>CM060703.1:131986459-132573959 GCA_030686995.1 Artemisia argyi
CCTAGGAGAACTATTAATCGCCTGATGTAATTTACGAGCTAATTCTTCATCATTCGCCTTACCATTATCTAACCTCGGTTTCTTACTATTATACAACATCTGAACATCAACATGCTTCTTCTTATTCTTCTTCAACATTTGTTCCATAGACGGCCCCTTATCCCCGTCATCACCACTCGCAACTAATTCCAACGCTTTCTTAGCAGCAGCCATAGCTTTCGCTGCTACCATCGCCTTTTCTTGCGCCGCAGCTCTAGCCGCCATCGCAACCTTAACCGCAACTTCAGCTGCCGCCCTCGACGCGTCAACAATCTCCTCTTGCGTAGGATTCTCGCTAGTCAAATGGGCTTTCAACAAGTAACTTATACGGCTATCTAACCTATTCAAATCACTACAATCCGACCCCACATACATCCCCTGATTACTATCACCATTTTGCTTTTTCAAACACGCAAGTAATCGTTTTCGTGGTGGCAAAAGTACATCAGAATCCAAATGATTCACATCACAAACATTTGCTTCCATTATTTTATATCACATCAATTAATTAATCCCCTAATTATATCTTCTGCATAATAACAACATAAATTAACATAATTTAACACAAATTCAATTAAAACTAAAACTAAAACTAAAACCAACCCAATTATTAAAACTGATTAATCAAATTTACATAATTCAGATTGAATTTCAATACCCACAATTCAAATCAATTCAATAATTTAACAAAATAAAAAACCTTAATTTAATAAATCTAATTGAGCTAATAATTAAGGATGACGATAATAAATTTAATTTGAGGAAGAAATAATTATACCAGATCTTGTTTGTTGGAGATGTTAGGATTAGGGTTAGGGTTTTGAGATGTGAGATGAAAATGGCTTGCAACTAGTTTTATATATGATATGAAAATGAAAGAATGAATGAATGAATTTATTTATATTGTTAGAATGCAGTAAAAAATAACAGAGTTTGTTAAATGTGGTGTTTAATACTATCTTTTAACCTTGTTTTTATATTCATGTGACTGTCATACTTGCCCGAAAAATGAGATGGTGTTTTAAAGTTGACAAATACTCGCACACTTGGCTTTTTTTTACGGGGGTAGAATACATTTTCAAGCATTTGCGTTTAAAATATAATCAGTTCAATGAATTGCTACGCACGGGTAAGAATCTAATTGTTAATCGTGTATTCTTTCTGTATATTGACGAATGTATACTTAATTATTGTTTAGTATGTTGTATTAAATGTTTTAACTTTCTTGTATAAAATTTAAAAGTGTTTGATGTTGTTTTGCTTTTGTGGTGTTTAATTTTATATATGAGCTTTTGGTTAATAAGTTGTGATGGTTTTATTTCTTTTGGCCTATTACTTATTTGCATTATAAAAAAATGGTTTTATTTCTTTTGGTATATTACTTAACCATACAATACTTGTCCATTAGATGGTTTCTGCATGGTAATATGAAGCACACGGGGTCTATCTAATTGGTCATAGTTTAATGTGCGTTAAATATTTTATTTATTAAGTTTGTAAGTTAAAGTTTCTGTAATAATGTATATATAATAATGCCACATAAACTATATAAAAATCGTTACAAACCTTTTTAGCTTCATCTAATTTTATTGTACAACTAATTTCATTGAAAATTAACATTGAAGTCTAACTAATATTAATAAATTTTATCAATAAACTCAATTCTAAATAGCTAACTAAATGAATATTAATTAACACACTATTAATAATTCTTAAAACCTTTGGACTCCACTATTATGTCTTAAACTTAATTTTTTTAATTTACAAATAGGTTTGAGCAAAAATTATGTACTTTTTCTTTTATATTCATTATTCAAATTGCATGCTTAAATAAACTAATCATGCTAAAAAGTATCATTTAACTATTTAAATGTTACTTTACATAGATGCTCGTGCACATTTTCTTTAATCAATTCGCACATGTGAGCTAAATCAATAGAAAACACACATAAATTACTTGTATATGAAAAATGCATTAACATAATACATATATCTATATATATTGCATCAGGTTAAATCATCAATTATTCTCGCAACCTTTTCAACTTCATCTCAATCCATAACCGACTTTTAATTCTATACTAATTACTAAATATCATGTGATAAATTTCGGCAAGCCTTGCACTTCCATCTCGATGTTGTATATACTTCACATTAAATGCACCGGTTTTGTTTTTCGATAAAAGTTTGAACTTTTGCTTATGTTTAAAACTCAACTTTTTTATTTGATATTATAATTTACAAACGGATTTAAGTCAAAATTATGTATTTTTTCCTTTCTATTCATTACTCAATGTGATATTTTTAATATGTCGTATTTTGCTATTATGGCAAACTCATTTAATGGGCGTAAATATTGGTTTCTCACTAATGCTTCTACATATAGAAAAAGAAAACACTTTGCGATGCGCGGACCTTCTTCTTTTCAATAATAATTCAATTGCACATGATAAATTCATTCTAATATTTCTCAAAGAGCATTCGAAAGCAACTACTTACATAAACTAATCACGCTAAAAAGTATCATTTAACCATTTAAATGTTGCTTTACATACATGCTCGTGCACATTTTCTTGAATCAACTCGCACATGTGAGCTACATCAATAGAAAACGCACATAAATTACTTGTATTTGAAAATGCATTAACATAATACATATATCTATATATATGCTTATCTATAACAATCACTTAAATATGTAAGAAACAAAGAAAATAGTTGGTATCCCAATCTTTGGTTCCATTTATCTGAGCATGCATGATCTTGTGTGATTTTCATGATACCTGTGTATGATAACTAAATTAAAAAAAAAAAAAAAAAAAAAACCAAGTTAATTACAAAGATCTAAAAAGATGTGTGAAGCATCTCCAAAATGTTGCAAAAGAGAATTTACATACCGTTACCAACAATCAAAGATCTAAAAGATGTGTGAATCATCTTCAAATGTACATACTAAATGTGATTCTCGCCGATTTATATTGGCATGAATTAGGTTGAATCATTAATTATTCTTGCAACCTTTCGCAACCCTTGCACTTCATCTAACCGACTTTAATTCTATACTAAATGCCATGTGATCAATTCTGGCAACCCTTGCACTTCATCTCTTTTCATGATTGTATAGTTATTATGAGGCTGCATTGAATTCCGAGCATTAGCTATCTTGTACTCTATGCAACTACTAAACGACTCCAACTTGCTTCTAACTCTAAAAACTCTATCATCATAACTCCACATTAAATTTAGGGACTGAATCTTATAGTATTATATATATATATATATATATATATATATATATATATATATATATATATATATATATATATATATATATATATATATATATATATGTTAATACAAATATCGCTTAAAAACGTTATTTATATTTTACGATCTTTGCTAAGTTTTGTTAATGACAAAGTATGAACTTTAGCTAATAGTGAATCATCACTTTAGTGTTTAAGTCTTGTTTAACTAAGGCTTACATTTCCTTTTAAACAAAACATTTTTTTAATTTCTTTAATTAGAAAGTGTCTTGTCACATCATACATTTATGGCAAGCTTGTGTATTTGACTTGCCATAACATCTTACACACTTTTGGAAGCTTTCCAAATTGGATTTAATGTGTTTGACTAGTTGTTGTTGTTGATGTGACTTTGGTTGGTTTGAATTATTTATGGTAAAACCTACTACAAGCCTGGCGGAACCCATCTGAGGGTTCCGCCGTATCCGCCAGACCTGCTGTTTGTTTTGCTATAAATATCAAGCCACTTGTTTGGTTTGGGTTATCATTTTTAGGACATATATTTTCATATACTCTCTTAACTAACTCAGTAACATTTGACTTGTGTGATCCTCTTATGTAGCAAGGGAATTCACAAGATCATTTAAGAAGTTACAAGCTTCAACTCTAAAGTTTCAAGACTTGTTATCTTTGTAATGTTTAAGATTTGGTAGTTTATACTTCATTTGTATCATGTGTGTAGAAGTGATCGGTTAGTATTTTAGGCCTCAAAATACATAGTGTGTCGGGAGTTGTTGTACCCTTGGTAAAGAACTCGACATCTAGCTTAGTGTCGGTAAAAGTATAAGCAACGATGGGAGTGGTTGTACCCTTGTAAAAGAACTCGACATCTAGCTTAGTGTCGGTGAAAGTGTAAGCGACGTTGTAAAGGTTTCTCCACCGGGAAAGGAGCTTGTTGATTAGTGCTTATAACTCTCGAGTTGGAAACTCGGGGCGTGGATGTAGGGCAAGGAAAAAGAGCCCTTGTAGCCGAACCACGATAAACTATCGTGTTGTGGTTTGATCGTTTCTTTCTTTGTCTTTGCTTATTACATATTATCTTTAGTTAGAATTGTTATTCACATGCAAAGCTTTTCAAAAAATTAAACATGTAAAGTTGTGTTTATATCTTTAAACAAACGTAAAGCTTTTAAAGGATAATCAAGTTAAAAAGCGGTAAACTATTCAACCCCCTTCTAGTTTTCCACAATTGGTATTAGAGCTACGTTACTCAAGATCTTTAAAATATAGTGTATTTTAAAACTTGGATCGATCCATGGATTTTGAAAATCTCAAAGAAGGGCAACCTATTCAAAACCCACCGCTATTTGAAAAAGAAAACTTCCTTGAATGGAAAAGTATTTTTGAAAACTATGTAAAATCAATTGATCAAGATCTTTGACATATTATTTCTATTGGTGATTTCAAACCAACGAAAACAAGTTTTGAAAACCAAGATGACTATTCTAAACTTGATAAAAATACTAAAGCTAAGATAATGATTTATAAAGCTTTATCAAGTACCGAATATGAAAGAATGTATTTTTGTCAAATGGCTAATGATATTTGGAAAAATATAATCAACTTTCATCAAGAAATATGTCAAGTCAAAGATGATCAATTTGATCTTACATATGAATTAGAAGTTTTAGAAAAACTAATTATAGATAGACACTTAATAGAAGTTAATACATGTGCTACTAGTTTAAATGTTTTAAATGAAGGTACAAATGAAGATGAGTACGTGTGTCTTGATGAACTTGCTTGCGAATCATGGAATGAAACGGATGTAGACGAAGACAATGATCCGGTGGGTGATTGTCAATTTATTGAAACAACAAGCAAGGTACATGTTGGAACCAAACATTTTTGCTTTGACACATTTATCTTAGAATTTTCTAAATTAGAAAATGAGTCTAAACTTTTAGGTAACATGAACCTAAAAACTATCTTTAACAATGAGTCTTCAAAATCTTTTGTGAATAACTTTGAAAAGGAAATCTTGTTAGAAGATAAAATGTCTAGACTTGAGAGTAATGTTGAAATTGATCTAGAATGTAAATTATGTCTAGATTACAAACATGAGATTAAAAAGCAAAATGAGAAAGGAAAAATGTTAGCTAAATTTGATGAAAGCTCAAAATCTCTTGAAAGATTGTTGAGGAGTCAAAGGTTGTTTAAAGATAAAACCGGATTATGATTTAACTCAAAAGCACCATAAACTAGTAAAACAAAGCAAGTAAAAATTATTAAACCTAGAAGAGAGATTTAGAGATAATTCAATCTCTAATAGAAACTCATGATAAAAGGATTAAGATTATCGTGCTCTATGCTTTTATATGATTATCTAACCTTCTTGGATACATGAGTGATTCGCCTCAAACGGTCAGATAATTATTGGTCAACCACTTGTGAATGGTCAACTATAATAGTCAAACAGCTGAGGCAAATGCTTCCGTGAAATACAGTGTTTTCCCGGGTCGTAATGTCCCAACGAGGTGTGCGATGTTTTATTGTAAACGAGTTTGTGATCGAGTGATTATGAACAGGAAAGGATATGAATAAGTGTGTGTGTGTGTGATTAAACTAAGGTTTAAAAAGGAAAATGACTTAATTAAACTATTGGAATGATTACGTAAACCTAAATAACTTAGAAACGTTAAAACGTACACCAAATTAAAATCAGACGCGACTGCGTACTGAGAAAAAGGTAAGTTTTAAGAAAAATAAACTACAAGGGTTAAAAATGAAAATTCTATAAACTTAAACTTAAAATAAAATTTAATTAAAAAGAAAACTATTTTCTAGATTATTTTATTATTTATTATTAATTATTTAATTAATAACTATTTAACTATTTAATTAAAACTAATTTATTTTAACCTAAAAATGATAAATACTACAAATTAAACTAAAAATTTATAAAAATAATTTCTAAACTTAAAATAGAACTTGAAGAAAGTATAAAAAATAAAAATAAATCTTTTTGTCTTTTTATGAATTGTGGAAAACTAGAAGGGGGGTTGAATGGTTTTCCCCTCTTTTTTGTTTTATGAAAAATCTTCAATTAGAGTTTATTATGAAAACAATATATAATCAATATGATTAATTATATATGTGTACTTTTGAGTATGTTTTCAAAACTTAGTTTTATGAATAAAGCATTGGTTGATCTTTAAGTTAATATGTTTTCCTTTTGAAATCTTAAAACGTTTTGTATCAAATCATCTATTAAGTTAAACTCAATATGAGGAGTGTGAATAATAATGTAGTCGATCATATTATATAATTATGCACATCTTCACAATATTAACTTGCAACTATAACACAATCAATCATCATGACAATATAAGCAACACCTAACACATATATGCAAGCATAGATATAAAGCGATAAATGCAAGAGTAAATGTAAAGAGATAAGATAAAGAAGATGCAAACCGGACACGATGATTTATAGTGGTTCGGCTACAAGGACACCTTCCTTGCCCTACTCCACTCCCCGAGTACCACACTCGAGAGTTTTCTTCACTACACAACAAGCTCCCTTTTGGCGGAGAAAACCTTACACAACTTTTGCTTACACCATTTAACGACACTAAGCTAAATGTCGAGTTCTAATAGTAGCTAGAACCAATCTCACACCACAACACACCTTCTTCACAACACTACTACTACACAACTTATCACACCTTCACAACACACCTATTTCTTCACGGCTTCACGACTTCTTCATGGCTTCACAACTTCACGACTTCTTCACTACTTCACAACTTCTTCTATACTCCACTACATACTCACACATCTATTACTTCACACCTACATAACTTCTCCACACTACTACTTCTTCAAACTACTTCTTACTCACTCATAAACTCACTACTAAGTAAGATCATCTTGATCTACTTATTACATATACAAAGCTCACAACTTTACATAAGCACTAACTACATCTTTAGCTTTATGATGGGGAGGATTCTTCTCTTGCACTTTGAGATATGAGAGATTGGATCACTTGAAACAAAGATTAATAATCTTATGATCAAAGGGTTTTAGAAGGATGTTTAGAGAGAATTGGATCTGAAAATATTTGTGCAAAGAGGTGAGAAAAATTTCAGGTTTGAGGTGGTATTTATAGGGAAAAATTTCTGACAAAATCTGACAGGGAGCGTGGCCGGTCCCCTTAATTGTGTGCCGGTCCCCTTAATTATTAAGGGGACCGCCTAGTATAATTAAGGGGGCCGTCTAAGAAAAAAAATATTTTTTCTTCAGATTTTTTTGTCTTTTTGTGGGGGAGGTTTTTCCTGAAGAATGTGGCCGTTTTTTGGGTAGAAATTTGAATTCAAAATGTTTATTTTGAATAAAACATTTCTTATAAATACAAAAATGTTTTGTATAAGTTTAGAAATGTTTGTCCCATTTTAATAAAATGTAAGGTTTGTAAAAATAAAAATTCCTTTGATCATAAAATGCATTAGACACTTTGTTTATTCATACCTTAAGTGATATGGATGCTAAAGCAAATATTTACGACTAAATACTTGTTTACGTCATAATTTGTAGTTCAATGAGTTTACGTTTTGTGATTATCAAAACATAGAGATATCGATATATATTAATAATGTTTTTAGACATTATTTATATCAACATGAATTTCTTATTAATTAAAAACTATTTATATTAATTAAACTAATTAAACTATTTTAAATTACAAATAACATTAAACTAACTTAGAAAATTATGGAAAAATTTATAAAACTATTTTATGACTTATAAAAGCTATAAAAAATATAAAAACTAGGTGTTGCTATATAATAAGTAATTATGCTATTTAAAACTTATTTATTAATTAATTACTAATAAAACTATTATTAATTATAATAAATGCTAAATGACAAAACAAAAATCTGAGAAAATTATTAAAAATACTTTAACCTAAAAGGAAATTATTAAAAATATAAAAACACAACTTTCTTAATTAAAATCTAAAAATGAAAATTAAAATTAAATTAAATTAAATAGAAACTATCACTTATTTTTATGTTATCTTTTCTGGATTTTTCTTTTACAGAACTATATTATACTTAAAAATAAATAACTTTTGTGAAAACAAATATTTTATAAGCTAATAATAAGCACTGTGGAAGCTTATTGCTTCCACAGTTGACTTTTGTTGACTGAAATGGGAAATAAGCTCAAATGAGCTTATGTGGGACCCACTATGGATGAATCTGGTTCTAATAAGTTACTTGGACTTTTCAAAGCTCAATTTGGTCAAATAAGCTCAGTAGATAAGCTGATAAGCCAAAATAAGCTAATCCAAAACTTAATTTCAACACAGAATAGGGACAAGGTTTATGGCTTATTCTAGGTGGGGTCCACTGAGATTCAGGTCAAACAAAAGGTCAATCCTAACTCCCTGGTAGGAGGGGGGTTCAAAAATGCTAAGTTTGATGTCTGGGGCCCACTGAGATGGTCACAAATCACCACCAAAGTGGTGGTGATGGCTATGGTCTGCTGGTGCAGGGGAAGAACCCAGCCCTGCAAGTGTCTTTGAGGGTGTGTGGGGCCCAGGGTAAAAATCACAAAAATGTAAGGATTGTGGAATCTTAAAGATGGGCTGGTAGAGTATTACTACAACAAGTTTCAATGCCTAGGTCCTATTCCTAAATTCTAAACAATTCCCACTAGTTTGGAAAAAACTGAGTAACCTACAATTTTGACTTTTGATATTTTTGATTACTTTGACTAACTTGAGTTTTAATCTAGATTTATGAACTGAATTGAAGTTGTTACACTATAATAAGACTAAATTAAGCTAGGTTAACTATTTATGAGCTGATATGAGACTTGTGCCATAATAAAATCCACACAGTGAATCACTATAAGTGATTCAAAGTTTAGTTTGACTTTCTACTGAATTAGGATTAAATTTTATGATTGTTCTAAGTCATTAGGACTTAATGTAACATGTAGCAATCAAGAACAACCACATAAACAACCTGTATACAACAGCTATCAGCAGAACCAAACACTCCCTTATATGACAGATTCTAATATAACCTTTATATCTAAAACTACAACTATTGATTTTATGACTAAAACAGATTAAGTAAATGACAATGACACTTTTTGAAGTAAAATTATGCTATAGAAACAATAAAAATTAGTTAAGCTAAAAATGAAAAATTCCTTACAGTTGAGTCCTAGCTTGTGAAACAAAGAACCATGAACCACAAACAAATCCTATTGCCTCCCATAAGGCTCTAGTACCCTTGCAATCCAATATTCACCTGCTCCATCACTTCCTTGTTCTTTACCATGAAATTTTTTATTTTCACTATTTTATTTGATTTTCTTGGAATTTTTGTATTTAACTACTAAACTGGATTCTGAGATATCTAAAAGCTTTAATAAGCTTTGTCAAGGCTTATGTGAACTTAACAATTCAATACAGCAACAATAAACAACATACAACTTTTGTGAGACTTTTGAGAATTTAATGAAAATATGAAAACTGAGATAGCAAATGAAACTTGAAATTAACTTGATTTAAAGATTAAAGTACATTAAACTAACTGAGAACAAGTGTTTGAAACTGAAAATAACAACTAGAACTTATTCTACACTACCTACGATTACATTAAGCTAAAACTAAACTAATACATCTTCTATTCTGCTTCTTTTCCCTTTTTTAGCCCTTTTCTGAGTTTGTGGGACCCACTGGGGCATTTCCTACCAATTGTGAGCCATTGATATGGTCTAATCAATCCAGGCCGTTTAAATTGTTTCTTGGCGCCAAAGGGTCAAGGGGTACTGTAGTTAACGTGGGGAGCGTTTTAAGGGTTTAATGAGGTTTGGAGGGTTGTGTGAGGTGGAGAGTTTGCGTGGAGAGGTGGGGGTTGAGGTGGAAGGCCAGGTGGAGGGTGGTTTTGGAGCAGAGGTGAGTCTGTGTGGTGGTATGGTTTTGGGAGGGAAAAAGAGAAGGGGTGGTTTGGTTTTGTTGACCGGGTTTGACCAAGGGGTGGGCTGGTATTATTTTTGGGCCAAAAGAAGTAGGGTGGGCTTGGTTGTGTTGTATGTTTGGATTGGGTTATATTTTGGGTAATAATAAAACATAGGGTCCGGTTGGTTTATTTATGCACAAGGACCATTTTTGTAAATTAGGTAAAGTTGAGGGGCTGGTTTAGTAAGTTTACCAAAGTTCTCACAGGGACCAAACTTGACAAGGATGAATAGTATAAGGGTATTTTTGATGTTTTTCATTTTTTTAAATACCGGGGACTATTTCTGCCAATTCCACAAACTCCAGGGACCTAACTTGTAATTTTCTGATAATTGAAGGGCCAAACCTGTAAATATCCAACAGTTAACACAAAGGACCAATTATGCCATTATAAAATAGTACAAGGGTTATATTTGATATTTTTCTATTTTAAATAACCCAGGGACTGATTTTGACACTTTTCAAAGTTGAGGGACCAGAGTTGTAAATTTATGATTTTTAACTTCAAAGGACTTTTCCTAACAACTTATGAATCCCAAGGACCTAAAATGATATTTGAACAAGTTTTGAGTGACCAGGGACTAGTTTTGCCAATTTATGAAACTTGAGGGACTGAAACTGCCAATTATGCAAACTTTGTACGTTTTTCATCAGTTTTTGCATATTTTTGCATTTGAAACATATAAAACACACTTCTAAGATATTTTAAGTATTTTGATGCATATTTGAGTGTTTTTGTATGTTTTGGTAGCTCAGATTGGTATAAAATGATGAGTATTTAGACACTCATCAATGAGTAATTGAGTTTCCAAGCGTGTCGTCAAATCAAGATTTTACGCTTTGTGTTTATTCTCTTGATAGCATCTCTATGCAATTTAAAAGGTACGCATTACTTCAACTTGACTTTGATTGTCTCTTGTTTCTAGCATTATGTGTTGTAGTATATGTTATTAGTAGTATTCTAAAGTGTTTACCTGCTATTAGTAATAACAAAGATTAGATTCTCTGTGACAAGGAATTTCATCATTAGTACTAGTAGGAGATATAAGGTGTTTCGGTTCTTTAACCGTCAAGAGATAAACACGAGAAACTCTTGAGTGAGTCTCACTCAACTCTTGCTTACAAGTGAGCTAACTAAGAATTTCCTAAGTGATAAAATGTCTAACACTTTTGTGATGCTTGCAAAACAAACCTTTGTAAAACAACATTCTTAAAACACCATACTTTGGGTCTTAAATTGTGTTTTACTTCAACCACTCCTTTATGATAATTTCACATAAAACACACAAGGTGAAATAAATCACATTAGCATACCTTAGGATGTGTGGAAGAAAATGAGTTTTCAACATCTAGGATTTACACATCAAATGTGACACTTAGTCTTATGATGTTGTACCTCTTGGACTTTTTCAAAACGAATAAAGTTCATAGTGTCTTAAGTAAGGAAACCCAAAGAGTCGAGGAGTCGTTGAATATAACATTTAACAAGAGATCACCTCCTTCTAAGATATCATCTTTGGTAGATGATGACTTAGTCGAAAGTCCAATGATGGCAAGACAAGTATGTTGTGTAAAACATTAAGGATAAAGGTACAAAATAACATCTTCTCACCTTGAGTCAAACATTGAATCAAGTAAAATTGACATAAGTTATAAAACTTGTTTTATAGGTCATAGTTGTGTCTAAACAAATTCAACAAAAACAGTTTTTGGAATTTAGAGTAAAACAACTAGTGAAACAAAATAGATTTTTCAAAGTAATTAAGTGGTTATAGTGTCAATATTTGAAAGACTTTTTGATAATAAAAGCAAGCCCCAAAAGCAAGGGATTTTTAAAGACATTCCTAGTTACTCTCTTGTTCTCAATGGTTAAGTTATTGATGACTTATCAAGAATGAGATTAGTAAATCCGTAGGTAAAACTAAACGTAGAGAGATGTTCGGAAGACTACTTGTTCTCATAACAATTAGATCCAACATTATGTTTAGTGTTTGTCTATGTGCTCGTTTTAGAGAAGATCCTAAAACAACTCTTTAGTTGAGCTTGTTTGGATACATCAAAAGGTACTACACAACTAGTATTATGGTATCCCAAAAGAACGGGAATAGAAACCATAGTTTATGCCAAATGGAATTATGTAAGTAATAAGTTGATAAGAAAAGCACAAGTGGTACTTGCACTTTTATACTTACTTACCCATTGATTCTTAAAAAACGCTTATGGTTCTCATATTAGTATCGAATGGAGAAGCACGTCAACAAGCTCCACTTGAACAAGCTAACTCACATCGACAAACCGAATTCATGTCATCAACATTGTTATCCCTTCAACAAAGGAAGCCTCGACTTTAGCAACAATCCAATCCATTATGTTCTTAATTGACATACTGTGATCCGTCATCATCGTCTTGGTAAAAATGTTTATTGAGGAACATCTTAACTAAGAAAGTCTTATACGTTAACCATTCTGTCAACATTTTCACAAAACCTCTTGAATGAGAAGCATTCATCATCCCTAGGCTTAGTCAAAGACTCATAAGACCTAAAACCTTAGTTTTGAACATTAGGATAAAACCACAAAAAATCAAGACAATCCCTTTTGAATTTTTCCCTGCAGTACCCACGGAACCCTCAGACCATACGGGCGGAACCCTCCCTTTGGTTCCGCCTGGTCTGCCAAATCTGCAGCATGTTTTATTTTCAATTTCAAAACCAAACACCCTCTTAACTTAATCATTCACTTTTCAAATAGCCATCACCCTCTCAAAAACACATAACCATACGAAATTTAGGGCTTTCAATCTAACCTCTTCAAATCCAATCAACTTTGTAAGTGTTCTAATCATAATTGCATTTTTGATTCAAGTATAACATTCTCATTTACATTCATTAACTAGAATCTTAGGGTTTATGCATAGAACTTTTTGATTCATGAAAAACTTGGTTGCTAACCAATCATGTCTTCCATTAGTTAAGAATTGTATCCTTTTTGTTGTTCTTTTGATTTGCCAAATACACCAAGTGCATTGTCTTTCAAAAATTGCAATCCACAACTAGAACATAACTCTTCACCACATTGTTAAAACAAATGAAAAACGTTATTGAAACATCACTTGCATATTGTCTCTTGAATGCTAAAGAGGATACATAACTAATATGTATTTTCGGGTACATTCAATCGAAGACACATTCAATTAGGAGAGTTTTGGTTATCTTTTATTTTTATAACAAAATTTGCATAACAAAACAATTGAGGCATCAAAATGAGTCAAGATAACCAAGTCTCCACATTATTTGCATATAGGAACACATTAGAACATCCACATTGTTAAAAGTCATTAACATAAAATTTTGTGTTTTCTAGGAAACAACATGCCTCCCGCAAATTTCTCCGATCACAAGGAAACCCTTAAGTACTTACCCAAACACCATAGGACCAAAGGTCTTACTAAAGATCAAGTTGAAACCTTTAAGAGTCTAGAAAAACGCTATGTTCATGAAGGAAGAACCATTGATCCATCCTTCCTAGAGGGAACATCCATTCGCCAAAACTTTGCCGCAATCAACTTTGATTGCCTTCTAGACATCGATGAGCAAATTTGCCCTAGGTTCATCTTAGAATTCTATGCAACCTTAAGCCTTTTCTTCGATGACGATGGTGAGTTCTCACTAACCTTTACAACCAATCAAACATCAAACATCATACCCTTGAAAGATTTTGCAACAATTCTTGGTGTTCCTAATGTTGGTACATGTCTCTACACGGATAATTAGCCCCTTTCTAGTCTTGATTCTATTGAGTGTTTTCATCCATACGACACTCCTATTGCGAATAAGGAAGCAATTCGTGAGCACCTATTTGTTAGAACCTCAACAACTAGGAAGAATCGTTCGGGTAACGAGTTAGATAAGGACCCTTTTGGTATGGAAATCAATGAGCTCAAACCACAATTTAAGAAATGGGAAGAAATTCTTAGAGCCAATGTTATAAGTTCCATAGGAAATAGAGACCATGTCAACACATGTCTTAGCTACATGCTCTATAGCATTTCCACCGGTCAACCTTTTAACTTAGCCTATTACCTCGCCAAAAGAATGCCCGACATACCATTGGTAGGAACAACCGCTCTTCCTTATGGAATGCTTCTCACCCGCCTCTTTAGAGCAATCTCACCCATTCCTCGTAACGATAAGGGAATGTGCCTTGACTAATCTCTCGTTCCTCACATCTTCGTCCCTCTAAGTGATAAACGAGTCTTTAAAGCTAAGGGCAAACGTACTCGCTCACCTTCACCATCATCATCATCATACGACATGAGCGAGGACGATAAACTTCCTAACTCCAAATTACCTCCATTATACTACCTTCAAGAACTCCCCGTCATTGACAATGCATCCGAAGAATTCAAGCAAACCAAAGGAATCTTCAAGTGCTTTGGAAGGTACCTAAGTAAGCTCAATAAGAAGATAGACCGGTTGTGAGATGCATAATTAAGGAGTGTTTGGCTTATGAAGATTTTAGAACTTTGTATGTGTTAAACTATGTGATTTGTATTGTTTTTCACGTTCATGTTTTATTACGTTTGTCGGAACATGTTTTGTATGAGCTTTTATGCATAATGACAATATTTGAAGTGTTTGTCAATTTTTATGCTTATGGTAAATTTCACTAAGTTTAGCGAAAATCGCTAGCCCCCGGTCAAAGTCCTATGATATGAATGTCTACATGCCAAATTTTTGCATTTCCTAATCAGACATATAATAAATTTTCATTTTTAAGAGTTTCGAAAAAATTTGAAAATCGTCTCGCGGGTCAAATTAGTGGACTGTCTGATTTTTCAGACCTGGCAGATCAGGCGGCACCCTCAAATGGGTTCCGCAAGTGAAATTTCTAGGCAACCCAGAAATGGCCCAACGGATCAGACGGAACCCAAAACAGGGTTCCGCCTGTGTATCGCGAGGGTTCCGCCAGTCACCTGTAAAAAATTTTTGTCATTTGTCTTAAGTTCAAAACTTGTAAAGTGTCAAACCATTATCTTTAGTGAGAAACATCTTCCCTTAACTCCAATAACAATATTAGGACAACTCTCACTCACTAAAACAATTAGAATGTCACTTCCCGCCAAAAATTCAAATTCAAACATAACTAACCCAAGGAACCCTTTTAAAGGATCCTTCAAACCATTGGAACATGTTCAACCTAATCACTTCCCATGATCACAAAGCATTGAGTGCATATGTTGGTCTTTCACTCCACCCAATTCCATTGGATTGAAATCCAATGATTTGACATGTTCATGAAAATTTTCTAAATCATTTGAAACCTCAATCTTTGAATGATAGAACATCAAATCAAAACACCCATTTCAACATCTCTTCCACCCTATAAATTTGAAAGTTTTGCAACAATTCAAATCACACCATCACCATCAAAATTTCCTCTCTCAAAACCTCAAAACCACTCCTTTGAAATGACTAAATCTAACACCTCATCCGAGTAATCAAAATCTTTGGCAAAAACCACTAAGATTAGTGTTAAACCTTGTTGCTTCAACAAAACCGTCAAGTCAAGCTCATCATCTTCAAATGATGCTTCACTTAACATTTCTTCACCTATCCAAGATTTCCTTAACCTTACTACCTCAACATCATCCTCAACACCTTGTAATACAAATGTGATCACTATTCAAGATTTTCTTAATCTTGCTACTCCAACACCCTCTCCACCACATTGCAACACCAACATAGCCACTATTCCACCACCAACTAGACCTTCAAGCAATTCAACATCACCATCTCAACAAGCTCAACCATCAAAAACTCCATCACCCCAATCACCAACACTTACACCAATGGAACTTTTCCATGCACCACCAACATCACCACTACCCTATTTGGAAACATTAGAAGACTTATCACCTAAATTATCAAACCCACCATCCTTGTCACTCTTTGACACCATTGCTCAAATGGAAACCCAACAACAACCTAGTGAGCAGTTAGATGATGAACCCCATCAACCATCATTAGTAGAACGGTTGGCTTACCGTTATGCTAGACCATCAATTTTTCCAAATGATCAAGGTCATACACACTCACAATCATTTGTGTTTCACCCAATTTACAAAGACCTTCATGGTAATCCTTCCGGAGAACCAAGCTTCCGCCATTTTGTTCAAAACCAACAACCACAACAACAACAACCATCACCACAAGAACATTCCCAACAATTTGAATCTCTACTTTTTTCTTATAAGAAAATAGAAGCATCCATATGGGAAAAACCTCCAAACCTTAATGATGAGATTGGCACTCATTTAAACCACCTTCATGCCTTCAAACGTATGGTTGACTCTCAAATCAACCATATTATGGTTTTACAAACAACACTACACTCATCTAGTGAAGGAACCAAAAACACCTCTCAACCATCCACATTTGCTTCTTCAAGTTCAAACCATCCACCACCAACAAATCAAACCTCTCTTCCACTAAAATTTCCCCGCCATGATTGCGGACATTGCGAAAGAACCGCTCACATTAGTGAAAGGTGTCGAACGGAAATTCGCGAGCTATCCGAAGAAATGAGGTTTATACTAAACCACATTTTGGACCGTCTACAATCCTTGTCGCACCCACCTCAACTTTAGAGTCTCCAAAATGAAACAAAACCGTTTCTTTTGGAAAATATTTCCCATTTAAACCAACAAACCAAAATCGTGTCACCTTCTCAACCTTCAAAATAAAGCCCGCTACAACCTCCAACACACATTTTCATCCTTAAACAACCTTAGCCTTGTTTTTGGAAAATGTTTCTCATTAAGGAAAATGATGATTTCTTTGTAGCATTTTATGTTCTTAGTTTATTTTTAGTTTTTCTTTATTTTTAAGAAGTAGGATGATGTCGTCCTAATTTCTTATCTTTGACTTTTTAAGAGTCAAAATTTTACATGAAATGAATTTCATTCTACTACAAGGTTTGCATTGCTTGTTGACTATTTAGGTATAATGAGTAAACTATACCTCGTTATGGTAGCATACTTATATCTTGTGTTTTAGAAACTAACCTTTCTTTTTGTAGGATCATTATCCATGTTTTCTTTCCTTGATACTCCATTTAGGGGAGTAATATTCAAGGGGGAGCATGAGTATTACATTATTACGCTTCGAAACTTTTAGTTGTGTTTTAGACATGAAATGCTTTCATGACTTGTCTTATGCGGCAACTAATATTTTTTTCTTGAAGGTTCAAAATCCACGTCTCCTCTCTTGGCACTCCATTTAGGGGGAGTATCGTCCAAGAGGGAGCAAGTGTATACTTCCGCTTCACCACTCTTCTTTTTGTTTCGACAAAAAGGGGGAGAATTTATATATAAACTTGTTCTAAATTTAATTTTCTTAACTCTTGCATATCACATCATCTTAGCAAAAACAAGTTTTTATACTAACTTTATAAGACTTAACACTAAAACTAGTGGCTTACTTATAAATAAAGTTTATGTTTTGTCATCAACAAAAAGGAAGAGATTGTTAATACAAATATCGCCTAAAAACGTTATTTATATTTTACGATCTTTGCTAAGTTTTGTTAATGACAAAGTATGAACTTTAGTTAATAGTAAATCATCACTTTAGTGTTTAAGTCTTGTTTAACTAAGGTTTACATTTCCTTTTAAACAAAACATTGTTTTTATTTCTTTAATTAGAAAGTGTCTTGTCACATCATACATTTATGGCAAGCTTGTGTATTTGACTTGCCATAACATCTTACACACTTTTGGAAGCTTTCCAAATTGGATTTAATGTGTTTGACTAGTTGTTGTTGATGTGACTTTGGTTGGTTTGAATTATTTATGGTAAAACCTACTGCAAGCCTGGCGGAACCCTAGGTGTACACGGGCGGAACCCATCTGAGGGTTCCGCCGTATCCGCCAGACCTGCTGTTTGTTTTGCTATAAATATCAAGCCACTTGTTTGTTTTGGGTTATCATTTTTAGTACATATATTTTCATATACTCTCTCAACTAACTCAGTAACATTTGACTTGTGTGATTCTCTTATGTAGCAAGGGAATTCACAAGATCATTCAAGAAGTTACAAGCTTCAACTATAAAGTTGCAAGACTTGTTATCTTTGTAATGTATAAGCTTTGGTAGTTTATAATTCATTTGTATCATGTGTGTAGAAGTGATCGGTTAGTATTTTAGGCCTCAAAATACATAGTGTGTCGGGAGTTGTTGTACCCTTGGTAAAGAACTCGACATCTAGCTTAGTGTCGGTAAAAGTATAAGCAACGATGCGAGTGGTTGTACACTTGTAAAAGAACTCGACATCTAGCTTAGTGTCGGTAAAAGTGTAAGCGACGTTGTAAAGGTTTCTCCACCGGGAAAGGAGCTTGTTGATTAGTGCTTATAAATCTCGAGTTGGAAACTCGGGACGTTGATGTAGGGCAAGGAAAAAGAGTCCTTGTAGCCGAACCACGATAAACTATCGTGTTGTGGTTTGATCATTTCTTTCTTTGTCTTTGCTTATTACATATTATCTTTAGTTATAATTGTTATTCACACGCAAAGCTTTTCAAAGAATTAAACATGTAAAGTTGTGTTTATATCTTTAAACAAACGTAAAGTTTTTAAAGGATAATCAAGTTAAAAAGCGGTAAACTATTCAACCCCCATTCTAGTTTTCCACAATATATATGATAAAAATTAAAATGCATACTCTTATTTTGGTACATACCGGAGGACAAATCTCCACCATCCATCTATTTTGATATAATGATGAGGATAAATATAAGATTAAATATGGAAACCTAAGTCATGTTTTTTTTCTTCTTCTTTTTATTTGTCTTTTTGTCCTTTTTATTATTCTTTTTTTTTCTTTCTTTCTTTTTGTTTTTTTTGTCTTTTTTTTTTCACGCTTTTTACTCTTTTATTATTTTTTTCTTTTTTGTTTTTTTGTTACTTTTTTGTTTCTTTTCCTAATTCACGTTTTTTTTCCTTTCTTCTTCATTTTCATACGTTTTTATCTGTTTTCATATATTTTCATCCGTTTTCATACGTTTTTTTATGTTTTCGTCTCTTTTCAAACGTTTTCGTCTGTTTTTGTTTGTTTTTATACGTTTTCATCCTTTTTCAAACGTGTTCGTCCGTTTTTATACGTTTTCATACGTTTTTGTCTATTTTCATATGTTTATATATGTTTTCGTCTGTTTTCAGATGTTTTTGACTGTTTTTTATGTTTTTGCTCATAATTAGACGTTTTCGTCTATTTATAGACGTTTTCGTCCGTTTTTATACATTTTTGTCAGTTTTCATTCATTTTCTTATGTTTTCATCTATTTTCTTGTGTTTTCGTTCGTTTTCATGCGTTTTCGTCCGTTTTCATCTATTTTTCTTTCGTTTTCATCCATTTTTCATACGTTTTCAGACGTGTATTTACCATTTCATACATTTTCGCCTGTTTTATTACCTTTTCGTCTGTTTTCATCCGTTTTCTTACGTTTTCGCCTATTTTCGTCCGTTTACATACGTTTTCGTCCAATTTTTTTTTACGTTTTTGTTCGTTTTAATACGTTTTCATTCATTTTGCATACGTTTTTGT
Organism: Artemisia argyi; assembly: GCA_030686995.1. Taxonomy (NCBI): domain Eukaryota; kingdom Viridiplantae; phylum Streptophyta; class Magnoliopsida; order Asterales; family Asteraceae; genus Artemisia; species Artemisia argyi. The sequence continues at coordinate 132,006,390 of CM060703.1, forward strand.
CCGTTTTCATACGTATTCGTTCGTTTTCTTATCTTTTCGTCCATTTTCTTACATTTCTTAATATCACAAGTGATTTCTGAATATCACAAGTGATCTTTAGTGATATCCAGAATATCACTTGTGATATTCTGAATATCACTTGTGATATTCTTATGTTTTCATCCATTTTCATATGTATTCGTCCGTTTTCATACATATTAGTCCATTTTTTATGTTTTCGTTCATTTTCTTACGTTTTCGTCCATTTTTATATATTTCTGAATATCACAATTGATATTCAGAATACCACTTGTGATTTTCTGAATATCACTTGTGATTTTCTGAATATCTATCACTTGTGATTTTCGTGTTACAAAACATTTTTTGAAAATCACTTGTCATATTCAGAAAATCACAGAATATCATTTTTGGTACTCATAGTATCACTTGTGATATTCTGCATATCACGGAAAATCACTTGTGATATTTAGAAAATAACTTGTGATGTTTAGAATATCACATAATATCACTTGTGATATTCAGAATATAACTTGTGCTATTCAGAATATAACTTGTGATATTCAGAATATCACTTGTGATATTTAGAAACATATGAAAATGTCTGAAAATAGCAAATAACATTTAAAAATGGATGAAAATGAATGAAAAAACGGACGAAAATGGATGAAAACGTATGAAAACGAAAGAAAATGTATGAAAGTGTAAAAACATGTATGAAAAGTACAAAAACGTTTGAAAACTGGACGAAAACGAAAGAAAATTGATGAAGACGGACGAAAATGTATGAAAACAAACAAAAACGTAAGAAACCGAACAAATATTTATGAAAACGGACGAAAACGTATGGAAGCGTAAAAACACGTCTGAAAATGCACGAAGACGTATGAAAAATGGACGAATATTACTTATGATCTCCAGAATATCATTTGTGGTACTCATAGTATCACTTGTGATATTCTGCATATCACATAAAATCACTTATGATATTCAGAATATCACTTGTGATATTTTGAATATCATAGAATATCACTTATGATATTCAGAATATAACTTGTGATGTTTAGAATATCACAGAATATAACTTGTGATATTCAGAATTTAGAAACATATGAAAACGTCTGAAAATGGCAAAAAAAAAAATTAAAAACAGACGAAAATGAATGAAAAAATGGACGAAAACGTCAGAAAACAGACGAAAATGTATGAAAATGGAAGAAAACGTATGAAAGTATAAAAACATGTATGAAAAGGACAAAAACGTTTGAAAACTGGACAAAAACGAAAAAAACGAACGAAAGCGTATGAAAACGAACGAAAACATAAGAAAACGAATGAATATGTATGAAAACGGACGAAAACATAAAACACGTCTGAAAACGGACGAAGACATATGGAAAATGGACGCATATTACTTATGATATCCAGAATATCATTTGTGGTACTCATAGTATCACTTGTAATATTCTGCATATGAGCATATCAAAGAAAATCACTTGTGATATTCAGAATATCACTTGTGATATTCTACATATCACAGAATATCACTTGTGATATTCAGAACATAACTTGTGATGTTTAGAATATCACAAAATATCACTTATGATATTCAGAATATAACTTGTGATACTCAGAATATCACTTGTGATATTTAGAAACATATGAAAATGTCTGAAAATGGCAAAAGATTTTTAAAACGGACGAAAACAATTTAAAATGTAAGAAAACGTATGAAAGTGTAAAAACATGTATAAAAAGGACAAAAACGTTTGGAAACTGGACGAAAACAGATGAAAACGTATGAAAACGAACGAAAACGTAAGAAAACGAACGAATATGTATGAAAAAGGATGAAAACGAAAGAAAACGGACGAAAACGTATTAAAACGAACAAAAAAGTATGAAAACGGACGAAAACGTATGAAAACGAACGGAAATGTAAGAAAACAGATGAAAACGTATGAAAACAGACGTTAACGGGCGAAAACGTAAGAAAGAGGACGAAAAACGTAAGAAAATAAATGAAAATGGGCGAAAACATATGAAAACAGTAAAAGACGTAAGAAAACGAAAACGAAAAAAAAAAAACCTAGAACTAAAAAAAAGTGAATTAATAAAAAGTAAAAAAAAAAGTGAATTAAAAAAAAAAAAAAATTGTGTGAATTGAAAGACAAAAAAGAAAGAAAAAAAAGAATCTACGTAATTGGAAGAAAAAAAAGAATCTACGTAATTGAAAGAAAAAAAAAAAGAACGAATGAATAAAAAAAGAAAAAAAATAATAAGAAAGAAAAAAAGAAAAAGAAAAAAGGGGAAAATACATGAACTTATGTTTCCCATTTAATCTTAGGTTAATCTCAACCATTAGATCAAACTAGATGAATGGTGGGGATTTGTCTCTTGGTATGCACCAAAATTAAAGTATGCAAAATAAAGTGACTCAGCACTCCATCTAGTCAACCATTTGAAAAAGGCGGAGTGACAATATTATAAATAGCTCGTCTTTTTTTTTTTTTGAATCGTTACTATCATATTAGCATTTTTTCTAAAAAAAATTCAAAAGAATCTGAAAAAACTAAAAAAAAAATAAAGTGGACAACAAATAATTAAGAATCGCTGAAAAAAATTAAAAAAAAAATCGTTTTCATCGTTAAATGTATTGTGATATTAGCGTCTGATTTTGACTTTTGTAAAAAAATAAAAATCAGATTTTGATATCACATAAACTTTTTTTTTAATAAAAAATTTAGTATCACAATAACTTTTTTAATATCATAATAACTTTTTCTTAATAAAAATTGTTAATATCACCATAGCTATTATTTGTTTTTTAATATCACGATTCATTTTTACATTAAAAAAAACTTAGTATCACGGTTGGTTTTATAATATAAACGTTTTATAAATATCATCGTATCATAATATCGTTAGCATCACCGTAATTATCATGCTTTATTATATATAAAAAAAAAAATTTAATATCACCAAAACTTTTCTCAATATCGTAATAAAAAAAACAGTGATATTAAGTTTTTTTCACAAATATCAAAGTAACTCTTTAAGTAAATATCATTAATATCACGGTAGGACTCATAATATTGGTAATATCATGGTAACACTTATAATCACAAACCAAAAATGTGCTCAGAAAAATCTAAAAAAAAAAAAAAATGAAAGAAGACAACAATATTAAGGAACGCTCAAAAGGAAAAAAATTAAAAAAATCATTTGCATGGTCAATTGATTGATTGAAGGTTGCGTTGGATTTTGATTTTTTTACAAAAAGTTAAGATCAAATCTGGAATGGATGATCCAAATCTGTCCGCACATCCGCACGAATTAAAAAAAATCCGCACATGATCCTCACTATATATATATGTATATATATATATATATATATATATATATATATATATATATATATATATATATATATATATATAATGGGCCACCACTTTGAACGCTGTGCCCCATAAAAAATAATTTATTTCTTGAGATTCTTCATATTTTTCGGTTAGCCCATTTGCAAACCCAAAACCAGATACAGTAATTCTCTATATATATTATGGGGCACCGCTTTGAGCGACGTGCCCCATAAAAAATAATTTATTTTTTGGACTTCTTCATATTTTGTTGGCCCATTCGGTTAGCCCACTTGCAAACCCAAAAACAGATACAGTAATATACCATCAATGATACAATTGAAAAGAAGAAGAGAAAGAACAACTACACACAAATAAGAAAAACCAAATCCATACAGAAAAAAGAAACCAAACCTGCATTGTAACACCCCACCGCAACGCGGCGGGTTTCTCCTACTTGTTAAAATTGATCTCATACACGGGTGTTTGGTATTGTTTATTGTTTTTGCGTTTAAAATATGGGAAAATGATGCTACATTGCAATGTTGGCAATTGCATACATTTCTTTTGTAGAAAAAATATATGATAAAAAAAAAATAATAAATAAATACAGTTCATTCCTTGCACTAAGTCCATGATACATATTTTCCCTTGTTCCTCTCCTTTTTTTTTTTTTCAAATGAAATGTAAGCAATCACCTACATTGTAATGTAATCATCATTTACCCTTAAAATATGTTATCTGAATTGGTCTTGTTTTTCTATTTATTTTTTTATTTATTATTTTATTTTTTGAAAAAAAGCTGTTTTTCGTAACCAAGCAGGGAAATTGCTTTTCTTATATGTTTTTTCTCAATATAATATTAACTATGTATATAACCTTAAATGATAAAAGAAATCCTAGTAAAGAAAATTCTTGCAGCATGAATGTAACCCTGCTCAAGCTATCGGATAAAAGGGAGAGCACGTACACGTTGGATCTTGTACGGAGGATGAGTAAATTTTACCCAAGCACGACCGTGTTTGAGGTCATGAAAAGAAAACCCAAGAGACTGAAAATAATCACCACCACCACCTTCATGAACATCTTCAAAATCAGAAGAAATATTTGAAGTACTCAAATCCGAATAATAAGAATAAGGAAGAGTATCGAGTTAAATACCTCTTAGGAGGGGTCAGATTGGTCAATCATAACATCTTGAAAAGAAGAAGTGTGGTCGTTGAACAACCTAGACAAATGCATGCTTTGATGAAGAAGTGCTCAATGAGGACAAGTAGTATAACAAAAAGTAGACGATACGTTGGGGGAATTGAAAAGGAAGCGATAAAGACAAAATTTGAGGGAAACTAAAGTAGTCGACGAAGCTTCACCTGTAAAGAAAAGAAGTAAATAGTCAATACAAGAAGAGAAATGATTGCAACACCAAAAAATAATAATAAAAATAAACAAATAAATAAATAAAAATAACACTTACTAGTATAAACGACATCTTCCACAACCTTGGACGGGGGATCCTGAAAAAGGTCCAGGAGAAGTAGCAACCCCCGCAGGAGAGGAAACCTGAACATCTTCAAGACGAAGAGAAACAACACCATCGCCATGAGCTGGAGAACCATCGAATGCTTTGGGCGGCAACTAAATAGAATTCACATAAGAACGAGCCTCGCGATCCTTAGAAAGATCTGGATAAGGAATAATTGGCCCCTTAGAAGATTATTAAGAGGAATGGGAGAAATAATAACATAACAGTCATGCTCTTCAACCTCACGAGAAAAATCATCCTCGAGATTGGCAGAGGTCAATTTAGCAATCTTGTTGCGGGTGGTCCTCGAAAGAACATAACAATTAGGAACACGACACTACCGCTTAGTAGTATTCCCTTATTTCTTCTTCGCTTTGGCAATCTTAGATTCATCTGTGATAGATCTAAACACCTTGATTTGTGTTAGAATGATACTTTGAGTTTGATACGTGGGAATTGCACCCTCGCAACAGGTTTTACCTCTCAAGGGATCTTGAGAAGCTTACAACCCCCACTAGGCAGTGTACCTGATCGTTGTAGTATAGTATAGTGACAAGTACTGGGGGATTGATCGTTCAACTCAGGAATAGTGTCGCTAGGATTAGAAAGCCTACTAAACTAGGTCTAGAGGTGAGGGATGATTCTTTTTGTATTTTTATATTTTATAGAAAGCAAGTAAAATCTCAGGTTTTGAAGGAGTGGGCGGAATTAGTTGCTAGCCAACCAACCCAATAAACTAAAGATGCAATCAAAATAAAATAACATAAATGAAAATAAAACTATTATACTAATGTGGTGGAAACAATAATGAGAAAAGTTGTGTTTACTTAGATTTCATTACTCCTTAGATATCTTTTACAGGTTGATTAGCTTGTTACAATTGCATAGATGACGGGTCATATTCCTTAATACTAGTCGTAGGACCGTGTACAATATTCCCTAACTCTATAGGATCCTAATTCACTCCTATGTCGAGCCGTTAGAAGCTCCTAACATGGGATCATTAGAATTCTCTTACGCATTAAATACAACCAAAAATCGTAGTACACCTCCGATCATGTTTCTTAAGAATTTCAAGCAAGTTACCAATGGAAGTCTGCCAGTTTTCTTAAGCCTAACATCGAATACAATCATCCGTAACAATTATAAACAAACAATCAACCCATAATCAACATCTAGGTTTCACTACATCTAAGCAAACACAATGAAAATCTAGCCTAGCATGTTAAAGAGAAGACAAGCGTAAGATATGATCAAACAACATATAGACATATTGAATGATTTGAATAAGTACTTATCTTTAATTGAACATGGAAGAATCAAGGGGTTGAAACCCTTGAAAAAAGCTGTAAATTCGTCTTAGGGTTTATGCCCTAATATCCCACACAAAGTTCCACCCTAATGAATGAAAATTGGAAAACTATATATAGATTTTACACCTTGACGGTGTCACGTTAGAGCTTGTGACGCCGTCAACTTGCCGCCATGATAAAATTCGTATTGCCTAGATCCAATTGTGACGCCGTCATGTAGGAAATCACTCTGGGCCGTCACTAGTATTTGGACCCTGACGGCCTTGGTGACGCCGTTAGGCCAATAAGCTTGAAAACTCTCTGGGCCGTCACGTTATAAGTTCCACATCCACCTCTTTTGTAACTCTTGACGCCGTCACATTTAGAAGCTTGACGTCGTCAGGTACTGTTCCAGCAAGGAAATTTGAGACTTTGCCATTTTCTTCACTTTTATGCTCCAAAAACGTCCAAAATGCTTCCTTTTCCAGATTTCTCTCCAAAAGTACCTAAAATGACAAAAGAAACGATTTAGGGCAATAATTGATCGAATAATCTCGAATTCGGGCTTAAATGACCCCTTAAAAGCGGTACACTTTTTGCCTCATCAAATACCCTTACACTTGAGATTTGCTTGTCCTCAAGCAAATGCGCTTTTATTCTAATCAAAATACAAGTTAGGGGTCATTTAACACTAATATAAAAGTAATTACAACAAATAATCGTTCCACTAAAAACCAAAAACAAGCACGAAGGTCATACACTAGCACCTCACAAATAGTGTTTAGATACTCACATCTCTGGGGTGTAATAAAGTATATATCACAATATGGAAATGGAAAACATCTCTCACTACCTGTCATAGCAAATAGATTACCATAGGCTTGGGAAAGGATCAAACCTCCACCACTTGGCGTAAGCACCTAGGAGAAACTATCAAAGAGGTCTTTTAAAGGGTTATAACGTTAGGTGTAGGATACAGAAAACACGGTTTTGTTGGATAAAGGCAATATTTACTGGTGGCGAGTTAATCATCTTGGTTAATTACATGTACAATATGGCGTTGCTAAGCCAAGACTAGACTCGACTTAAGCTAATAAATCAAAAATAACAACATAAAAAAAATATAGAATGAAACGGGATGGTAGTCCGTATGTTTTTATCTTTTTTTTTTTTCTTTTTCTTAATTTTTTGATTTTATTTTTATTTTTGTGTGTGCATACACTCTTAGCCTACCATCTAAAATAATAAATCATAGGGAATGTACATTCCCCTTACACTTGAATTTTTACATACTTTACAATAAACTACTCTAATGACTCGAATCAAGATAATCAAAACACTTGGAGTACTTTTTAAGATTAACGCACATATGGGGGTAATAATTTGATGTTCTTCCCCATTACTCCATAACACAAGCACTTTACCCATGAGTCCCAATCGTCCCAAAAAAATATGTACAAGATATGACTTGACTTAGCAACCATGTAATCAATTAGATAATTAACTAAGGGTTTAAACATGTAACAATAATGCACTAAAGATGAATGCATACACGGAAGGGTAAGGCGATTTGGTTGCACATTTGGGTGGCTTGTAACAAATTCTTCCTTTAAGTAAGATGCTTAAAGTTAGAAACGAAAAGATAGGCTCGGAGGGGTGTACTAGGGGTTTTGTGTACTAAAAATGAGTACAACGCTAGGGTGTGGGAAAATTAATTGACTTTACTAGTCAAGTAATATGACTTAAATGGTCAAGTAATTATGACACGGGTTTAACACAAGGGTGATCCTAATGCCTCTTATCATGTAGTAAATCCTACTACACGAATGTAGTCTCACTAGCGGTCTCGGGATGCATCACTAACGCAAGTTCTAGAATCTAAATGCTACCGGTACACTCATAAGCACTAATAATGAATGCTTTTCCTATCAAATCTAAAGGCGAACCTCACATATTTGGGTGGAAAATTTTTCTGAATGGTATGGTTTTGTGCTAGTCATACGACTCCTATCCATGAGACGCTTGTTAAGGCTAAAGTTTCACTCCTAAATGTTGTAAAAAATTTTAAATTTGGCGCTAAAATTACACTAACAAGTATTTCTCTTAGTTTTATTATACACCTACCATCGAACAAACAAACTCAAGTGCAATTGTATCCTATAAAGTATCATCATTTACCCTCCCCTTACACTTAGGATGAACATTGTCCCCAATGTTCAGTTAAAGGATGTAAAAGTAAAATAGGTAAAAGAATGAAAACAAATACTCCCCTGATTCGTTCGGTGTGGATTGTGTGTTAACAAGGTTAGATCTTCCTCCAAGAAAATGAACATTCAAAGCTTCCCTTCCAGAAATATAAATCATCTTCTTGTCATATATAACCTGTTAAACCTGATAAAACAATCAAGGCAACCTCGCGTAAAATTGGCGGCAATCTATATATACTAACAAATCCTAGAAAGCAATTTAATATATAATGCTTGTGGAATGAATGTTTGCAGATTTCCTGGAGTTTACAAGACTAAAGAATCAACAAAAACTTTTAAGACTCCGTTAGAAAAAAAAACTCGCAAAATTTCCAGAATTTTACACGTGACGTCGTCAGGTGTTAAACCCTGACGCCTTCAGAAGTGACCTGCAGAAATCTTTATGTTAAATTTTCGGAAAATTTCTGGAAAAACTTATGTCCTACTTCCTGGAAAATCCTGCAAAACATCATTATGACTCGATACAAGCATTTGACTCTAACAATTACTAATATACATGTTCCTTTAATATTGTGGCGAATCATGATCATTTTCGTCCTTATAAACAAATTTGGGGTTTCCCCTTACACTTAGCTTTTGCAAAATACGTTTATATGAAGTTAAGACGAAGTTAAACAACAAAATAAAGCATTTTCACAATTTAGTTTGAAACATGACATACCAACAATAAAAATAAAACATGCATACGTGATTGGTCCCAAACGGTCAACTAAGTTGAACAGGTGATGGTCAACCAAGTCAATCGTCTAAAACCAACTAACCAAGGAGTACAGGGTATTCCCGGGTCGTTATGTCCCAGCGAGGTAAGCAATTGTAATAAAAACGTTTTAAGTGATCGGGTGATTTAACAGGAGGATCAAGAATTTGATTTGAATGATTATACTACGAGATTATGATTGAAAATAGCTTAGAAACACTATTAGAACAATTACTGATAATCAGATAACCTAGAAACGTAAGTTAAACCTAAAACGCGCGTTTGAATTTAAAATAAACACGAACGCGCGAAATTAAAAGTGAAACGTGAGCAAATAAAGTCCTACGAACGTGAAAATTATATTTTTACAATCCTAATGTTATAAGAAAATTTTAGAAAATTAAAATTATTTTTACCACTATTTAATTAATTACTTTTTAATTAACTAAATTACACTAATTATTAATTAATTATGAAAATTAACTAGAAAAATGAAAATTAAATTTAGAAAAATCTAAAATATTATAAAACTAATTTTAAAACAGAAAACCTATTGTTTCTACTTTTTAATTATTAAATATTGATTAAAACTAATTAATTAATTGATTTAAACTAAAATAAATTATAAAAAATACTAAATGACCATGGAAAAATCTGAAAAAATTCCTAAAATTATTTTATGTTATAAGAAGCTTAAGAAAAATTTAAAAATGAGAAGTGCTTATAAATAAGCAGAAAAATAAGCCAAATGGCTTAAATAGAAGCTATCACTTTATTTATTTTTTGTCTTTTTCCAAATTTTCTTTTACCAATCTATTAACCTACTGTAAATGATCAACTTTTGTGAAGGTACTTTGGCTTAAGCTAAAAAATAAGCCCTGTGCTCTCAAATAAGCCAAACAGTTTGACTTTCTTTGACCAACATAGAAATAAGCTCAAATAAGCTTATGTGGGGTCCACTGATGTAAATTAAGGTTCAAATAAGTTACTTGGACACTTTTAAGCTAAACTCAACCAAATAAGCTACCTGAATAAGTAATAAGCACAACAATAAGCTCAAAAATTTCCTATGCTAAGACAGTTTGAGGACAAGACTTTCAAACCAAAACCAGGTGGGGTCCATAAGTGTTAAGGGCACAAGCTGGGTTGAAACAGCTAGCCTGCTAGCTTGTGAACACTTTGAAAGAAAAAAATAGCTCAGGGGCCCACTATGGTGGCCACAATCAACCACCAAAGGTGGTGGTGTGGTGGTGAATGTCTGTGCACAGGGGAATCAGTCCCCCTGCAGGTTACTTTGGGGAGGAAAGGGGAACACAGAAAAAATCTTAAAAATGAAACACAAGTGGGAATCTAAAGATAAGCTGGGGTGTTACTAATCCTAAAAATTTCAAAGTCTAGAACCTTACTCAAAAATCACAAATAATCTTCCCATTTTTGCAAAACCTGAAACATACAACTTTGACTTTTTACCTTTTTGTTCCTCAGTTGACTAATGTGAGTTTTAATCTTGCTCAACTGATTAATTATGACTTAATAGACTAATTTGAAACTAAAATGGGTAATGGTGAACAATAATAAGCTAAGAAACAAAGTTTTGGGTGCGAAATCCCTCACAGTTAACTGTGAGGGCACAAAGAATGGGATTTTGACTTTTTTACTCTATGACTCCCAATGTTAAGTCTTGATTGAACTAATTTGATACTGAGAAAGAGTTTTCAACCAGGGTTAACAACTAAAAACCTCAAGAGCACAGTGAATTAACTAAATCCAAACACCCTCTTAAAAACTGTTATGAATGATTTTCAAAGAGTATGAGGGTTTAGACCACAATCATCATACAGGAAGCATGAATTATCACTAAACAACAACTAATTAATTAAAATCAACAAAAAATATCAACTAGTCTCAGCAAATTAATAGGTTCACAATTATTTACTAATATAGAAAGAAAAACTACACAGATTCAATACTTCCAACAATAAACTGAGATCAAACAAACTACAAAACACTAAACCTACTCAGATTATCATTAAGCATGAGTCAAACAGAAATAGACTAAATAAACAGACCCTAAGCTAATATTTTAGAGAAGAATTCAAAATAAGCCAAACTTACAAAATACCCTTAGCATGAACAAAGGGTTTTCCAAAGAAGCCTATCTATTAGATAGGCTTATCCACTTCCAAACTTGCCCTGCATTGCCTCTGAATACCTGGAATCAATCTCAAACATACCACAGTTGAATTATGTTGACTATTTTTATATTTTTGATTTTTATTACTAGTTCTGAATTTTATGGTCTCTACAAGGTTCAATGAGCTTCTGGGAACCTAAGTGAGCCTATAGAAGTCCATGAAAATTGATACAATTGACAACAAAAATTATTGAGAAATCCAGAAACATGAGTAAATTGCATTAACAAAGATGGAACTGAAACTTGACTTTTTATTACTTAAAAAAAACTTATAGTACAATAAGACAGCTACTACAATGCTTGAAATATGAAAATTACACTAAGATTTGCTAGAAAAATAAATTCGACACTAAAATTCTAATAAAAACTACTCTCCTCTCCCAGCTCCATCTCTTCCCTTTTATAGCTTGAATTAGGGTTTGGGGCACCATTATTTCTTTCCCAACTCTTTTCTTGACCACAGGATCACCAAAATTTAATCTTGGCCATTTGAAGTTTTTCGCGCCCAATTTCTCTTGTTCTGTTTCTCTTGATATAATTGATGCCAGTTAGATATCTTGGAGTCTTGTGTTTGTTTGAGTAGGCAGGGGGGGGGGGGGAATTGAGTGTGCAGGTGGTGAAGGGCTAGGGGTGATGATGGTGGATTTGGCTGTTTGCAGGTAGTGGAGAGGTGGTGATGTGGAGGAGGTGGAGTCAAAGGGAAGGGTTGACCGACTTTTTTATTTAAAATGGGGATGGATTGGGCTGTTGGAGGAGTTGGGCCAGGTTTGTATGTGGTGGGCTGGGGTTATTGGGTGGAATTTGGATTTAGGGAGTGTAATAACATTAGGGTCCGGTTGGTTTGTTATTTAAACAAGGACCAATTGTGTAATTTAAGCAAAGTGGAGGGGGTGAATTTGTATTGATCCAAATTAGTTCAAAGGACCACTCTTGCCAAATGTAAACAATATAAGGACCATAAATGTAATTTTTCACTTTTGAAAATCCCGGGGACTAAACTTGCCAAAATTCAAAGTTGAGGGGTTAAAAGTGAAATTTTCTCAAACTTTTCACCCAAGGACTTGGTTTGATAATTTTTGACTTTAGAAAACCTTGGGTTGACTTTTCTTTCGTTTTAAACCTTCAGGGACTAGTTTTGTCAATTTTTGAAACTTGAGGGACTAAAACTGCCAATTATGCAAACTTTGTTCGTTTTTCATTTGTTTTTAAACATTTTGCATCTAAAACATATAAAACACACTTTTGGGATAAATTCTGTATTTTGAGTATTTTTGGATGTTTTGGCAGTTCAGATACGATAAAAATGATGAGTATTTACACACTCATCAATCCCCCACACTAAACTATTGCTAGTCCCTAGCAATCTTTTTGAGAAAAATTTCCCCCCCCCCCCACACTTAGAATTGAATATTGTCCTCAATATTCAAAGTCCCGGCTATTATGCCGAATCTATGAACAGAAAAAGATAATATTCTAAACTAACAGCGGAAATTATCGTTTTGCATTTTTCACTTTATTTATCTGTACATACAATCACACATTTTTTTCCAAAGATATATACACTTCAAATAGCTGCAGGGGACGACCACTCCCCCACACTAGGGTGTTAGAAAGTAGAAAGAAATCAGAGACACGGGTGAAAACCCATGTTGTCGCTACTATTTTTGTTTATCGAGTCGCTAGCTTGACTCGATCCCAAAATTCAATTGTCCTTGGGGAATGTTTGGAGATCGAGGACAACCATGGATGGTATGTCCTCTCCAAAGTAATGTTTCAAACGATGTCCATTCACTTTGAAATTTGGACCGTCATTTTGAGATAACTCGACGGTGCCATAAGGATAAACCTTAACGATAGTGAATGGACCAGTCCATCGGGTTTGGAGCTTTCCCGAGAAGATCTTGAGTCTAGAGTTGAAAAGAAGGAATCGATCACCAACGTTAAAAACGCGGTTCTTGATTTTGGAGTCATGAATAAGAGTTCTCGTAAGCTTGATCACGAAGTTCATTTAATTCATTCAATTGAACTTTCCGATGATCACCCACATTTTTGAGGTCAAAATTTGCATGCTTGAGGGCCCAATAGGCTTTATGCTCAAGCTCGATCGGAAGATGGCACACTTTCCCGTACACAAGCTTGTAAGGCGTACACCCAATGGGTGTTTTGTAAGCCGTACGGAAAGCCCAAAGTGCATCATCTAATTTATCCGACCAGGATGCACGATTTTCACCAACGGTTCTTTCCAAAATTCTCTTGATGCCTCGATTGGAAACTTCTACTTGTCCACTTGTTTGAGGGTGGTAAGCAGTAGAGAGACGGTGAGTTACACCATACTTTTGCATGACTTTATCAAATTTGTCATTGCAAAAATGCGTACCACGATCACTAATTATAGCAAGTGGGGTTCCAAATCGAGCAAAGAGAGCTTTCAAGAATTTCACGACTACTCGGGCATCATTAGTGGGTAAAGCTTTCGCTTCAACCCATTTTGACAAATAGTCAACAGCCACGAGTATGTACTTATTTCCATGAGATGATGGAAATGGCCCCATAAAGTCGATGCCCCATACGTCAAAGATTTCACAAACTTGTATTGCGTTTTGTGGCATTTCATTCTTTTGTGAAATATTCCCATGACGTTGACAAGCGTCATAGGATTTGACCAATTCTTGGGCATCCTTATAAATCGTGGGCCAATAGAAACCGGAATCAAACACCTTTTTGGCAGTGTAATTTGGATTGTGGTGGCCCCCCGTGGGACCAGCATGGCAAGCCTTAAGAATTTCAGTGGCTTCTTGACCATATACACACCGCCGGATGACTTGATCCGCACAGATTTTGAAAAGGTAGGGGTCGTCCCAGAAATAATGTTTCACATCTTTAAAGAACTTATTCTTTTGTTGGGACGACATCCCTTTCACAATAAAATTACCCGCAAGGTAGTTTGCAAAATCGGCAAACTATGGGGTAACCGAATCTCCACGAAAGGCAACCGCATTGAGTGTCTCGAGAGGGAAGGTTTCATTAATTTCCTTCTTTTCGAAGACATCTTGATGAGGGTTTTCCAAACGGGAGAGATGATCAGCAGCTAGGTTCTCAGCTCCTTTTTTATCACGAATTATGATATCAAATTCTTGCAGGAGGAGAACCCAACGAAGTAGTCTCGGCTTTGCATCTTGTTTTGCAAAAAGGTACTTCAAAGCCGAGTGATCCGTATACACTATGCTTTTGGTCAAGATCAAATATGACCGAAATTTTTCAAAGGCATACACCACAGCTAATAATTCTTTTTCAGTGGTGGTGTAATGAATTTGAGCTTCGGTCATTGTTTTGCTTGCATAGTGTATAGGCTAAAAGTGTTTAGACCTGCGTTGCCCCAAGACTGCCCCTATTGCATAATCACTAGCATCACACATAAGTTCAAAGGGCAAGTCCCAATCGGGGGCAACAAGAATTGGTGCCTCAGTAAGCTTTTTCTTTAGAGTTTCAAAAGCTTCTACGCACTCAGGTGAGAAGATAAAAGGAGCATCCTTTTCAAGGAGATGGGTCATAGGCCGGGCGATCTTTGAAAAATCTTGAATAAACCTATGATAGAAACCGGCATGACCCAAAAAGCTCCTAATACCTTTGACGGTAGTGGGATGAGGTAATTTTGCAATCACATCGATTTTGGCTTTGTCAACCTCAATCCCATTCTTTGAAATTTTATGGCCGAGGACAATGCCCTCTTTGACCATAAAATGACTCTTCTCCCAATTCAGACATAACTTTGTGTCTTCACAACGTTTGAGCATGTTGTCTAAATGGGAGAGACATGATTGAAACGAATCCCCAAAGACCGAAAAATCGTCCATGAAGACCTCCATAGTTTTCCCGATCATGTCGGAAAATATGGACATCATACATCTTTGAAACGTGCCCGGAGCATTACATAAACCAAATGGCATACGTTTATAAGCAAAAGTTCCATAGGGGCACGTAAAAGTGGTATTCTCTTGATCTTGCGGATCAATGGGAATCTGAAAGTAACCCGAGAAACCATCGAGGAAGCAATAGTACTCATTCCCCGCTAATCTCTCGAGCATCTGATCCATAAAGGGCAGAGGAAAATGATCTTTGCGGGTGGCGTCATTTAACTTGCGATAGTCAATGCAGACACGCCAACCCGTAACCAATCGAGTTGGAATCAACTCATTTTCCTCGTTTGTGACAACAGTAATGCCACCCTTTTTTGGAACACAATGTATTGGGCTAACCCAAGGACTGTCCGAGATAGGGTAAATCAATCCGGCAACAAGAAGTTTTAAAACTTCTTGTTTGATCACCTCATGAATTTTTGGATTCACCCTTCATTGGTGTTGGACTGCTGGTTTGAAGTCATCCTCCATTAAAATCTTGTGAGTACAAAATTCAGGGTCAATGCCCTTGATGTCGGAGAGTCTCGAAGCAATTGCTTGTTTATGTGACTTCAAAACCTTTATGAGAGCAGCCTTTTCCTCAACACTTAAATTTTTAGCAATTATGACGGGTAATTTATCATCACCCTCCAGAAATGCATATTCAAGATGAGGCGGCAAGTCCTTAAGTTCAACCACAGGAAAGTCATCAGTTATTTCAACATTTTTGACTTCCTCTTTATGAAGTACTTTTGGAGGAAGAGGGGGAGATGGATCTTCGTTTAACAATTTTTCTAGCAAAAGAATATCCCCCTCAGGATCAAGATAGTCCTCATCAAATTTACCCGAAATTGAACTATATTGGGCGAGAAAAGCTTCGACTTCTTCCAAAAGGTAGTCACTTCCCTAAAAAAGAGTGAGAGAAGGGGATGAGTCGAATATGATAGGTTCAGTAGATGGAGTGGGACTGCCACTCGGAAGGTAACCAAGAAGTTCTTAAGAGTACTCCTCAGACGCAACATCAATGACATCAATTCGGTTAACCGATTCGGCGTCATAATTAGAGGAGTACCTCGAAGTTTGATCGAGGTTAAACATTACTGCTTCATTACTAACACGAAGAGTTATTTCCTCTTTGTGCACATCGATTAACGCACAACCCGTCCTTAAGAATCCTCTCCCAAGAATGAGAGGAACTCGTGGGTCAGCATCGAAATCAACAATCACAAAATCTGCCGGAAAGTGGAAGTTCCCCACCTTAACAAATACATCCTCGACAATGCCGAGGGAACGAGATGTTGAGCGGTCTGCAAGCTCGAGAGTCATGCAGGTGGTGGTGAGTTCCAGAAGAGAGAGCTTTTTCCATATTGAATAAGGCATCAAGTTGATGCTTGCACCTAGATCGGCCAAGGCGAAGCACTCAACCATTCCGGGGAAAACACATGGAATGAGAAATTTTCCCAGTTCTCCTAGCTTCTCGGGAAGCTGTTTCAAAAGAACTGCAGAGCAGTTTTCATTGAGTGGAGTTCGTGCCATTTCAAATAGTTTCTCTTTATTGTTCAACAGATTTTTGATTGTCGATGCGAATTTAGGCATCAAAAGGAGAGCATCCGCGAAACTGATATCAAAATGAATATCTCGGAAAATTTGAAAAAACTTTTCCATTTGATGATTTACTTTTTCGCGGAGCTTCTGGTCTTGTAACCGAGATGGATATGGTAGTGAAGGTTTGGATTTAGGGTTCTCTTCAGGAGTTGTTGGTGGTTCAAAGACAACTCCTTGTTTTGGTATGGTTTCTGGCACAACCTGAGGGTGGACGTGTGCGGTACTTCGTGGGCTAGTAAATTGCACCTTGTCCTTTGTCACCTTAGGCTCACTTTCTAATACCTTGGGAGGAGAAGAAGAGGTAGTAGGAGCTTTGGGTCCATCATAGGAAACACCACTTCTCGTTGTGATCACTTTAACATCGCCCCTTGGATTAGCGATCGTGTTGCTAGGTAAAGTAATACCTGAGCCCGAGGGTCGATCATTTAAAGACTTCTTAAGATCTGCGATCTGAGTCATCATTACCCTATTCATTTCCTCCTGAGATTTCATGAATTGTCTCAACAACTCATCAGATGATGAGCCAGTTGGAACAATTGCTTGAGTATGGTTAGGAGGAGCTTGGTTAGGGTAATTCTGAGTAGTTGGAGTGATGGCTTGATTTTGATTGGGAAAATTTTGAGCCCGGTTATTTTGATGAGAACCGTGATTTTGAAAATTTCCCTGATGTTGGTTGCCATGTCCATGAGGATTGTTTCCATGATAGTTGTTTCGACCTTGGTTTCGATTGTAGTTTCCTTGATTTTGGAAACCTTGGTTTTGGTTATGATGGAAACCTTGGTTATGGTTCGGATTGACATTTCCTTGGTTTTAGTAACCTTGGTTCATTCGATTCTGATTTTGGTTCGGGTTACGGTTTTGGACATTAGGGTTTTGATTGAATCCGGGAGGTCCAAGGAAATTGTTAGAACGATAGCTTAGAAGATTGCGGTCCCCTTGCGGTTGGTAGTTATTACCTCCCGAATTATAGGAACCCTGAGCAGCACATACGTCCTCATGAGGGTAACCACTAGTGGCTGGACACTCGGAATATGAATGTGGACCTCCACAAGTTTCACAACTTTGATTAACGGCTTTGGCTTGTTGATTTTGAATACTTTGGTTCATTCTCAACATAGCCGTAGCGAAATCATCCATCTTTTTAGTTAGGACCGCTATTTCAGAAGATGCTGGAGTGACAGACTTACATGACTCTTCCCTCTCAGCTGAGGAATCCCAAAAATTATGGTGGGCAGTCATGTTTTCAATGACATCATAGCACTCATCGGGGCGCCTTTTCATAAAGGTCCCACCAGCAGCAGCATTGAGAATATCACGGTGTCTCAATGTCAACCCATTATAGAAAGTATCTATTTGGGTAACGAGTAACATGTTATGGTTAGGACACCGATCAATTGAGAGCTTATAGCATTCCCATGCCTCAAATAGAGACTCATCGGGATGCTGACGAAAGTTACTAATGTCATTTCGTAACTTGGTAACCATGGATGGTGGAAAGTATTTGGCTAAAAATTTTGTCACCATTTCTTTGAAAGTGTGAATCGAATTCTTAGGAAGTCGATCAAACCATGCAGTGGCATGATGGGTTAGAGAATAGGGGAAAAGAGATAGACGAAGGGCATCATCGGAGACACCATTCTGCTTCATGCTTTGGGTGACGGTAAGAAATTTATCAAGATGCTTGTTTGCATCGTCACCAGGCAAGCCATGAAATTGGCACGAATTCTGGACTTGTTGTATCATGTGATGTTTAAGTCCAAGATCAGTGGCAACAATGTTAAGAGGGACAATGGGCCCGCCTCTTCCGAGCATTGTGGGTTGACACAACTCCTCCATCGTTCGGAGATCACGAGCTGCATCATCTATGATGGGTGGGTCTTGATTACCGTCCATATTCGGAACTGGATCCTCAACAATAGGACGCAACTCAGTTACGTTTTTCAGTTGACGATTTCGTTTCGTTTGTAAACGATTGCGCATGCACTAACAAAATTTCAATAAAACAAGATCGAGGCAAATCAACAGTGAACTTAAACCAATAATCACAAATGAATGGCTTCTTTAATAAAGGTACACCACTCACAAGGATACAAAGGCAAGTTTTTATCTTTGGTTTGGGAACTTATTATGTCCACACCCCCAGTTGGTAGGTGTTCTGCCTTAGTTTGCGACGGTTTGTTTTTATGTAGTTTATTATTCACAAGAAAGAGATGAATGTTTTTGGGTTTTTGTGTATGGGTTAAAAACTTTTGGACAATATTTTTGGTATCGTTTCGTTTACCAAAATCGTATCTCTTTAAGAATCACCTTAAAAGAAACACGGTATAGAAAACGTAACGATCTGTTTTGTTTGTTTTTGATTTTTTTGGTGTTGTTAACACTTTAGGAAAAGTGTTAATGATGTTTTTGTTGTATGATTTAAATTTACAAAAAGTTGGTGGTGTTTATACAGTGACGAATGAAAAACCACTAATCTCTAAAAAACGTTTTGATTACGCAGCTACCTCCCCGGCAGCGGCGCCAAATTTTGATTGCTCCCAAATGGTCAACTAAGTTGAACAGGTGATGGTCAACCAAGTCAATCATCTAAAACCAACTAACCAAGGAGTACAGGGTATTCCCGGGTCGTTATGTCCCAGCGAGGTAAGCAATTGTAATAAAAAACGTTTTAAGTGATCGGGTGATTTAACAGGAGGATCAGGAATTTGATTTGAATGATTATACTACGATATTATGATTGAAAATAGCTTAGAAACACTATTGGAACAATTAATGATAATCAGATAACCTAGAAACGTAAGTTAAACCTAAAACGCGCGTTTGAATTTAAAATAAACGCGAACGCGCGAAATAAAAAGTGAAACGTGAGCAAATAAAGTCCTACGAACGTGAAAATTATATTTTTACAATCCTAATGTTATAAGAAAATTTTAGAAAATTAAAATTATTTTTACCACTATTTAATTAATTACTATTAATTAATTACTAATTATTTATTACTTTTTAATTAACTAAATTACACTAATTATTAATTAATTATGAAAATTCACTAGAAAAATGAAAATTAAATTTAGAAAAATCTAAAATATTATAAAACTAATTTTAAAACAGAAAACCTATTTTTTCTACTTTTTAATTATTAAATATTAATTAAAACTAATTAAGTAATTGATTTAAACTAAAATAAATTATAAAAAATACTAAATGACCAAGGAAAAATCTGAAAAAATTCCTAAAATTATTTTAAGTTATAAGAAACCTAAGAAAAATTTAAAAATGAGAATTGCTTATAAATAAGCAGAAAAATAAGCCAAATGGCTTAAATAGAAGCTATCACTTTATTTATTTTTTGTCTTTTTCCAAATTTTCTTTTACCAATCTATTAACCTACTGTAAATGACCAACTTTTGTGAAGGTACTTTGTCTTAAGCTCAAAAATAAGCCCTTTGCTCTCAAATAAGCCAAACAGTTTGACTTTCTTTGACAAACAAAGAAATAAGCTCAAATAAGCTTGTGTGGGGTCCACTGATGTAAATTAAGGTTCAAATAAGTTACTTGGACACTTTTAAGCTAAACTCAACCAAATAAGCTACCTGAATAAGTAATAAGCACAACAATAAGCTCAAAAATTTCCTATGCTAAGACAGTTTGGGGACAAGACTTTCAAACCAAAACCAGGTGGGGTCCACAAGTGTTAAGGGCACAAGCTGGGTTGAAACAACTAGCCTGCTAGCTTGTGAACACTTTGGAAGCAAAAACAAGCTCAGGGGCCCACTATGGTGGCCACAATCAACCACCAAAGGTGGTGGTGTGGTGGTGAATGTCTGTGCACAGGGGAATCAGTCCCCCTGCAGGTTACTTTGGGGAGGAAAGGGGAACACAGAAAAAATTTTAAAAATGAAACACAAGTGGGAATCTAAAGATGAGCTGGGGTGTTACTAATCCTAAAAATTTCAAAGTCTAGAACCTTACTCAAAAATCACAAATAATCTTCCCATTTTTGCAAAACCTGAAACATACAACTTTGACTTTTTACCTTTTTGTTCCTCAGTTGACTAATGTGAGTTTTAATCTTGCACAACTGATTAATTATGACTTAATAGACTAACTTGAAACTAAAATAGGTAATGGTGACCAATAATAAGCTAAGAAACAAAGTTTTGGGTGCCAAATCCCTAACAGTTAACTGTGAGGGCACAAAGAATGGGATTTTGACTTTTTTACTCTATGACTCCCAATGTTATGTCTTGATTGAACAAATTTGATACTGAGAAAGAGTTTTCAACCAGGGTTAACAACTAAAAACCTCAAGAGCACAGTGAATTAACTAAATCCAAACACCCTTTTAAAAACTGTTATGAATGATTTTCAAAGAGTATGAGGGTTTAGACCACAATCATCATACAGTAAGCATGAATTATCACTAAACAACACCTAATTAATTAAAATCAACAACAAATATCAACTAGTCTCAGCAAATTCCTAGGTTCACAATTATTTACTAATATAGAAAGAAAAACTACACAGATTCAATACTTCCAACAATAAACTGAAATCAATCAAACTACAAAACACTAAACCTACTCAGATTATCATTAAGCATGAGTCAAACAGAAATAGACTAAATAAACAGACCCTAAGCTAATATTTTAGAGAAGAATTCAAAATAAGCCAAACTTACAAAATACCTTAGCATGAACAAAGGGTTTTCCAAAGAAGCCTATCTTTAGATAGGCTTATCCACTTCCAAACTTGCCCTGCATTGCCTCTGAATACCTAGAATCAATCTCAAACATACCACAGTTGAATTATGTTGACTTTTTTATATTTTTGATTTTTATTACTAGTTCTGAATTTTATGGTCTCTACAAGCTTCAATGAGCTTCTGGGAACCTAAGTGAGCCTATAGAAGTCCATGAATATTGATACAATTGACAACTAAAATTATTGAGAAATTCAGAAACATGAGTAAATTACATTAACAAAGATGGAACTGAAACTTGACTTTTTATTACTTAAAAAAAACTTATAGTACAATAAGACAGCTACTACAATGCTTGAAATATGAAAATTACACTAAGATTTGCTAGAAAAATAAATTCGACACTAAAATTCTAATAAAAACTACTCTCCTCTCCCAGCTCCATCTCTTCCCTTTTATAGCTTGAATTAGGGTTTGGGGCACCATTATCTCTTTCCCAACTCTTTTCTTGACCACAAGATCACCAAAATTTAATCTTGGCCGTTTGAAGTTTTTCGCGCCCAATTTCTCTTTGTCTGTTTCTCTTGATATAATTGATGTCAGTGAGATATCTTGGAGTCTTGTGTTTGTTTGAGTAGGCAGATGGGGGGGGGGGGAATTGAGTGTGCAGGTGGTGAAGGGCTAGGGGTGATGATGGTGGATTTGGCTGTTTGCAGGTAGTGGAGAGGTGGTGATGTGGAGGAGGTGGAGTCAAAGGGAAGGGTTGACCGGCTTTTTTATTTAAAATGGGGATGGATTGGGCTGTTGGAGGAGTTGGGCCAGGTTTGTATGTGGTGGGCTGGGGTTATTGGGTGGATTGGCTTTGGGTGGAATTTGGATTTAGGGAGTGTAATAACATTAGGGTCCGGTTGGTTTGTTATTTAAACAAGGACCAATTGTGTAATTTAAGCAAAGTGGAGGGGGTGAATTATTATTGATCCAAATTAGTTCAAAGGACCACTCTTGCCAAATGTAAACAATATAAGGACCATAAATGTAATTTTTCACTTTTGAAAATCCCGGGGACTAAACTTGCCAAAATTCAAAGTTGAGGGGTTAAAAGTGAAATTTTCTCAAACTTTTCACCCAAGGACTTGATTTGATAATTTTTGACTTTAGAAAACCTTGGGTTGACTTTTCTTTCGTTTTAAACCTTCAGGGACTAGTTTTGTCAATTTTTGAAACTTGAGGGACTGAAACTGCCAATTATGCAAACTTTGTTCATTTTTCATTTGTTTTTAAACATTTTGCATCTAAAACATATAAAACACACTTTTGGGATAAATTCTGTATTTTGATGCATTTCTGAGTGTTTTTGGATGTTTTGGCAGTTCAGATACGATAAAAATGATGAGTATTTACACACTCATCAATACGGAAGCAAATAACATCAAACAAATAAAAACACACAAAACATGGGTTGCTTCCCAAGAAGCGCTTTTATTTATTTACGAGTCTTGTAGCTAGACTCAAGGTCATGGGCAATTACGTTACCTCATCATTGGTCACATTCTCTAGGTCATCTCCAATCTTAGTTTTGTATTCCGGATCCTGTTGCAAACATTCCTTGTAGAAACCGAGTATTCTACTCATGACATAATCTACTCCTCTACGTCTATCCTCATCATTCCTATAGTAAACCACTTGCTTGTGTTCCTTTTATAGGTTTGATAGAAGACGATATTGTTCAATCTTATAGGGCATTTGGTAAGGAATCTCATCGTTCTCATCCTTGAATCTAACTATCCCTAGGGACGGGTCATAACTCATCTTAGAGGCCTCAACAAACGGTTTTCCAAACACTACTTGACTTAGGCAACCATCTATTACCGGACAAATATCCTCTACAATCACAAAGTCGGTAACATAAGTGAAGCTTCCTACAAAGACATGTAATCCTTTCACTCTTCCTACAAAGTTGCTCATCCAATTCGTGTTAGGAATCATCCTATACTCAAGTTGCTTCTTCATTACCCAATTATAATAGGTCCTAGTCATGATGTTTATAGGAGACCTAAGGTCGATATAAGCTTTCCACACATGCATATGCCCAATGTTGCATGGTATGTTGATTTTACAGGGATCACCTACTTTAATAAGGGGTGAACCAAGGACGTATGACGTCTCAGGATCATCGAATAGATCCTTGTGATATTCTTGTTCTTCCTTGGTGGGTAACTTATCAAAGTATTCTTCTACATTTTCTACTTCCTCTAACTTTTCGTCCTTAATATCCTCAACTTCCTTAACCTCATCCTTAGTCCCGGTTTCTATTCCAACTTCATCCTTGTCACTTTCTTCTATATTCTTATCTATTGGCTTAATGGTGACAACGTTGAAAAAGTGGAAGTGTTTGGATGATGAGGGGTCCTTAATTTGGATTCCGCTATTAGTGTCCCTAGTGTCCTTCCTAGGTGTAGTTAGCACTTGGTTATTGAGGGCTTTCAACAAGTTGTCAATCTTATTGGTCATCTCCGTTTGTTGTTGATTGAATTCGGTTTCAAACTTAGCTATGCGAGCTGATGCGTGGGAATCGCAACAGGCTTTACCTCTCGAGGGATCTCGAGAAACTTACAACCCCCACCAGGCAGTGTACCTGATCGTTGTAGTATAGTATAGTGACAAGTACCGGGGGATTGATCGTTCAGCTTAGGAATAGTGTCGCTAGGATTAGAAAGCCTAATTACTAGTTCTAAAGGTGAGGGATGATTATTTTTGTATTTTTATATTTTTATGAAAGCAAGTAAAATCTCGGGTTTTGAAAGAGTGGGCGGAATTAGTTGCTATTCAACTAACCCAAAACTAATATGCAATCAAAATTAAAATACTAAAAAATGAAAATAAACTAAATATACTAAGGTTGTGAGCAGTAATTGGAGGAAATGTGTTTACTTAGATTTCATTACTCCCTAGATATCTTTTACACATTAATTACTTGTTACAATTGCATGGATGATGGATTGTATTCCTTAATACCATTCATGGGGTGGCATACATAACTCCCCAATTCTATGAGCTCTTATCTCCTCCTACACCATGCCCAGCACAACTATAGGGATTGTAAACAGTGGCTCATGCATTAAATACAACCAATAAAGACCTAGTACGCCTCGGTTCATGTTTCTTAAGACGTTCAAGCATGTTACCATTTGGAGATCTGCCAGTTTTCTTAAGCCTAACATATAAATCATTCATCCAAAACAAGAATAAACAAGTAATCAACACATAATCAATATTTAGGTTTCATTAGATCTAAGCAAACACAAAAGAGATCTAGCCTAGCATAATGGAATTGAGATAAGAACAAGATATAGACAACTAACACATAGACATATTGATTGAATTAGAAGAACACTTATCTCAATTACAATGCAAGGTATCAAGGGTTTGGAACCCTTGAAAAACCTGTAAAAGTTGCACCAAAATCGTCTTAGGGTTTCTCCAAAACTTCTCTTTAAATGTGAAAAACTAGAAAACTATATATAGGAAAATAGGGGTGACGGCGTCAAGAACAATGGTGTGACGCCGTCATCTCGCCGCCAAATACTTCCTCGGACGGCCTTGATCTACTTCTGACGCCCTGTGTGACGCCGTCATCAACTACGGATTTTTATTCATGAGGTTTGACGCCGTCATGAGTTACTCTTGACGCCTTCATGCACTGTTCCCAGCATGGAAAATTGAGACTTTGCCGTTTTCTTCACTTTTATGCTCCAAAAACGTCCAAAATGGCTTCTTTTCCAGAATTCACTCTCCAAGTACCTAAAATCACAAAAGGAACGATTTAGGGCAATATTTGATCAAATAAAGTCGGATTCGGGCTTAAATGACCCCCTAAAAACGGATCATTTTTCGCCTCATCATATACCCTTACACTTGAGATTTGCTTGTCCTCAAGCAAATGCGCTTTTATTCTACTCAAAAGACAAGTTAGGGGTCATTTAACACTAATATAAAAGTAATTACAACAAATAATCGTTCCACTAAAGACCAATAGACAAGCACGGAGGTCATACACAAGCACCTCACAAATAGTGTTTAGATACTCACATCTCTCGGGTGTAACAAAGTAATATAACATTATGAAAATGGAAGATATCTCTCACTACCTGTCATAGCAAAATAGATTACCATAGGCTTGGGAAAGGATCAAACCTCCACCACATGGCGTAAGCACCTAGGATAAACTATCAAAGAGGTCTTTTAAAGGGTTGTAACGTTAGGTATAGGGATATGAATTACACGGTTTTGTTGGATAAAGGAAGTTTTACTGGTGGCGAGTTAACAATCTTGGTTAATTACATGTACAATATGGCGTTGCTAAGCCAAGACTAGACTCGACTTAAGCTAATAAATGAAAAATAACAAAAACATAAAATAAACATAGAATAAAAAGGGATGGTAGTCCGTATGTTTTTTTTTTTCTTGATTTTTTTCGATTTATTTATTTATTTATTTATTTTATTTTTATTTATTATTATTATTTTTTTTGCATACACTCTTACCCTACCATCCAAAATAATACATCATAGGGGATGAAAATTCCCCTTACACTTGAATCTTTACATACTTTACATTAAACTAATCTAATGACTCGAATTAAGAAAATCAAAACATTTGGAGCACTTTTAAGATTAATGCACATATGGGGGTAATAATATTATGTTCTTCCCCATTACTCCATAAAATAAGTACTTACCCATGAGTCCCAATCGTCCCAAAACAATATGTACAAGGATATGACTCGACTTAGCAACCATGTAATCAATTAGAAAGTTAACTTAGGGTTTAACAAATAACAATAATGCACTAAAAATGAGCGCATACACGGAAGGCTAAGGCGATTTGGTTGTACATTTAAGTGGGGTGTAACAAATTCTTTCTTTAAGTAAAATGCTTAAAGTTAGAAACGAAAAGATAGGCTCGGAGGGATGTACTAGGGGTTTCGTGTACTAAAAATGAGTACAACGCTAAGGGTGTGGGAAAAATTAGTTGACTTAACTAGTCAAGTAGTATGACTTAAATGGTCAAGTAATTATAATACGGGTTTAACACAAGGGTGATCCTAATGCCTCTTATCATGTAGTAAATCCTACCACACGAATGTAGTCTCACTAGCGGTCTCGGGATGCATCACTAACGCAAGTTCTAGAATCTAAATGCTACCGGTACACTCATAAGCACTAATAATAAATGCTTTTCCTATCAAATCTAAAGGCGAACCTCACATATTTGGGTGGAAAATTTTTCTGAATATACGGTTATGTGCTAGTCATACAATCTCCTATCCATGAGACGCTTGCTATGGCTAAAGTTTCACTCCTAAATGTTGTAAAAAATTTTAAATTTGGCACTAAAATTACACTAACAAGTATTTCTCATAGTTTTATTACACATCTACTATCAACCAAAACAAACTCAAGCGAAAGTGCGTATGTAAGGTATCATCTTTTTACCCTCCCCTTACACTTAAGATGAACATTGTCCCCTATGTTCAAGTAAAGAATGTAAAATTGAAAAAGTAAAAAGAATGAAATCAAATACTCCCCTGATTCGCTCGATATGGATTATAGGTTGGTCAGGTTAGATCTTCTTCCAAGAAAATGAACAATCAAAGCTTCCCTTCCAGAATATAAATCATCTCCTTGTCGAACATAACCTGTAAATCCTGATAAAAATAGACAAGACAACCTCGCGTAAAATCGGTGGCATCCTATATAAGTTACTAAATCCTAGAAAACAAAGTAAGATATAATGCTTGTGGAATGAAGTTTGCAGATTTCCTGGAGATTATAAAACTTAATAATTCACAAAAACCATAAGACTCCGTTAGAAAAACAAAACCGGTAAAATTTCCAGATTTTAACTCCTGACGCCGTCAAGAGTAAAACTCTGACGCC
Organism: Artemisia argyi; assembly: GCA_030686995.1. Taxonomy (NCBI): domain Eukaryota; kingdom Viridiplantae; phylum Streptophyta; class Magnoliopsida; order Asterales; family Asteraceae; genus Artemisia; species Artemisia argyi. Next base: position 132,033,860 of record CM060703.1, read on the forward strand.
GTCAGAATGGACCTGCAGAAATTCTTATGTTAAGTTTCCGGAAAATTTCTAGAAAAACTTGGTCCTACTTCCTGGAAAATCCTGCAAAACTTCATTATGACTCAATACAAGCATTTGACTCTAACAAATACGAATATACATGTTAATTTAATATTGTGGAGAATCATGATCGGTTTGTTTCTTGAAAACATATTTGGGGTTTCCCCTTACACTTATCTTTTGCAAAAATACTTTTAGGTTGGAGTTAAGACTAGGCCAAACAACATAGTAAAGTATTTCCACTTTTTAATTTTGAGACATGATCAACCAACAATAAAAATAAAGCATGCATACGGAAGCAAATAACAATCAAACAAATAAAATCACACAAAACATGGGTTGCGTCCCAAGAAGCGCTTTTCTTTATTTACGAGTCTTGTAGCTAGACTCATGGTCATGGGGGGTTACTACGTGATACGGGTGAGTTCCTCATTGAGGACATCTTTGGGATCGAACTTAGGTTTCAACTTTCTATCGGTTTCCTTAGTATGGTACGACCTTTCGAACATCTCTCCATCCGGATCATACAAAGTCATTCTCATGTGCCATGATCCGTCTCCTTCTTTAGGTGGCTTGTCCCACCTCCATTTATACTTATCTCCATCTCTTTTCCATTTATTCAACTCTATATTAATCGGCATTACGCTCAAGAACTCAATCATCTTTCTAAAGACTAAGGGGTCCTCAAAGGGATCTAGCTCCTCATCTCTAGCTATGAGTTGTTCTACCGAATGTGTCTTCTCAACGAAATCCTTTTCTAGATAAAATGGACATTGAGGTCCTATGAAGTTCCTTTCTATCCAAGGTCCATATCTAGATGGTCTCCTATTCATCTCTACCCAATGCGGTGTCGGTTCATCATCACAATCATAACTATGCTTCTTTACATCGTATACCGACCAAGTATCTCCTTCACCTACCGCTATCTTAGACTCCTTACAATCTATCATGGCGCTAGCGGTTGCTAAAAATCCTCTTCCTACCAATAATGGGCATGTAGTGTCACTAACAATGTCTAGGACGTGAAAATCCGCTAATATAGTTAACTTTCCTACGTGAATAACTACATCCTTAATCATTCCAACCGGGTGGGCAATACTCCCATCCGCTAGCCCTATCAATACCTCTGTTTCCTCTAACTTTCCTAGCTTAAGAGTGGTGAATAAGGATAAGGGAATCAAGTTGAGGCTTGACCCTAAATCGGCTAGTGTGTCGAAAGCTTTGGATCTTCCTATCTTACAAGGCAAAACAAATATACCCGGATCATCAAGCTTTTTAGGTAACTTGTTTTGAACGAAGGCGGTCCCATTTTTACCTAGCTTACACTTCTCATATTTTTCTAGGAGGCACTATAGTAAGGATCACGCGCTAAGACATCAATGACGGGGCGTTCAAGGTGGAGTTCTTTGAATTCATCGTCAAGGTCTTGCGTAGGGGGTGTTTCAATTATACTTTTGACCGGTTCTATATTGGGTGTTTTATTTGTTGCAGGTAGGAGTGAGTCTACCCTGCAAAGCGGCTTCTCCAACCAATCGGCCAATCACGCTATCCTTACCTTTCAACCAAGCCTTTCATTGGTCTTTTTGGGGAACTTGGTTTTGTTTGAAACATGTGCTCGTTGATTTAACCGAGTAGTATTGTGGACACGAAGTGGGTGACGAAACTGAGGATATGGAATTAACGGTTAGTTCTGGATTCTTGACCGTGTCGCTTAGGAGTGCTCCCATTTCTCGGTCATTGAGAACTTTCAACAATGCATCAATTCTAGTGGTCATCTCGCTTTGCTTTTGTTTGAAATCGACTTCAAACTTAGATATGCGAGCTTCTTAAGATGCCATGAACTTTGACATCAATCCTTCAAGATTGTTGGTACTACCATAGTTGTTAGAAGGATTGTTGTTGAAAGTACGGTTGGATGGTGGACCGTTTGGTTGGTAACGATTAGGCGGATTGGAAGAATTGGGTTGATTTTGTTTCCACCTAAGGTTTGGGTGATTTTTCCCAGAGGGGTTGTATGAATCACCATAAGTGTTTGGCTCGGGCTTGAAAGTGTACCACTTATCTCCCGCTTCGTCGGTACGCGTGGATGCGTAGTCCGCAAAAGCTGTTCCGGGGAGTTCCACACAATCACGAGTGTCATGGGGACCACTACATAATTCGCATGAAGAAGTGATTTTGTTCACTTGGCTTGAAGGCTTAGGAGCATCGTAAGATTTCATGAGATACTTGACTTGGTCCTCAAGTTCCATGATCCTACGGTCGGGAGTGCTAGAATTGTTCGAAGGCAAAGATATTGTCTTGACCGTTTTGTTCAAATCACGGGGATCGTTCCAACTTTCGTTGTCATAGAGAGCAAGATCTTCTATGAGTTCCCATGATTGTTCTGCACTAAGATCACGTAGCTTACCACCGGCCGATTGGTCAATGGTTCGCCTCGTGGGGATGTCGATATGGTCATAAAAGATTTGGACTTGGAGCCAAAGATCTATGCCATGACGAGGGACTTTTTGGAGTAAGTCCTTGAAACGAGTCCATGCTTCATAGAGAGATTCATTTTGATGTTGTTGGAACATCAAGATGTCATTCCTAAGCTTAGTAGTTCTCCCCGGTGGGAAAAATTGAGCAAGGAAACGAGTGGTGAGATCATCCCATGTGGTGATGGATCCCGCGGGTAAACGCTCAAGCCATTGACAAGCTTGATCCCGTAGAGAGAATTGGAATAGGCGTAAACGGGTAGTCTCTCTAGTTTCAACACCTAGGTCTATGGAATCTACGATTTTAAGAAAGTCCTTAATATGTTGGTTTGGATCTTCGGAACGAAGTCCATGGAATGCACATCCGCTTTGCACCAACCAGATGGTGTCGGATCACAAGGGGGTCACATTGGCTCCGGTGAGCTCAATGGTGTTTCGGTAGCCTTGGTGGCTAGGTCGGGAGTACTCTCCTAAGGTTCGGGGCCTAAGGGGTTCTAGTGGTGGGTTTTGTTGTGGTGGGATGACGGGTTCAAAGATGTTACCACCTTCCATGATGTCGGATGGTAAAGAGTTACGAACAAAGACACGAAGAAATAAGATAGACTAAAGAAAACCTAAAAATAAAAATAAATCTTACTAGAAAGGAATCTAGCAAGTAGACCTAATAAAAAGAAATTCTAACCTAGACAATAAATATTCCCCGGCAACGGCGCCAAAAACTTGATGCGTGGGAATCGCAACAGGCTTTACCTCTAGAGGGATCTCGAGAAGCTTACAACCCCCACCAGGCAGTGTACCTGATCGTTGTAGTATAGTATAGTGACAAGTACCGGGGGATTGATCGTTCAGCTTAGGAATAGTGTCGCTAGGATTAGAAAGCCTAATTACTAGTTCTAAAGGTGAGGGATGATTATTTTTGTATTTTTATATTTTTATGAAAGCAAGTAAAATCTCGGGTTTTGAAAGAGTGGGCGGAATTAGTTGCTATTCAACTAACCCAAAACTAATATGCAATCAAAATTAAAATACTAAAAAATGAAAATAAACTAAATATACTAAGGTTGTGAGTAGTAATTGGAGGAAATGTGTTTACTTAGATTTCACTACTCCCTAGATATCTTTTACACGTTAATTACTTGTTACAATTGCATGGATGACGGATTGTATTCCTTAATACCATTCATGGGGTGGCATACATAACTCCCCAATTCTATGAGCTCTTATCTCCTCCTACACCATGCCCAGCACAACTATAGGGATTGTAAACAGTGGCTCATGCATTAAATACAACCAATAAAGACCTAGTACGCCTCAGTTCATGTTTCTTAAGACGTTCAAGCATGTTACCATTTGGAGATCTGCTAGTTTTCTTAAGCCTAACATATAAATCATTCATCCAAAACAAGAATAAACAAGTAATCAACACATAATCAATATCTAGGTTTCATTAGATCTAAGCAAACACAAAAGAGATCTAGCCTAGCATAATGGAATTGAGATAAGAACAAGATATAGACAACCAACACATAGACATATTGATTGAATTAGAAGAACACTTATCTCAATTACAATGCAAGGTATCAAGGGTTTGGAACCCTTGAAAAACCTGTAAAAGTTGCACCAAAATCGTCTTAGGGTTTCTCCAAAACTTCTCTTTAAATGTGAAAAACTAGAAAACTATATATAGGAAAATAGGGGTGACGGCGTCAAGAACAAGGGTGTGACGCCGTCATCTCGCCGCCAAATACTTCCTCGGACGGCCTTGATCTACTTCTGACGCCCTGTGTGACGCCGTCATCAACTACGGATTTTTATTCATGAGGTTTGACGCCGTCATGAGTTACTCTTGACGCCTTCATGCACTGTTCCCAGCATGAAAAATTGAGACTTTGCCGTTTTCTTCACTTTTATGCTCCAAAAACGTCCAAAATGGCTTCTTTTCCAGAATTCACTCTCCAAGTACCTAAAATCACAAAAGGAACGATTTAGGGCAATATTTGATCAAATAAAGTCGGATTCGGGCTTAAATGACCCCCTAAAAACGGATCATTTTTCGCCTCATCACGAGCTTCTTGGGATGCTATAAACTTGGACATCAATCCTTCAAGATTATTGGTACTACCATAGTTATTGGAAGGATTGTTGTTGAAAGTACGGTTAGAGGGTGGACCGTTTGGTTGGTAACGATTAGGCGGATTGGAAGAATTATTTTGGGGCATGTTTTGGTTTAGTTTCCACCTAAGGTTCGGGTGATTTTTCCAAGAATGGTTGTAAGAATCACCGTAAGGGTTTGGCTCGGGTTTGAAAGTGTAGGACCTTAAATAACACAACTTTATCACACACAATATAAGCACAATAAGAAGGAAAGATGGAAAGATGGTGACTTGTAGTATATATGAAATTCGTGTATATTAGAGAGAGAGATAAGAAATATGAGAGCTTTTATTAGAGAAACACACATAAATACATACACAAGCACACACCTCAAATGATCCTTTGAGGTGTTTAAATAGTTCTTAACATGAGATGCCCTATGGGCTTTCTATGGGCTTGGACTTGGTTACATGGTTAGATAACAAGGCTTATGAAACATAGCACATAACATATTAGCTTGCCAAGTCCAAGGCCCAATGACTAAACTATTACTAATCTTAACAAACGACACAAAGTTACAATATGAGAATGACCATCACTTCATAATACATATTTTTAATGCTAACAATCTCCCCCTAAGGGGTGGTCATTCGAATGATGCTCTACGTGAGTGGGTCTTCCGTGTTCTTTGTCTTTAACTTTGTGTGTCGTTGTAGAATAGACTTTAGTCTTTGTTCCTTCATGCTTTGTGATCTTTGATGACTGAATTTTCATCATTCTTAGTTCTTTTGTGATGTTGAGTGATCTGCCTTTCGTCACTTCTGCGTCTGTGGTGGTTGTTTGCTATTCCAACATGCTCATACATCTTCAGTCTTTGTGATACATGCATTTGTAGTTCCCGTTCTTTCACACAGATCTTTGTCACTTTACTTCTGTAGATTCTTTCACATTGCGTAGAATCTTTCTTTGAACCTTTCTTTGCTTTGATCTTTGTGAGAACTTTCCTTTGACGTAGTGATGCATGTATGAGCATGTGGAATCCTTCGCCATGGAGATGATGTATAGCTGCATGAAAACAGTTAGCAATAAATCAACCGGTACTTACAGATAAGAATTAGAGATCGTCAACAGCATAGTGTGAAGACTCCTTCTAACCCTTACCAAGGCCGTTCCCATGTCAGATACTCTCGAGAGAGCTTACGAGACCTACTTAGTAGCTCAATGACTGGGTGAGTCGCTGGGGATCACTCCACGACTGTAGACCGTTTGAAACCACCACGACCACTAAGCGTAACCCATAAAGGATTACCGAAGTGACCTGCTGTCAGGGCTGTTTGATGTTGACCCTGGCAGGAATTTCCATTCAATCATTGAGAATCACAAATGTGAATCCTCTCATAAATGTTCTGGCAGATTGCCAGGATCTGCGTAGGACTCTTAAGTTTACATTTGGTGTCCTTAATGATGAACAACCAGTGTAGAAATATCATGTGTTCCTATGAGATCTATTGATGAATCTCGGGGCTCTAGACTCGATAAGTGCACATTTGGTTTCCTATGCGGAGATTAGGGAGAGGTCTCCTGTTTCAATATCAACCATCTCTAAGAGACAGGTCGATAGATTACACCGGTTCCCCGTGAGAATGAAACAAGCTCTTTTAAGAGAACTTGAGTGGTTAAGAAGGTTTAGTGCAGTGCGTCACTGGGTCCATGACGTCTTTGTCTTCAATACCGGTGTCACCTTAGTAACAACCAGTAGCATATGAATTGTACCCGGTGTCTGCCCTAAGGTTGAACATTTGGAGGGCTATTTCTTTTCACCCTTTTTCATAACTTTTCTTTTTAATTCTTCAACCCCTTCTTTCTCCTTTCTCATTTTCTCCTTTTTTCAATCATACCTAAGGACTTCTAATTCTAATCTATTGGATTTGTCCTTGGGTAGATCCCTCCGGCTCTGGCGGATCATAGGACGGTTTTCCCTAACCTTAATCACCTTATAACTCCATGACTATCCTATCATTGCCATGAAACCATTTGTTGAAAATCTCTCAAAGTGTTTATAATAATAAAACACATTGTTGTTGCCACTTTGAGAGTTTTGCATTTCATTTGAAGGACTCCCCCTTCACATGTGCTCATGGATATTTAAGAAATTTGCACATGCGAGAGGAGTTTGCACTTTTTGAATTGATCCACTTTCAGTGAACATGACCGATTCGAGACACGCTTACATCACTAGTTAGACTAGCTTGAAATTATTACCCGTCCTGGTCAAGTCCAAAGAAAGTCTCTCGATACAGTACATTCTACTCAGACAAGTCCTATTCGAGACACGCTTACATCACTAGTTAGACTAGCTTGAAATTATTACCCGTCCAGGACAAGTCTTTTCGATTAATTACATTTTAAGCTTTGTCAATTCATTGGTACTTACTGAGTCGAGCTCTTTTGAGATTCAGTCACAAACTTTAAACATCTTTGATCACATTTTAATCATGTCTTCTCCCCCTCAAAAATAGCATAGCGTGATATTTTTGATATCAACTGATTAATAAAAAGCTTTTGGAGAGAAAGACAGATTTGTTTTTGCATGAAATCGGAACATTTTAGTTGTTTATACTCCCCCTTAATGATAGCTCATTTAAATTCAATTTTAAGGGTTTAGAGGGAGTTTTCTTGAGCACTAATTTTGAGAGATTTTGAGAAATCTTTTGAACAATCTTGAAAAAGTGCTCAAGAATTTTGTTTGAAAACGAGTTTATGCTTGAAATCTTTTTCGTTTGTTTAGACTCGAACTTTTTGAAAAAGATTTCGTCTTTGAACGTACGAGTCCTTGATTTGAAATAATCAGAAGTCATCGTTTAATGTCCGGGTTTCGTACTGAAGTATACGAAAGCCATAGTGAAGAAAATTTTGAGAAACGACATGTTTTAGAAAAACATTAAAAAAAAGAACTCCCGCTCAAGCATCTGTACATGTCCGTATCATTGTTGAATGACATTTCTAGAAACGTACAGAATATTGATTTATACGAGAGACATGTCGTGAGAAGAATATTTTTGGATTTTTGGATTTTATATTGTTTTTGATTTTTTTGAAACTTTTATATTTTTGTATTTTGTTTTTGTTGGTTTTTCAAATTTTGTATTTTGTTTTTTTTCAAAAATATTTACAGCGAAGCGATTTTGAAAACATTTTTCAAGAAGATTCGAGAAGACGTACTAGCTCCTCAGGAGTTAGGCTTCGCATGCCAATTCATCGAACTAAATAGTCAAACCTTTCTTTTGGAAGGGCTTTAGTAAATAGATCGGCGAGTTGATAATCAGTCTTAACGAAAAATAATTCAACAGTACCCTCTTCCACGTGTTCTTTGATGAAATGGTAGCGGACTTTGATATGCTTCGTCTTAGAGTGATGTACGGGATTGCACGAGATGGCTATGGCACTTTTTGAGTCACAATACATAGGTATTCTGTCAAAAGTAAAGCCATAATCTGTGAGCTGTATCCGCATCCAAAGAACTTGGGCACAACACGCAGATAGAGACACATACTCGGCTTCGGCGGTTGATAGCGCAGTACAATCCTGTTTCTTTGAAGACCAGCTTACTAGCTTTTCACCTAAAAATTGTGCTCCACCTGATGTACTCTTTGCTGTGACTTGATCACCAGCATGGTCTGCATCTGAAAATGCTGTTAGATTAAACTCCGAATCCTTCGGATACCAAAGTCCCATGTTAATGGTGCTTCGTAGGTACCGAAAGATCCGTTTAACCTCTTTGAGGTGAAGTTCGGTAGGCTTTGCCTGCAACCGTGCTAATAAACAAACAGCAAATTGAATATCTGGTCGGCTAGCGGTTAGGTACATGAGAGAACCGATCATGCTCCGATATTTCTTCGGATCGATAGGTTTCCCAAACAAATCAGCACCTATTTTTGGTGAAGTGACCATTGGTGTACCAACAGAATCACAATTTTCCATTCCATGTTTTTTCAAAATCTCTATGGTATATTTAGCTTGATTGATAAAAATACCATGAGGGGATTGATGTATTTGTAAACCAAGAAAGAATTTTAGTTCCCCCATCATGGACATTTCAAATTTACTTTTCATGAGATTTTCAAAATGTTTTGAATGGTTAGGATTGGTTGATCCAAAAATAATGTCGTCCACGTAAATTTGAACGATCAAAATGTCATCTTTGAACTTTTTGATAAACAAGGTGTCATCAACCGTTCCTTTTGTGAAATTGTTTTTGAGCAAGAAAGATGATAGTTCGTCATACCACGCTCTTGGAGCTTGTTTTAAACCATAAATTGATTTCTTAAGCTTGTAGACGTAGTCTGGATGATCTCTGTCGATGAATCCCTCTGGCTGACTCACATACACTTCTTCTTTCAGAGTTCCATTCAAGAAAGCAGTCTTAATGTCCATCTGATAGACTGTGATGTTTTTGTGAGCTGCATAGGCTAAGAAAATCCGGACTGCTTCAAGTCTAGCTACAGGCGCGAATGATTCCTCGAAATCTATCCCTTCTTCTTGTGAATAACCTTTAGCCACGAGACGAGCTTTGTTGCGAATAACAGTCATTTCCTTATCCAGTTTGTTCTTCCACAACCACTTGAGATCAAGAACACGTTTATCAAGTGGTCGTTCAACAAGTTCCCAACTATCATGTAACAAGTATTGAAGAAATTCCTCCTGCATCGCTTCAATCCAAGGGTTTTCTGCCATTGCTTCCCGAATGTTCTTAGGTTCTTTGAGGCTGATTGAGCAAATGTAAATGCACAATTCGAGATCAGTGGCAAGTTGTCTCCTTGTCTGAACTGGCTTTGAAGGTTCACCAATAATATGTTCTATTGGATGGTCTTTTGTCCATTTAAACGTAGAAGGGTTCCTTGGGTGTAACGAATGTGTGTTAGATGGTTCTTGTAACCTTGAAGAAGATTCAGCAGAGTCTGTTGCAAACGGGTTTTCAAATATTTCTTCTTCTTCTTCTAACGTAACATCGTTTGAATTATTTGTTGGTTCTTCTTGAAAATTTGTGTTTTGGTTTTGCTCATCAACTCTTGGTAGTTCAGTTTCAAGTACCAGAGTTGCTTGAGTAGATGTAGATGATGTTGATGTAGTTGGTGCTTCAGCTTCGATTGTGGTAGATGCATCTTGTGATGGTGGTGGTGGTTGGGGGTTTTGAGCGGGTGCAGCGGAATGTTGTGGAGATGCATTTGTCGAAGTTCCACCATAATATTCATCAAACATTAACTCGAAGAAATTTTCCAGTTCTTGTTCTGAAGGTTTATCCGTGTTTGTTGACTGAGCTCCTTGAGGTACGAGTCCTGAACTGATGTGTCCAGAAGTTTGCATGTTTGGTGCGGGTCCTAATCCGTTTTGATTAGAAGCCATCGGATTAAGCGCGGGTTCTAGAGCGTATCTCTCAGAAGCCATCTATGAAATCTCGTCAAACTTCACATTCATCGTCTCCATTATCCGTTTTGTTCGTCTATTATAAACCCTGAATGCCCTCGAGTTTTCTGAATATCCAATGAAGATTCCAATATCACCCTTAGCTTTTAACTTCCCTAGATCTCCTCTGTCATTCGTCGGATAGCACAAAGCGCCAAACACGTGAAGGTAAGAGATGTCAGGTTTACGGTTGTTCACTAGCTCATATGGGGTTTTATTGAATCTCGGATGGACTAGGGATCGGTTTTGAGTAAAGCAAGCAGTGGCTACAGCATCAGCCCATAAGAATAGAGGTGCACTAGAATATATCAGCATTGTGCGAGCAGCTTCCACAAGAGTTCGGTTTCTTCTTTCAACTACCCCATTCTGCTATGGAGTTCTAACAACTGATGTTTGGTGTGTGATTCCAACATCTTCAAGGTAAGTTCTTAACTCCTGGTTTGTAAATTCTGTGCCATTGTCTGTTCTTATAATCCTTACTGGAGCTTGAAGTAGAACTTGAATACGCTTCAGAAAGGTGATGATGATGCCTGGTGCTTCGTCTTTTGATCTCAAAAACTTTACCCAAGTATATCTTGAATAATCATCAACAATAACAAGAATATACTTCTTCCCATTAATGCTTTCAACTCTCATTGGGCCACATAAGTCCATGTGCAACATATGTAACCTTGCTTCCGAACTAGGTACGGTTTTGGGTTTATATGATGCTCTTTTACTTTTTCCTTGTTCGCATGATGGACATCGGTGTTCCTTGGTGTATTTGAACTTAGGAAGTCCGGTGACAATGTTGTCTTTGGCTAACTTGTTGATGGTGTCGAAATTGAGATGGGATAAACGTCTATGCCACAGCCATGACTTAGTTTCGGTTGCCCTTGTCATAAGACAAATTGGAGATGTAGAAGCCATTTGGTTGATGTCGATAGCATACAAATTTGTACCACGATTACCAGTTAAGAGATCATCACCAACCAAATTTCTTATAAAAACCGTGTTTCTTCTGAATGCCACTTCTAAATCTGCATCACAAAACTGCCCGACTGAAAACAAGTTGTGTCCCAACCCTTCGACGTAGTAAACTCGAGTGATTAAAAAATTCCCAAATTGTAGATCTCCATAACCCTGAATAGCTGCTACATGATCATTTCCAAAGCGTACAGTTCCCATGAATTTCCAAACGAAATTGATCAGCAGCTTTAAATTCCCGGTCATGTGCTTGGAGCAACCCGAGTCGACGATCCAAAGACATATTTCGATAACCTGCCAAGAACAGAAGAGTTTGTATTTGGAAACCATTTTGAATTTGGTTCCATGGGGTTAGGAGTAGAATCTAAATCACACTCATAGACAGTTGCTACTTGTTTAGCTTGAGCTATTTCTAATTTTCCGTCCTGAAGAGTGAACTCTCTACCCGTCGGAATCTACATACAAAACTTAAGATAGTTCCTAGGCATTCGACTAATAGTGGTAGTCCTAAATCGTGCAACTAATCTTTCTATAGATCTGGATCTAGCACTAGGTCTTTTTGGAACATTCTTCTGTTCAGGCGTAACATTCACATTCTCAGAAACACATTCATCATGAACATCATTAATTAAACATTTCTTGCATATTAAACAAACAGAGTCATTACATGCATTAGAAACAGTACGCTCGACATTACATTCAGATGAAACATGTCTCTTATTACAAAGCGATAAATTCCTAGGGTGTTCTTCTACTTCTTCAACTTTATTCTTGCTACTACTCTTAGAGACAGGCGAGACTCTATTGTTCCTTGTATTGCTCTTAGGCTTTAGTCTGCTGCTCCTAGAGGTGCTTTCTAATCCTGTAGAAGGTAAGGCACACACATTAGGATTTATATTGTTGTCCTTTTTAGCATCCCTAGATTCTTTAGAATTAGCCTTTATGCACTTATCATTTGTCTTAGATGTTGAGGCAGACGCACTAGTGGGACTAATCCTAAAAAGGCCAGGTGCTAACACTTTAGGAGTTTCGACAACCGCTTTTCCTTTATCAACAATCTTATCATTTTCACTTTTCTTTGGCAAGGGTGTTGGAGTGACTGGTTTTGTCAAATTCTTTTTCTCATCGACTTTTGGAGCAAACCTTTTGTGCCAACATTACTGCTTTCTGCAAGTACGCTAGATCTTTCTTGTTTGGCTTAGTAGGACAGTTTCGTGCCATATGACCTACACCCTGGCAGTTGAAACACTTTACCGGATTACCCTGATTCACATTTCCTAAATTCCCAACTACTGGAGCTGCAATATTTCTATTCTGATTACCCATTGCCTGATTACCAACATTCTGACCCCTCTGATTTCCAACAAACTGACCCAACTGATTCCCTGCATTTTGACCATACTGATTCCCTGCATACTGACCTGCATTCTGATTCTGCGTATTTTGATTACCCATGTTAAATCCAGTAGCATATCCTTGCTGATTCCCATAAACTCCAACCATTTGGCCTCCGTTGCCCATATTGAAACTCGGCCGAGCAATCTGCTTGTTGCGAGTGTTTGATGATATCCTTTGGTTGTTGTTTGTTGGTGTAGAATAGCGTCCTTGGAATGCCTTTGACAGAAAAGCAAATGCTCGTGTCAATGCTGCAGCAGCTTCATCATTGTCAGTGAATTCTGGTTCTTGGAAGTGTGGGTATTGCTGTTGTGGAATAACTTCTTGTTGTTGTGGGTAGAACTGTTGTTGGTAGACCGGTGTTGGTTGTAGAATGCATGATGGTTGCATGTAGTTGTGAATGGATGATGATGGTTGTTGAGTGTTCACTTGTAATGGTGTTGGTGTATTAGCAATTAGTGCGAGAGGATCATGATTCTTTGCCAATCTTTCTTTCCTAACTTCATTAGCCTCAGCTTGGTTTTGCTTCAGAAAGTCATAGAGTTGATCATAATTCACCTGATGTAAGTCCTTTGTCTGATTAACAATTGTAACATAACGACCCCATTCTTCTGGAAGGTTAATGAGGAATTTGATGTTTGTTGCAATTGCTCGTGGTGTCAACTTGTTTCTGATTAACTCATTCATCAAAGTGCAAAACTTTGTGTAGTAAGATTCAATCTGTTCACCTTTAGTGGATGTAAAGTTCTCCCATTCAGTAAGAAGTTTGTTCTCAACATCTTGTTGTCCAATTTCTGTTCCATGACATATTCTTCTAACACGTTCCCACATAGTATAAGCACTTTCACAGCTGTCGACCGCAGCAAAGATCTCCCGTGGTAATCCAAGTTGGATTAAATGCATTGCCATATCATCAGCTTTGATCTGCGCCTTGTCTTCATCAGTGTAATCTGCTTCTGTTTGTATACGCACTAATGGTTCAGTAGGAGGTGTGGTATTTGGATTACCTTGAATTTGAACTTGTCTTGGCTGAAATGGACCGTTTTCTATGGATTTGATCATTAGGTGCCCGGTATCCTTTGTTTTGATGTAACGAAGCATACGGCTTGTCCATGGGAGATATCCACCTTTTTCAAGCATTGGAGGTCGGTTTTCCGCACCGGCTGCATGAATGTCTTGCTGAGTTGCCATTGATGAAGTGTAGATGGATAAAGTTGATTCTTGGATCGTTCCAACGAAATAGGAGTAGAGTTTAGAGTGAGTTGATGCAAGTATTTATGGTGAAAATTTTGACTTAAAACCTTAAAACCTCAATAACTTCTTCACGGAGCGTTTTTAGGCCTCGAAACTTCGCCTAAATCGATAAATCAATTAGCGTGTCGTTCTCCTCTGTCTCACGGTCGTTTTGACAGCTGATTCGTCGAAAACGGAGTTACGGTTCAAAAGTTATGGCGTTTGAAGTTTGGTCGTCAAAAACCTCACTTTTTTCAAATTTCGCGAAACTTTAGGGTTTTCTCGAAACTATGGGATTGCGAAATTTTGATTTCGAAATTGAGGATTGCGAAACTTGGAGTTCTCGAAACTGAGGATTGCGAAACTTGGAGTTCTCGAAAATATAAGTTCTCGAAATTTTTCAAGTTTTCGAAAAAACAGTGTTCTCGAAATTTTGCAATTTTTGAAAACCTTGCAATGTTCTCGAAAATTGTTATTTTTTCGAAAACCCAATCACACAAATTTCGAAATTATACAATTTCGAAATTTAGCCACAATTCGAAGTAATTTCTTTCTTATACAAGAGAGAAAATACCGAGTATCCAACTATGATCACGAACGGAGATCGTTTCTGGTGTTCTCGAAAAACAGTCAAATGAGATTTCGAAATTAAGGAAGTGATTTCGAAATAGTGACAGTTTTTAAAATAAGCTTAAAGCACACCCAAATGACTTTTGCAATCCAAGATTCTTGTACTTCTAGGCTAAAAAACACCAAAACTTGAAGAAAGTTCAAAACTTGATGATTCTTATGAAACTTTTTTGAGATCTAGAAAACAAGTACAAAAACCAAATTCGAATTTTTAAGCTTGAAATTTTCAAAAAGATTAAAATTTTCTTGTTAGATAAGGTTTATAACACTAGTTTGTAAGCAAAAAAGTGTTAAAAACCAAGAAAAACAAGAAAAGTGAAAAACTTTTTATAAAAAACTCGTGTATAAAGCTTAAAAAAACAAAACACAACAACCCCTCAACTCTCCTAAATCATTGTTAGGCGATTGATACCACTTGTAGGACCTTACAAATACACACACAAGCACACACCTCAAATGATCCTTTGAGGTGTTTAAATAGTTCTTAACATGAGATGCCCTATGGGCTTTCTATGGGCTTGGGCTTGGACTTGGTTACATGGTTAGATAACAAGGTTTATGAAACATAGCACATAACATATTAGCTTGCCAAGTCCAAGGCCCAATGACTAAACTATTACTAATCTTAACAAACGACACAAAGTTACAATATGAGAATGACCATCACTTCATAATACATATTTTTAATGCTTACAGAAAGTGTACCACTTGTCTCCCGCTTCGTCGGTACGCGAGGATGCGTAATCCGCAAAAGCTTGTCCGGGGAGTTCCACACAATCACGAGTTTCATGGGGACCACTACATAATTCGCATGAAGAAGTGATTTTGTTCACTTGGCTTGAAGGCTTAGGAGCTTCGTAGGATTTCATGAGAAACTTGACTTGGTCCTCAAGTTCCATGATCCTACGATCGGGAGTACTAGAATTGTTCGAAGGCAAAGATATTGCCTTGACCGTTTTGTTCAAATCACGGTGATCATTCCAACTTTCGTTGTCATAGAGAGCAAGATCTTCTATGATTTCCCATGATTCTTCCGCACTTAGATCACGTAGCTTGCTATTGGCCGATTGGTCAATGGTTCACCTTGTGGAGAGATCGATATGGTCATAGAAGATTTGGACTTTGAGCCAAAGATCTATGCGATGATGAGGGACTTTTTGGAGTAAGTCCTTGAAACAAGTCCATGCTTCATATAGAGTTTCACCTTGACGTTGTTGGAACATCAAGATATCATTTCTAAGATTGGTAGTTCTCCCTGGTGGGAAAAATTAAGCAAGGAAACTAGTGGTGAGATCATCCCATGAGGTGATGGATCCCGCGGGTAAACGTTCAAGCCATTGACTAGCTTGATCACGTAGAGAGAATTGGAATAGGCGTAATCAGGTCGACTCTCTCAAGGTCTATGTAATCTACGATTTTAAGGAAATCCTTGAGATGTTGATTAGGATCTTCGGAAGGAAGTCCATGGAATACACATCTGCTTTGCACCAACCGGATGGTATCGGATCGCAAGGGGGACACATTGGCTCCTTGAGTGAGCTCAATGGTGTTTCGATAGCCTTGGTGGCTAAGACGGGAATACTCTCCTAAATTTCGGGACCTAGGAGGTTGGTTCGCAAGTGGTGGGTTTTGTGGATGGTTTTGTTGTGGTGGGTTGATGGGATCAAAGATGTTACCACCTTCTATGATGTCGGATGGTAAAGGTTACGAACAACGAAACGAAGAAATGAGATAGACTAAAGAAAACCTAAAAATTAAAAACAAAAATCTTACTTGAAAGGAATCTAGTAAGTAGACATAATAAAAAGAAATCCTAACCTAGACAATAACTATTCCCCGGGCTGCGGTGCCAAAAACTTGATATGTGGGAATTGCACCATCGCAACATGTTTTACCTCTCAAGGGATCTTGAGAAGCTTACAAACCCCACCAGGCAGTGTACCTGATCGTTGTAGTATAGTATAGTGATAAGTACCGGGGGATTGATCGTTCAACTCAGGAATAGTGTCGCTAGGATTAGAAAGCCTACAAAACTAGGTCTAGAGGTGAGGGATGATTCTTTTTGTATTTTTATGTTTTATAGAAAGCAAGTAAAATCTCGGATTTTGAAGGAGTGGGCGGAATTAGTTGCTAGCCAACTAACCCAATAAACTAAAGATGCAATCAAAATAAAATAACAGAAATGAAAATAAAACTATTATACTAATGTGGTGGAAACAATAATGAGAAAAGTTGTGTTTACTTAGATTTCATTACTCCCTAAATATCTTTTACAGGTTGATTAGCTTGTTACAATTGCATGGATGACGGGTCATATTCCTTAATACTAGTCGTAGGGCTGTGTACAATATTCCCTAACTATATAAGATCCTACTTCACTCCTATGTCGAGCCGTTAGAAGCTCCTAACATGGGATCATTAGAATTCTCTTATGCATTAAATACAACCAAAAATCGTAGTACACCTCCGATCATGTTTCTTAAGACGTTCAAGCAAGTTACCAATGGAAGTCTGCCAGTTTTCTTAAGCCTAACATCGAATACAATAATCTGTAACAATTATAAACAAACAATCAACCCATAATCAACATCTAGGTTTCACTACATCTAAGCAAACACAATGAAAACCTAGCCTAGCATGTTCAAGTGAAGACAAGCATAAGATATAATCAAACAACACATAGATATATTGAACGATTTGAATAAGTACTTATCTTTAATTGAACATGGAAGAATCAAGGGGTTGAAACCCTTGAAAAAAGTTGTAAATTCGTCTTTGGGCGTCACGTTATAGCTTGTGACGCCGTCATGATAAAATTCATATTGCCTAGATCCAATTGTGACGCCGTCATGTAGGAAATCACTCTGGGCCGTCACTAGTATTTGGACCCTGATGGCCTTGGTGACGCCGTCAGGCCAATAAGCTTGAAAACTCTCTGGGTCGTCACGTTATAAGTTCCACATCCACCTCTTTTGTAACTCTTGACGCGGTCACGTGTAGAAGCTTGACGTCGTCAGGTACTGTTCCAGCAAGGAAATTTGAGACTTTGCCGTTTTCTTCACTTTTATGCTCCAAAAATGTCCAAAATGCTTCCTTTTCCAGATTTCTCTCCAAAAGTACCTAAAATGATAAAAGGAACGATTTAGGGCAATAATTGATCAAATAATCTCGAATTCGGGCTTAAATGACCCCTTAAAAGCGGTACACTTTTCGCCTCATCAGAGTTATACCACCAAGTATGCGGAATCTACTTAGTAATACTTAGAAGTTTGTTTGTGAATAAAACAGTTGTATATGAATGAGAACATTGAGTGAACCAAACTGTTAGCTCCAATATTATTACGAATAATAATACGAGTGATCTTTGTATCACTAGGGTTACAACCTTGAAGCTCTAAGAAAAACGTATATCAAACCTAAACCTAGGACCTCCTTTTATAGCACAAGGAGTCATCTTCTACAAGATACGTATAATGATAATAGAATAAGATATACACAAAATCTATTCTATATTTATCTATACAAGTTTCCTAACAGTTATCCCAATAGCAGTGGTAATAATATGTACTAGCAGTAGTAATGAGTTTCCACTGCTAGTGCATTCTTCAGCAGTTGTAATACCCCTAAGGAAGCTCCAATCCTAATGGTTTAGCGGGATTCCTCCCGATTGAAAAGAAAGGCCTCCGAAAGGGAAACTTACAATGCAAGGGAAATAACGTTCCCGTCCGAAACAGGAGGATTCCCTTCAAAGGATCCAGTGATCATTAAGGTCGTAGTCTTGAATACGGAGGTTAACAAAGTTTATATGGACTGCGGGAGTTCTTGCGAGGTAATCTACGAACATTGCTTTAGGAAACTCAGCCCTACAATCAAATCCAAACGAGTAGAGTCAAGAATACCCCTGGTAGGTTTCTCGGGGGAACGGTTGTGGCCCTTGGGAGAAATACCTCTGGAGGTAACACTTGGAAGTGGAAGGCTTGCGAGAACGGAAATCCTCAATTTTGTCATTGTGAAATCGAAGTCACCCTACAACATGTTAATCGGACGAACTGCCATGCAAAAGATGGGCATTGTGGTCTCTACGGTGCATGCAACAGTGAAATTCCAAACAGCCAATGGTGTCGGAATCATATTCTATAGCTATCACGAAGAGAAGCACCAGGAAGCCCAAAAGGATAAAGGAGAAGGTAATCGAGAGCGTACGATGAACGTCAGAGAAGGCTCCGGTCCCAAGGTGTGACATTTCTAAAAATTTCATGTCACTAATTTTAATATTCTTATTATTTAACAATTCTTTTTTTTATATATATAATTAATTTCATCGGAAGCTATCCGCGTACGTCATGACACGTTCAATTAATTTAACCACAACTAGACTATGTCCATTCTACACTTTCTATGCACCATTGTTTCCTTACAATCCTATTTTAAAAGTCAATTTTCAATTTTTTCATTTATACGCAAACCTTGCACCTTTTACATTTTACACGATTTAAATTTACGTTTTATGATTTTAACAACGTGAACCAACCTAGACTATGATGATTTTACATATTCTATGCATTTTAACCTATTTTCATGTTTACAATTAAATTTTATACTTGTCATTTCATTTTTATAGTTTACGTCACTTTTATCAAGAACCGGTGTCACCAAACGCGTTTTTCAACTCACGGTTTCAGTTTTATCGACGTTTAAACACTCCGATAAACCCATGACTCAACTAATATATTAAAAGTAGTTATTTTTACAAGTGATAACATTTCTATATGTTTTACATTAGATTACTACCCGATTTTATGTTACGAATCTAAAACTCCACGTTTTTAATTACCGGGATCAAAACTACATTTTATAACACAACACTACACAAATAAACTACACACTAACCCTCCAATACCCAAAATTTCGTCCAACCCATAAATACAAGTTTATTTGTGGTGTCATACACTTTGGACACTTGTCCATGAGGTCTTACAATGCTTCCACTACATTATCCCACCCATTTATGTTCTACCTAGTTTGTATCACCATAATACTCATCTTCCTTGCTCCTCTCTTGTTACCAACGACCCAAAACAGCCCCAACACCCCTTTTAACTTTTATTTTCACTACATTCTTGATCATAGTTGAAGAGCATAAGTTCTCTTAAGCTTATACTTGGTTTATTTCACTCAAAACATCATCAAATCTCATAAAATCTTAGGTTTTCTTGGAAGTTCTTGGCAAGAGTTTATTCAAGGGTTTTAAGGTGTTCAAGGTCTGATATTTCAAGGTATTGTCAAGGGTAAATCAAGATGAAAAAGTTGGGTAAAAGATTGAAAGAAAAGGGTGCAAGGGTTATTGGTAAAATCATAGGTTTTGTGGTCCATTGTTCTTGATTTTCTTGTTCTTCAAAGATTGTAAGGAAACCAATCACTCCATTTTCATTTTATTTTTATTTTCACGACTGTAAATGTTATATTACTTGATGTATTTGAGCCTTATATAAATTATAATGCTTGGTTAGGCTTGGTACATAAGTTTAATCACTAGAAAACCCTAAAGGACTAGACATGCAAACTGTGAATCTGATTCAGGGGTAAAAACAGAATAAACTGATTTAATCAGTAAACATTGGAACTAAACTAAAAATATGTAGTTGTAGCCCTATGTCTTGTGGTCATTTTGACGGGTATTCCATCGAATAACTCATTACGATGATTAAACTAGAATTATTTTCGTGAAACATGTCACATTCTGAGTAACAGATTTGAAACGTGTATAAGTCATTTTTTTTGTGAATAACCCACTGTTACTCAAAACATAAAAGTTTTAGATAACATCTTAACTTAAACGTGGCCGAAAGCGGGGAATTAATCGGGTTAGTAAAACTCTATATATCACACTTTTCGCGGGACAGTTGTAAATCTGAAAACTGATGGACTGAATATTATGGACAAATAAATAGTTTTACTAATGTAATCAAATTTTTGACTCGGTGGGACCCACAAAACTTGTTAGTATAGATGTATACCTTTCTGGGGATATAAAGAACGGGAGTTGTGGACTTACGGTTTGTGAGTAACGGATTTTTGAAAGTTAATAAGTTATAAACATTTTTGACAGCTTTTGAATTAAAAGTATAAAAATGCTTAAGTTTTATAAACTTTTGAACTTTAAATATATTTTGATCCACTTAAGTTATTTTGGACCCTTTGGCTTAAATGGAACATTTGAATTAAATTTGAACCTTAGGACTAAATTGGACACATAAAAAGTATAGGAATTAGTACCAAGCATAAGTAAGATAATAATTTATATATAGCTAAGTTGCATCAATGTTTATTTTCAAAAACCTAAGACAACGTATATATGTTTAGGTTCTTCGTAGAGCTTCACGGTTATCTTTCTTCGCTTGCTTGATTTTGATTATTCTTCCTTTGTTCACGGTGAGTTCATAGCCTCGGCTTTACTTACTTAGATTTTTTTTAAACCTCGCGAGGGGGATACATGCTAGTTTTACAAACTGAATACAAGTACTTTTTGGGTATGCTTGACCCGATTACCTGATTATAGACATTGAGTACCTTGCCAACAAGTCCCTAATTTCATGAACCGTTAATTACATGCGTAAACGCTAGTATTATAGATATGCATATTTGGCCAGGCAGGCCTGTCCGGGTGAGTAGCGCTCATTTGACAACTGTGGGTCAAACGGACATATAATATTGAGAATTGAGGTAAATGGCAATTGAATACCTTGTGAGGGGCATTTAAACTGGCTAAGGTTCGGTGTCATGAGCTCGATGCTATAAATTTGATTTTTTTTCTTGACTTGTAAAAGGCCTTTACATGTCTAACTATGATTTATGCTTGTATTCAACTTATTACTTATTAAACTCTATGAATTCACTCAACCTTTGTGTTGACTTTTTGGCATGTTTTATCTCAAGTCCGTAAGTGACTTTCAGATTGGATGGGCGGCGCAAGAGATGGATATCTACATGATGGCTCATGTTTATATAAATTTTTTCATTCGATAATCTTCTAAACTTTCAAAACTTATGTATCTTTTATCTATGTTAAAAACTTTTGGGACCTTGTTAACTCTGATTTATTAAATCGAATGTGACATTTTATTAAACGTCTCTTTTGAGGTCGTTTTATGTAACTTGTGTGTATGAACTATGAAGTGACACCCAAATTGGTATTCCGCTGCGTTGTAAATTTTGGGGGTGTCACAGAATGGTACCAGAGCACAAATTATAGTGAACTAGGTCTTTTTGTTTTTTTTTTTTTTTAAAAAAACCTAGACTATAATCATTTATTTTATTTTTTTTTTCAAAATCATGAACTTCCATCATCTTGTCCGATATCCATGCGCGCCTACTCCTGAGCTTCCTATTTCTCCCTCGTATATATATATTTTAATCATGCTATATTAAAAATAATTATAAGAACTATAATTATTTCCTATCTTGTCCGATAATCCGCGAAATATCACTCCTTATATATGCACTTTATGCACAAAATTCCTTGTTGTATTTTATGCTATTCATGAGCATTATAAACTTCCATCCGGAAATTTATACACATCTCTTTGATTGCACCATCGTTATACGTATGCACATAATAAATATTATCACTTGCACTTGTAATATTTCTCGACCATCTTGCTTTTCTTGAAACATCAATATATTTCTATAAAAGGTTTCTCCAAGTGAATACTAAAATCTTCTTGACATTGTATGCGATTACAATGGTCTCTCTTATTTATCAAACATTGTATGTGATTACAATTGTCTCTAAACTCTTTCATTATTGTATGCTATATCATTTCATATAGCATCGAAACTTGTTACAATTTATCAATCTATTGGTTGTCTTACTCCCCGTGCACTTATATTTTCTAAGTATTTCAGTTTATCTTCTAAAGCATCGCTATTGATACTATTTTTCTAAAGACTATTTATATATACTCGATTTTCTCTCGACTACTTATATCTATTTACCATAGCACTACTTCTTATTTGTATAAAGGTTATTTTTCTAAATGCTTTACCAACTCTTACCCCCTTTTTACTCAACCTACACAACATCATGTCAAACCTTATTTCTCTCAATTATGTACCTATTTCACCAAGATTATTAAACTATTAAATACGTATTTATTTATTTTGATGATCCCCTAAAACTTTCTCATACATTGTGGTCTCATTTATTTTCTCAAAAATCGTGAGTAATGCTATGAGCTTTAAAAATCTTTTCATGACCTTACACAACGGTATTTTATCTGAAACCCGTCACATTCTATTTATTTACATTGGAAATTTCACTACCATGTTGTAAACAACTCCTTTATTGTCATATAAACTATCTTTCATTATATTAAAAATGGATTTACTATTCCCCAAAGAATTACCCCATTATTACCTCATAAACTAATAACCTTATTCACTACTATTTTATAAACTGCTCTAACTAGTTCAAAATTTACTTTTGTCACCTTTTTACAAATCATTTGGTCAATTACCTTGTAAAACTAGTTTACTACTATCTTCTAAACCATTTTCACTACAATATTAATACACTCCTTGCCACTCTCTTACAAACTACTTTACCACCATCTTATAAACTTATCCACTGATGTACTACTATCAAATAAACTGTTTGGACTAGTTTTGAATAAACTATTTTGTTATCTTAGAAATCGTTACCAAAATTTTCACCACCTTATAAACGATTTTGTTATTATCTTATGAATTACTCGACCATGTTTTATTAACTAAAACCGTTGATTTATTATTGCCTCATGAACTATTTTGCTATTATTTTATTATTCGTCATTCTCCAATAATTCTTATAAATGGATTCATCATACAAAAGCTGAAGTTCAACAACTTTCTCTACATTCATCAAGCTCTCTTCTGAATCCTTCATTGTTACAGGTCCGTGATTCTGGCCCGGTGTGAGCTGTTTTTGAACTGCTTAAAACTTCTTTTTCTACGCATATTTGCCTTATTCGCTCATGTTATACACTCATACTACTTACTTATGATTGATTCTTTCGTATGTACAAACTTATATCACTCTTTCTATATAAGATATTTATGAAAACTCCAAGCTTGTCCAACAATGGACATATCACGAGTATAACTAAGTTAAGTATTTGAAAATTTTATCGAACCTCGGTTAAATATAGTCTAGTCACCTATATTTAACCTTGGGACAGTGGAACATAGTCTGACTACCTATGTTCGACTTAGATTTTTCCAATACTAAGAATAGTTATATATAGGTTATGTCTACTTGATCTTCGAGAATCACAAAATTTTTATGTGAGTATAACAATTCAGCGATATTCATACGATCGAGCAAAACAACTAAACAAATCCTCACTCTATCTTTATCACGTATAGTCAACCTTACTCCGCACCGTATTTCTGGACGACGAGAATCGAACCTCATCATTAGCTATTCTAGACTTCATTCCTAACAAGTATCCTCACCTTTTCGCAAGTGAACCATTCAGTGATTAAGACGAATTGAGCGCCGGGACGTCGCTCTCTTAAGGGGTACGTAATGTGACATTTCTAAAAATTTCATGTCACTAATTTTAATATTCTTATTATTTAACAATTCTTTTTTTTATATATATAATTAATTTCATCGGAAGCTATCCGCGTACGTCATGACACGTTCAATTAATTTAACCACAACTAGACTATGTCCATTCTACACTTTCTATGCACCATTGTTTCCTTACAATCCTATTTTAAAAGTCAATTTTCAATTTTTTCATTTATACGCAAACCTTGCACCTTTTACATTTTACACGATTTAAATTTACGTTTTATGATTTTAACAACGTGAACCAACCTAGACTATGATGATTTTACATATTCTATGCATTTTAACCTATTTTCATGTTTACAATTAAATTTTATACTTGTCATTTCATTTTTATAGTTTACGTCACTTTTATCAAGAACCGGTGTCACCAAACGCGTTTTTCAACTCACGGTTTCAGTTTTATCGACGTTTAAACACTCCGATAAACCCATGACTCAACTAATATATTAAAAGTAGTTATTTTTACAAGTGATAACATTTCTATATGTTTTACATTAGATTACTACCCGATTTTATGTTACGAATCTAAAACTCCACGTTTTTAATTACCGGGATCAAAACTACATTTTATAACACAACACTACACAAATAAACTACACACTAACCCTCCAATACCCAAAATTTCGTCCAACCCATAAATACAAGTTTATTTGTGGTGTCATACACTTTGGACACTTGTCCATGAGGTCTTACAATGCTTCCACTACATTATCCCACCCATTTATGTTCTACCTAGTTTGTATCACCATAATACTCATCTTCCTTGCTCCTCTCTTGTTACCAACGACCCAAAACAGCCCCAACACCCCTTTTAACTTTTATTTTCACTACATTCTTGATCATAGTTGAAGAGCATAAGTTCTCTTAAGCTTATACTTGGTTTATTTCACTCAAAACATCATCAAATCTCATAAAATCTTAGGTTTTCTTGGAAGTTCTTGGCAAGAGTTTATTCAAGGGTTTTAAGGTGTTCAAGGTCTGATATTTCAAGGTATTGTCAAGGGTAAATCAAGATGAAAAAGTTGGGTAAAAGATTGAAAGAAAAGGGTGCAAGGGTTATTGGTAAAATCATAGGTTTTGTGGTCCATTGTTCTTGATTTTCTTGTTCTTCAAAGATTGTAAGGAAACCAATCACTCCATTTTCATTTTATTTTTATTTTCACGACTGTAAATGTTATATTACTTGATGTATTTGAGCCTTATATAAATTATAATGCTTGGTTAGGCTTGGTACATAAGTTTAATCACTAGAAAACCCTAAAGGACTAGACATGCAAACTGTGAATCTGATTCAGGGGTAAAAACAGAATAAACTAATTTAATCAGTAAACATTGGAACTAAACTAAAAATATGTAGTTGTAGCCCTATGTCTTGTGGTCATTTTGACGGGTATTCCATCGAATAACTCATTACGATGATTAAACTAGAATTATTTTCGTGAAACATGTCACATTCTGAGTAACAGATTTGAAACGTGTATAAGTCATTTTTTTTGTGAATAACCCACTGTTACTCAAAACATAAAAGTTTTAGATAACATCTTAACTTAAACGTGGCCGAAAGCGGGGAATTAATCGGGTTAGTAAAACTCTATATATCACACTTTTCGCGGGACAGTTGTAAATCTGAAAACTGATGGACTGAATATTATGGACAAATAAATAGTTTTACTAATGTAATCAAATTTTTGACTCGGTGGGACCCACAAAACTTGTTAGTATAGATGTATACCTTTCTGGGGATATAAAGAACGGGAGTTGTGGACTTACGGTTTGTGAGTAACGGATTTTTGAAAGTTAATAAGTTATAAACATTTTTGACAGCTTTTGAATTAAAAGTATAAAAATGCTTAAGTTTTATAAACTTTTGAACTTTAAATATATTTTGATCCACTTAAGTTATTTTGGACCCTTTGGCTTAAATGGAACATTTGAATTAAATTTGAACCTTAGGACTAAATTGGACACATAAAAAGTATAGGAATTAGTACCAAGCATAAGTAAGATAATAATTTATATATAGCTAAGCTGCATCAATGTTTATTTTCAAAAACCTAAGACAACGTATATATGTTTAGGTTCTTCGTAGAGCTTCACGGTTATCTTTCTTCGCTTGCTTGATTTTGATTATTCTTCCTTTGTTCACGGTGAGTTCATAGCCTCGGCTTTACTTACTTAGATTTTTTTTAAACCTCGCGAGGAGGATACATGCTAGTTTTACAAACTGAATACAAGTACTTTTTGGGTATGCTTGACCCGATTACCTGATTATAGACATTGAGTACCTTGCCAACAAGTCCCTAATTTCATGAACCGTTAATTACATGCGTAAACGCTAGTATTATAGATATGCATATTTGGCCAGGCAGGCCTGTCCGGGTGAGTAGCGCTCATTTGACAACTGTGGGTCAAACGGACATATAATATTGAGAATTGAGGTAAATGGCAATTGAATACCTTGTGAGGGGCATTTAAACTGGCCAAGGTTCGGTGTCATGAGCTCGATGCTATAAATTTGATTTTTTTTCTTGACTTGTAAAAGGCCTTTACATGTCTAACTATGATTTATGCTTGTATTCAACTTATTACTTATTAAACTCTATGAATTCACTCAACCTTTGTGTTGACTTTTTGGCATGTTTTATCTCAAGTCCGTAAGTGACTTTCAGATTGGATGGGCGGCGCAAGAGATGGATATCTACATGATGGCTCATGTTTATATAAATTTTTTCATTCGATAATCTTCTAAACTTTCAAAACTTATGTATCTTTTATCTATGTTAAAAACTTTTGGGACCTTGTTAACTCTTATTTATTAAATCGAATGTGACATTTTATTAAACGTCTCTTTTGAGGTCGTTTTATGTAACTTGTGTGTATGAACTATGAAGTGACACCCAAATTGATATTCCGCTGCGTTGTAAATTTTGGGGGTGTCACAGAATGGTACCAGAGCACAAATTATAGTGAACTAGGTCTTTTTGTTTTTTTTTTTTTTTTTTTAAAAAAACCTAGACTATAATCATTTATTTTATTTTTTTTTTCAAAATCATGAGCTTCCATCATCTTGTCCGATATCCATGCGCGCCTACTCCTGAGCTTCCTATTTCTCCCTCGTATATATATATTTTAATCATGCTATATTAAAAATAATTATAAGAACTATAATTATTTCCTATCTTGTCCGATAATCCGCGAAATATCACTCCTTATATATGCACTTTATGCACAAAATTCCTTGTTGTATTTTATGCTATTCATGAGCATTATAAACTTCCATCCGGAAATTTATACACATCTCTTTGATTGCACCATCGTTATACGTATGCACATAATAAATATTATCACTTGCACTTGTAATATTTCTCGACCATCTTGCTTTTCTTGAAACATCAATATATTTCTATAAAAGGTTTCTCCAAGTGAATACTAAAATCTTCTTGACATTGTATGCGATTACAATGGTCTCTCTTATTTATCAAACATTGTATGTGATTACAATTGTCTCTAAACTCTTTCATTATTGTATGCTATATCATTTCATATAGCATCGAAACTTGTTACAATTTATCAATCTATTGGTTGTCTTACTCCCCGTGCACTTATATTTTCTAAGTATTTCAGTTTATCTTCTAAAGCATCGCTATTGATACTATTTTTCTAAAGACTATTTATATATACTCGATTTTCTCTCGACTACTTATATCTATTTACCATAGCACTACTTCTTATTTGTATAAAGGTTATTTTTCTAAATGCTTTACCAACTCTTACCCCCTTTTTACTCAACCTACACAACATCATGTCAAACCTTATTTCTCTCAATTATGTACCTATTTCACCAAGATTATTAAACTATTAAATACGTATTTATTTATTTTGATGATCCCCTAAAACTTTCTCATACATTGTGGTCTCATTTATTTTCTCAAAAATCGTGAGTAATGCTATGAGCTTTAAAAATCTTTTCATGACCTTACACAACGGTATTTTATCTGAAACCCGTCACATTCTATTTATTTACATTGGAAATTTCACTACCATGTTGTAAACAACTCCTTTATTGTCATATAAACTATCTTTCATTATATTAAAAATGGATTTACTATTCCCCAAAGAATTACCCCATTATTACCTCATAAACTAATAACCTTATTCACTACTATTTTATAAACTGCTCTAACTAGTTCAAAATTTACTTTTGTCACCTTTTTACAAATCATTTGGTCAATTACCTTGTAAAACTAGTTTACTACTATCTTCTAAACCATTTTCACTACAATATTAATACACTCCTTGCCACTCTCTTACAAACTACTTTACCACCATCTTATAAACTTATCCACTGATGTACTACTATCAAATAAACTGTTTGGACTAGTTTTGAATAAACTATTTTGTTATCTTAGAAATCGTTACCAAAATTTTCACCACCTTATAAACGATTTTGTTATTATCTTATGAATTACTCGACCATGTTTTATTAACTAAAACCGTTGATTTATTATTGCCTCATGAACTATTTTGCTATTATTTTATTATTCGTCATTCTCCAATAATTCTTATAAATGGATTCATCATACAAAAGCTGAAGTTCAACAACTTTCTCTACATTCATCAAGCTCTCTTCTGAATCCTTCATTGTTACAGGTCCGTGATTCTGGCCCGGTGTGAGCTGTTTTTGAACTGCTTAAAACTTCTTTTTCTACGCATATTTGCCTTATTCGCTCATGTTATACACTCATACTACTTACTTATGATTGATTCTTTCG
Source organism: Artemisia argyi (assembly GCA_030686995.1). Classification (NCBI taxonomy): domain Eukaryota; kingdom Viridiplantae; phylum Streptophyta; class Magnoliopsida; order Asterales; family Asteraceae; genus Artemisia; species Artemisia argyi. Next base: position 132,062,542 of record CM060703.1, read on the forward strand.
TATGTACAAACTTATATCACTCTTTCTATATAAGATATTTATGAAAACTCCAAGCTTGTCCAACAATGGACATATCACGAGTATAACTAAGTTAAGTATTTGAAAATTTTATCGAACCTCGGTTAAATATAGTCTAGTCACCTATATTTAACCTTGGGACAGTGGAACATAGTCTGACTACCTATGTTCGACTTAGATTTTTCCAATACTAAGAATAGTTATATATAGGTTATGTCTACTTGATCTTCGAGAATCACAAAATTTTTATGTGAGTATAACAATTCAGCGATATTCATACGATCGAGCAAAACAACTAAACAAATCCTCACTCTATCTTTATCACGTATAGTCAACCTTACTCCGCACCGTATTTCTGGACGACGAGAATCGAACCTCATCATTAGCTATTCTAGACTTCATTCCTAACAAGTATCCTCACCTTTTCGCAAGTGAACCATTCAGTGATTAAGACGAATTGAGCGCCGGGACGTCGCTCTCTTAAGGGGTACGTAATGTGACATTTCTAAAAATTTCATGTCACTAATTTTAATATTCTTATTATTTAACAATTCTTTTTTTTATATATATAATTAATTTCATCGGAAGCTATCCGCGTACGTCATGACACGTTCAATTAATTTAACCACAACTAGACTATGTCCATTCTACACTTTCTATGCACCATTGTTTCCTTACAATCCTATTTTAAAAGTCAATTTTCAATTTTTTCATTTATACGCAAACCTTGCACCTTTTACATTTTACACGATTTAAATTTACGTTTTATGATTTTAACAACGTGAACCAACCTAGACTATAATGATTTTACATATTCTATGCATTTTAACCTATTTTCATGTTTACAATTAAATTTTATACTTGTTATTTCATTTTTATAGTTTACGTCACTTTTATCAAGAACCGGTGTCACCAAACGCGTTTTTCAACTCACGGTTTCAGTTTTATCGACGTTTAAACACTCCGATAAACCCATGACTCAACTAATATATTAAAAGTAGTTATTTTTATAAGTGATAACATTTCTATATGTTTTACATTAGATTACTACCCGATTTTATGTTACGAATCTAAAACTCCACGTTTTTAATTACCGGGATCAAAACTACATTTTATAACACAACACTACACAAATAAAATACACACTAACCCTCCAATACCCAAAATTTCGTCCAACCCATAAATACAAGTTTATTTGTGGTGTCATACACTTTGGACACTTGTCCATGAGGTCTTACAATGCTTCCACTACATTATCCCACCCATTTATGTTCTACCTAGTTTGTATCACCATAATACTCATCTTCCTTGCTCCTCTCTTGTTACCAACGACCCAAAACAGCCCCAACACCCCTTTTAACTTTTATTTTCACTACATTCTTGATCATAGTTGAAGAGCATAAGTTCTCTTAAGCTTATACTTGGTTTATTTCACTCAAAACATCATCAAATCTCATAAAATCTTAGGTTTTCTTGGAAGTTCTTGGCAAGAGTTTATTCAAGGGTTTTAAGGTGTTCAAGGTCTGATATTTCAAGGTATTGTCAAGGGTAAATCAAGATGAAAATGTTGGATAAAAGATTGAAAGAAAAGGGTGCAAGGGTTATTGGTAAAATCATAGGTTTTGTGGTCCATTGTTCTTGATTTTCTTGTTCTTCAAAGATTGTAAGGAAACCAATCACTCCATTTTCATTTTATTTTTATTTTCACTACTGTAAATGTTATATTACTTGATATATTTGAGCCTTATATAAATTATAATGCTTGGTTAGGCTTGGTACATAAGTTTAATCACTAGAAAACCCTAAAGGACTAGACATGCAAACTGTGAATCTGATTCAGGGGTAAAAACGGAATAAACTGATTTAATCAGTAAACATTGGAACTAAACTAAAAATATGTAGTTGTAGACCTATGTCTTTTGGTCATTTTGACGGGTATTTCATCGAATAACTCATTACGATGATTAAACTAGAATTATTTTCGTGAAACATGTCACATTCTGAGTAACAGATTTGAAACGTGTATAAGTCATTTTTTTTTGTGAATAACCCACTGTTACTCAAAACATAAAAGTTTTAGATAACATCTTAACTTAAACGTGGCCGAAAGCGGGGAATTAATCGGGTTAGTAAAACTCTATATATCACACTTTTCGCGGGACAGTTGTAAATCTGAAAACTGATGGACTGAATATTATGGACAAATAAATAGTTTTACTAATGTAATCAAATTTTTGACTCGGTGGGACCCACAAAACTTGTTAGTATAGATGTATACCTTTCTGGGGATATAAAGAACGGGAGTTGTGGACTTACGGTTTGTGAGTAATGGATTTTTGAAAGTTAATAAGTTATAAACATTTTTGACAGCTTTGGAATTAAAAGTATAAAAATGCTTAAGTTTTATAAACTTTTGAACTTTAAATATATTTTGATCCACTTAAGTTATTTTGGACCCTTTGGCTTAAATGGAACCTTTGAATTAAATTTGAACCTTAGGACTAAATTGGACACATAAGAAGTATAGGAATTAGTACCAAGCATAAGTAAGATAATAATTTATATATAGCTAAGTTGCATCAATGTTTATTTTCAAAAACCTAAGACAACGTATATATGTTTAGGTTCTTCGTAGAGCTTTGCGGTTATTTTTCTTCGCTTGCTTGATTGTGATTATTCTTCCTTTGTTCACGGTGAGTTCATAGCCTCGCCTTTACTTACTTAGATTTTTTTTAAACCTCGCGAGGGGGATACATGCTAGTTTTACAAACTGAATACAAGTACTTTTTGGGTATGCTTGACCCGATTACCTGATTATAGACATTGAGTACCTTGCCAACAAGTCCCTAATTTCATGAACCGTTAATTACATGCGTAAATGCTAGTATTATAGATATGCATATTTGGCCAGGCAGGCCTGTCCGGGTGAGTAGCGCTCATTTGACAACTGTGGGTCAAACGGACATATAATATTGAGAATTGAGGTAAATGGCAATTGAATACCTTGTGAGGGGCATTTAAACTGGCCAAGGTTCGGTGTCATGAGCTCGATGCTATAAATTTGATTTTTTTTCTTGACTTGTAAAAGGCCTTTACATGTCTAACTATGATTTATGCTTGTATTCAACTTATTACTTATTAAACTCTATGAATTCACTCAACCTTTGTGTTGACTTTTTAGCATGTTTTATCTCAGGTCCGTAAGTGACTTTCAGATTTAATGGGCGGCGCAAGAGATGGATATCTACATGATGGCTCATGTTTAAATAAATTTTTTCATTCGATAATCTTCTAAACTTTCAAAACTTATGTATCTTTTATCTATGTTAAAAACTTTTGGGACCTTGTTAACTCTGATTTATTAAATCGAATGTGACATTTTATTAAACGTCTCTTTTGAGGTCGTTTTATGTAACTTGTGTGTATGAACTATGAAGTGACACCCAAATTGGTATTCCGCTGTGTTGTAAATTTTGGGGGTGTCACACAAGGGGTATGTGGCACTAGACGAATCTCATCCAGTACGAAAGGTGGAAATGGGGAAACGACTCCTTACGACTTTCAGAGAAAGATTGGAAAAATTGCTCGAAGCCTATGAAGATGTGTTTGTAGGAAAATATTCAGATATAACAGGAGTTCCAAGGTTGCTCGCAATCGACAGCAGGCCTTTTAACACGGAACACAAGCTAAATGAATCCAAATACATCAAACCGGTCAAGCAGAAGCCTCATCAGGTGACGCCTGAACAAAGTGCAGCAATTAAGAAAGAAGTGGAGAAACTCACAGTGGCAGGAATACTCCGAAGGGTAGAAAACCCATGATGGGTCACTAATCCAATTGCAGCCCAATGGAGAAATGGAGAATGGAGAATGGATAATAAAGGTTAATTCAAAGACATCAACAAAGCTTGCCAAAGAGGAAGCTATTTGTCGGTAGGAGAACAACGACCGCTACTTGGAGTTCGTTGGGAATGCTTCCTTAGTACAAATATGGGATGCCATCAGATACAGATGGCAAAAGAAGATGAAGAAAAAACAGCCTTTCATGTAGACAGAAGCTCCTACTGCTTCAAACGCATGCCCTCCGGTTTACGGAACACCGAAGCCACTTACAATAGGCTGATCCAAAGGGTCTTCGAAAAACAGATAGGGAGGAACCTGAGAATTCACGGCGGATAATTAGTCACCCAGAGCAAGACAAAAGAAGATCTCCTCCATGATGTAGAAGAAACCCTCATGCAACTAAGGAAAATCAACCTAAAGCTAAACCCAATAATGTGTTCTTTCGGCATTGAAAAGGAAGGGTCAAACAAACGCCCGTTCGTAAGGCAAATGATTAGAACCAATCCAATAAATGAAGAAACCTCCTCAGAGATGCAAACTCAGAGAACGCAAGGGAGGACTGAAAACCTAAAAGACGACTTGGAAACACTAAAAGCATTCTTGTCGAAGGGTGTCAACAGATCTTCATCTATCTACAAGGTCCGCAATGAAGTCATCAACAACTTATCCTATAAATGGAATAAGGAAGCTGAAACATCCTTCCAAAGATTGAGGAATTGCATGGAGATCTTGCCAACAGTTGCACCCCCAACCAGAGGAGAAGTGTTGTTCCTACACATAGCAATGTCCCCTGATGAGATCGGTGCTATGCTCTTCGCGGAAAGAAGACAATTACAGATACCAATATATTTCGTGAGTAGAGCCCTACCATATGTGGAACAAAGATACACAGAATCAGAAAAGCTAATCCTAGCCTTGATTTACGCCACAAGAAGTCTCCGAAGGTATTTCAAGGATCACCCCATCAGATTACTTACGGATAAGTCATTCGAAAGGGCATTCCTGAACCCTGAGGGAACACGGAGAATGGTTAAATGGGCTAAAGAATTGGAGGAATATGACATAGAATATGGAAAAAACGATCCTTTCGAAGGACAAAGTAATGAACCAGCTGAAACATGCGAATCGAGTATGTCCTCCAACAAAAAAGTTTTCCAAGCCAAACAAAAGGAAAAACACCACATAAATGATTCAAACACGCGTTCGGTTCCACACAATCAAGAAAGTCTCGAATCTGGAACGGAGCAGCAGGCTTTGACAAAGTAACGAATCTTTCACGCTTCGAATCGCAGGCTCCATAACAATATGCCGCCCATTTAGTTGCAAGAATAATAAACAAGGGAGCTTCCTGGAACATACTCCAAGGAAGAATATATGGAACAAGTCAAAAGTAGCAAGGTTTACACGTCAGTAAACCTCCTTCAACGTACGAATGACTTGCCATATACTTCATAAGTCCAACTTACAAGACTTACAATTTTTTTTTATTATGTATTCAATTCTTTTCTTTCAGGAAAAAAACATTAATGGTAGGCATCTTAGTGTTCATTTGTATAAATGATGTAATCCTCCCCTACCCACTTAATGATACAACATGTTTTCCTCGAATCTTTTGTTACAACTAACAACAAAGATTTACTCAGCCAAGTATTTACAAGTTCAATGTTCGAAGGATGATACAAGGTACTTATATCTTGTATGCTATCAAACATCCAACACAATTCACATTAACTTTCCCAAATGGTCTTAGGGTATGCGAAGCCCTTCGCACTTAAAGGATGGAGAAAGAGCGGGTCGCAACCCTCTGCAAGCAATTAAATTATACGATTGCTATAAAATCTTGGTTCAAAATACACACAATAAGGCTCCTTGTTCTAAGCCTTAGGATGTATAGTAATGTCTAATTAATAAACGATGAAGAAAGAAACATATAAACAAAGATGGGAAGCACACCCATTAATTTTAACCATTACTAGTACGCAGCATATACGCTGCTCAAAAGATGATAACTATTGTCTAAGTGCAACACATACATAAATTGTTCAGAACATACAACCATAACCCACACGGCATAAACAAACATTGTTTTAAAGGGTACATACCACCCTTGGAGCCAAATTACTGCAAACACTGCAGCCTTCACTTACTAGTAGACTTGGGCTTTTCTTGTTGAACCTGGGATGCCTCAGGACTGACTTTACTTGGGGAAGATGCTTTTGCCAAATCTATCTTCGGAGAGGGGGGCTGCACAGCAGAACCTTTGCCCGGGGACTGGGCTTCTCAATGACCACCTTCGGGGATGAGGACTTCTCAGGAGTTGCTTTCACAGATGCAGGTTTCACAGGGGTATCCTTCTTGCTCACAGATGTTGGCTTCACCCTACGCGGCTTCTTTGAAAGAAGCGTCTCAATTGAAGCCATTACATCCTTGGTAGCATCAACGAGGAAGGGTGTTAGGAATACAAATATTCTTGTAAAAGTCTCGGTCACCTAATGATTGTAATAGCATTAAGTTAGCTCGTAGTTAGTTTGTTTATTAGTTAATTAGTATTAGATTAAGTAACACCGTGGAAGAAGGAATGGGTCTTTACCCACTGTATGCCTGATCCATAGCCCGGGAGTGGGCGTAATATTGTAACTATAAATACCCCTCTCCACATGTAGAGAGGGTTGGACCTTCATTCATTTTCAATCTAATATTTTCTTTTTCTTTCAAGGTTCCTCTCTTTCTCTCCTTTCCTCCCTCCTCCCCATTTCTACGCCTCTCACATCACCACTTGATCATGTTTCCAACATAGTTAGTATTCTACAATTGGTATCAAGAGCCAAGGTTTCATCTTAGGGCCTTGTAGAATCGAATTTGATGATGTTTTGAGTGGTTTTGTGAGTTTGGAGTCACTTTCTTGGAAAACATCTTGGTTTTATCCCTCTAGTGTTGTTATACATGTTTGTGTTGTTCTTTTATGTTCATTAGTGTTTGTGGAACATTGTAGTGTAGAGTGTGTTACAATATCATCAAGCTATTTGAAGTTTGGAGTTGATTATAGGCATTTTTCTTGGTTGCGGTTAAGTCCACTATTTCATTGCTTGGTTGCGGTTAAGTCCTGCGAGCTGCGATTAACTTTCTGCGTTTACTATTTCGGGAATACAAACAAAACGCAACGATAGTGACACTTTTGGACCATTATCACTGCGATTAGTTATCTGCCTGCGTTTAGTTTTCTGCGGTTAATCATTTGCGGTTAACTTTTCTGCGGTTGGTTATTTTTTGCGGTTTGGTATTATCTGCGGTTAGTGTCCTGCGGTTAGTATCTTTGGCCTGCGGTTTGCTTAGGTTGCGGTTAGTTCATACTGCGACTGGATTTTGTTGCGGTTTGGTATTACTTACGGTTAGTGTTCTGCGGTTAGTTTCTTTGGCCTGCAGTTTGCTCAGGTTGCGGTTAGCTCTTACTGCGGTTGGATTGTGTTGCGGTTAGGTATTGTTTGAGGTTAGTGTTCTGCGGTTAGGTCAAGTTGTGGTTAATTTATCCTGCGACTAGTACCTTACATTGCGAGTATCTCCCACTCTTGAGTTGGTAACCTCTTATTTGTGATGTCGACTTCTTCCGATGACATCCAAGCTGCGGGGTCCGACACCCGACCTCCGATGTTGGACAGAACTGACTATGAATCATGGGCTCAAAGGATACGGCTGTACTGTCTAGGAAAAGATAATGGGGTTAACATCCTGAAATCCATCGATGAGGGAGCCTTTCAAGTGGGTACTACTAGAGACACGATTTCAGAAGCAACTGATCAACTACCGGTCGTGTTTGGTCCTGATAGACCTCGCACTTACAATGAGTTGTCTGAAGAAGAAAAGAAACGCTATGATGCAGACATCAGAGCATCAAATATCATCATTCAAGGCCTTCCCAAAGATGTCTACAAACTGATCAACTTCAACACTGAGGCAAAGGCGGTCTGGGATAATGTCAAAATGCTTCTTGCAGGGTCTGAGTTAACTAAAGAAGATCGTGAGTCACAACTATACGATGAATTTGAGCATTTCAAAATGAATCCAGGTGAAAGCATCACTGACTATTACGTCAGATTTCACAAGCTGGTCAATGACATGAGAGCCATCAAGATGACAATGCCCAACATACAGCTCAATTCCAAATTTGTGAACAACATGGCACCGGAATGGGATAGGTTTGTCACGGCTGTTAAGCTCAACAAGGGTCTCAGGCATACCAATCATGAACAGCTATATGCGTATCTCCAGCAACATGAGAAACATGCAGCTTATGATCGGCTAATGCGAGAAAAGCTCAATCCGTCTGCAACAAATGAATCTCTTGCTTTTGTCTCCAATGTTCAACAACCTAATCAAACCTCTAAAGATCAAGTTCAACCGTCACAATCATCCTCCAGGTCTACCCCAACCATTAGTCAATCATCAACTCCCTCACCATCTGCATTGAATACTCAACTTGATTCTGGGTATTCTCACACAGACATGATGATTGATAATCTCTCCAACCAAGTGTCTTTATTGGTCCAACAGTTCAGGGCTGCACTCCCATCTACTAACAACCAGCTCAGAATCTCATCTAATCCACGTAATCAGGCAGTCATTGAAGATGGTCGGGTAGTGGTGCAGAATGTGCAGGGAAGACAGAACTTCAACCAAAGAAATGCTGGTAGAGAGAATGGGCAGTACAGAGTTGGGAATGCTCTTCAAGCACAAGCTAAGCAGCCTAAATGCTACAACTGCGGAGGGTTGGGCCATATTGCTAGGAATTGCACTCTCCCAAAACGTCCTCAAAACTCTGAGTACTTCAAAGACAAGATGCTGCTGATGCAGGCACAAGAAAATGGGACTGTGTTGGATGAAGAAGCTTTGCTCTTTCTGGCTGGTAATGATGGGAACACCTTTGATGCTGATGTGGATGATCAACCTGTTCAGGACATGGCTCTTAATGACCCAAATATCTTTCAAGTTGAAGAGTGTGATGCATTTGACTCAGACGTGGATGATGAACCAACTGCTCAAACAATCTTCATGGCTAATCTGTCTGCAGCTGCATCCTCTTCACAGCATCCTGATTTATCCATCACGTCTGCTATCTCTGAGGTACCAACATCTCCTAAACATGATCTGTATAATTCTACACCTGTACAGGGGGCATGTGACTCTGTACAACTCAAGAATATTGTCAACACAGACATCACTGATATGGGTAATACCAATAATATCCCATATAAAATGTACGTGAATGACAATGGAACCCCAGTTGTACCGAGTGACATGCCGTCTATTGATTCTAGTAAACATGAGATGTATGAGCACTCTATGTACAACCCTGATGATTCTCTGATCACTAGAATTAACACCCTTAAGGACCAAGTAAACATTTATGAGCAGCGTGCTAAGTTTGAGCTGAATGAACGTGAGCAGAAAATGGAATGGCAACTGCGTACTTACATATCTGAAAACAATTCCAAACAAGAATCATTAAAAAGGGAACTAGTTTCTTTAAAGAACCAATTGAATCAAACCGTCAAACAAAAACTTGAGGTTCAAAAAGGTTTGACTTCAATCAAACAAGAATTCAAAGATAAAGAAACTAAACTTCTAAATGACTTCTCAAAATTAAAAACGTTAAAAAATAAATTGGAAGATAAGTTGTACACACAGGGCCAAACCATTCAATCTGCTCAAATGATGGAAAGCCATAGGAAGTTAAGTGATGAATTTAGTGAACGTGATACCTCCAAACCCAAAGCAAGATTCCTTAGAATAGGTCTAGGTGCTCAACCTGCATTATATGATGCAAAAACTATGCTTGAACCTAACCATGCCCCTCCTGATACTCGGTCCTATGACCACATCAATGAGGCAGAGGATAGAACTAGGGCAAAACTTGCTGAACGTTTGAAGGATCCTAAATGCATTGCTAAGAATCTCGTGTTTCACTATGATTATGCAAATGACAATCATACTGCAAATTTTGTTCCTCAAAAGAGAATTTTTCCTGAAAAAGTGTTTTGGAATATTGACATTGAGAAAATGCAAGCTGAAAGGGTTGTAGGAAACACACGCACTATGTTTAGAATTGCTCACCCAACTGCCTATCCCCTGAACACACCCAGGCACCTTGTACCTTTCACTCTTCCCACACAATGTAATACTCTAATTGGGCTGTATGTGCTAGGTCAATTGTTCAATGACTTTGAGAAAACCTGTAAAATAAGAATTACACCTACAGGGATTACAGAAGGGGAAAGGGGTTTTGAGCAAACAAAACAGTGTTACCTAACTGAAGTTATGCCATTTTTTAAACTTCTAAAAGAACATTTTGAGGGACTTAAAAACACCATTAATGATGATGTGACTCAAATGAAAAAGGTTTTTGATGAAGTGGAAAGTGAGGGTAACCAACTTGCTATTGATCTCAAACACAGTGAAATTGACAGGAAAAACATTCTCATAATGAATGAAACGTTGATTGCTAACTGCATTGCTAAAGATGTGTTTTATACTATTACCGACTCTGCGCTATCTGCTCGACAATTTCATGAAATGTCGGTTACTTTGAATGTCTTCCAAAATCGTGTGATTGAGCTTGAGGGGGAGAATTACAAACTTACTGAAAAAATTCAAAACGATGATCATGATAACATGGTCAGGAATTTCTCAAAACTAGAAGTTGATAATTTGAACCTACAATTAAAATATCAACATCTAGAAGAAAGTATAAAAACATCAAATGCCAAGATATCTTCGGATGCTCCTGAATTTGATACATGTTTTGAATTAGCCAAAAAGGATGAAGTAATTCAAGCTCACTCAAACACGATTCGGAAGTTGAAGGTCCAAATTGCACAATTAAAATCGAACAGAAGCGATGTAATCAATACCAATTACCAGAAGTCTATGGATTCTCAAAATTTTCAAAAACAGGGCATTATCAATGTGTTACAACATGAAAATGAGTGGCTTCGTGCTGAAATGTCCAACGCTAAACAACGTTATAAAGAATTGTTTGAGTCTATCAAAACAACACGTGACCAAAACAATGAGAGAGTCACTTCTTTGCTAAATGAAATTGAGAATCTAAAGACCATGGTGAAGGGTAAAATGCCCGCTGTTTCATGTGATCATGCAATTTCCAATATACATGCTTGTAATAAATATGCGTGCGATGCTGTGAATGTTTCTCTTCCCCTTAGGAACAATAAGTTAGTTCATAATAACTATCTTAAAAATCTTAAGGATTGTCTGGCCATACTTAGAGAAACTGTTGAAGATGAGAGGATTTCTAAACCACTTGATGATGTTATTATTGGTGCGTGCTTCCTCACTAATAGGGCCCAGGAATTATTAGAATATGCCATAGGATCATGCCCCAAGAATGATACTAAGTCGGATAGGACAACTGCATTGCACCCTCTCAGTGGCAACAAGCATGTCACAATTGACTTTCCCCAAACCATGCCACAATCCTCCATCTTGATTACCAGTAAACAAGTAGCAACTAATCAGACTAATGTTCCCATCATTGCTTCTACAGGAGTAAAAGGTGTATCTAATGCTAGCAAGTCTCTGCCTAAGGGCAATACAAAGAATGATAGGACTTTGCCGGCTAAGAGCTCATTTATGAAGGAAGTAGAAGAATCATCTAGGAACAATAAAGTGTTGCATAGTGAAAGGAATCGAGTTGTTTCAAACATTTGTGTGAACAATGATGTAATTAATTCGAATTCTGATGCTATTTGTAAGACGTGTAACAAATGCTTATTTTATGGTAATCATGATGCATGTGCTGTGCCTTTTCTTAAATCCATTATGCAATCACCAGATATGAATGTTTCTAGTGGTAAACGAGCAAAACAAGTATGGAATAAAACAGGAAAAGTGTTCACTAATGTTGGTTATCAATGGAGACCTACTGGAAGGAAATTCACTCTGAGGAAAAGGTGCCCAGTGACTAGGACTACTAACTCTAGAGATATGCCTATTAGGAAGTGGAGACCCACCGGTAGACTATTTCCAATAGAAGCAATAGATACCACTTCTAGTTCTAGTGCATCAAAATGTGAATACTCTAGTGAGATACCTGTTACTTATGATAATCCAATATTTGTGTGTTCTAACCAAACGGACCCCAATTGTGTGTGGGGCTCCAGTTTTTTCAGTTATCCACGATTGTCTGGTTTCAAATGCAGGTCGTACAAATCGTCCTTTGGTATTTGGACTCAGGCTGCTCAAAACATATGACTGGTGATCGCTCAAGGCTCAAGAATTTCGTGGAAAAGTTTATTGGTACGGTTAGGTTTGGGAATGACCATTTTGGTTCTATAATGGGTTATGGTGATTTTGTCTTTGGAGACAGTGTTATATCCAGAGTCTACTACGTGGAAGGTCTTGGGCATAATCTATTTTCTGTTGGTCAATTCTGTGACTCAGATCTCGAAGTCGCCTTCAGAAAGCACACCTATTTTGTTAGAGAATTAGATGGTGTTGATCTTCTCAAGGGGAGTCGGGGCACTAATCTTTACACCATCTCCATCGAAGATATGCTACGGTCCTCTCCAATTTGTCTGCTCTCTAAAGCATCCAAGAACAAGTCATGGTTGTGGCATCGACGTTTAAACCATTTGAACTTCGGTACCATCAATGAACTTACACGTAAGGATCTTGTTCGAGGCTTGCCCAGACTCAAGTATGAAAAAGATCATCTGTGTTCCGCCTATCAAATGGGCAAAAGCAAAAAGCATACCCATAAACCTAAAACTGTCAATTCAATCATGGAAGTTCTTCATACCCTTCATATGGATCTTTGTGGACCAATGAGGATTCAAAGTATCAATGGAAAGAAATATGTGCTGGTTATTGTTGATGATTACTCTCGATTCACATGGGTGAAATTTCTACGATCAAAAGATGAAACTCCTGAAACCATCATCAAACTCATCAAGATGTTGCAAGTCTGCCTTAACAAAACAGTTAGAGTCGTTCGTACTGATAATGGAACAGAATTTGTGAACAGACAACTTACTCTATTTTATGAAGGTGTCGGGATTAGTCATCAAAAGAGCATTCCACGAACTCCTCAACAAAATGGAGTTGTAGAAAGACGCAATCGCACCTTAGTTGAAGCTGCAAGGACGATGCTCATCTTTTCCAAAGCTCCTCTATTTCTTTGGGGTGAGGCAATTGCCACCGCATGTTACACTCAGAACCGATCCTTGATACATCCTCTCCTCTGCAAGACTCCCTATGAACTGGTTCATGGCAGAAAACCCGATCTTTCGTTTCTTCGAGTTTTTGGTGCACTTTGCTATCCAACTAATGACAGTGAAGACCTTGGGAAACTCAAGGCCAAGGCCGACATTGGTTTCTTCGTTGGCTATGCTCCAGAGCGAAAGGGGTACCGAATCTACAACAAACGTACAAGAGATATAATGGAAACAATCCACGTTACTTTCGATGAGCTGACTGAGCAACCGGTTCCTGGACAATCAAGTTCCGGATCCGTATCTAACCTTTTGTCCCCTGGACCAATTAGTTCCAGGCTTGTACAGAATCCCATCCCTGCTGCTCCTTTTGTACCTCCTACGAGTGAAGATTGGAAGAAACTGTTTGACCCAATGTTTGATGAATACTTTGAACCACAACAGATGAATGCTCCTGAAGCTACAATGGTTCAACCACCAGATGGGGTGGTGAATGATCAAGATGACAATAACGGTCCATCCACTTCATTGTCATGGGATTCTGAAGCCCCCGCCATCAGTCAATCGGTTAGCACGTCTAATGTCCAACCTTCACTTGCACATCGAGCGGCAAATGTAGATAATTCATCTGAAGTTAATCCTTTTGCTCCACCTGATAATGAGCCATTTGTTAACATCTTTGCCCCTGAACTATCAAATGATGTAACATCCTCTGACGAATCTAACACGGCTACCTCAGTTCCACATTCTCAACCCCATGAATACCTTCGAAAATGGACCAATGATCATCCTATTGACAACATCATTGGGAACCCTTCACGTCCAATATCAACCCGCAAGCAACTTGCAACCGACGCATTATGGTGCTTCTTCAATTCTGTTCTCTCTAAAGCTGAACCAAAAAGCGTCAAGGATGCAATGTCTAAACACTCATGGTTCACTGCAATGGTGGACGAAATTCATGAATTTGACCGACTGGATGTCTGGGAACTAGTACCACCTCCCGAGTGTGCTATGATCATTGCTCTCAAATGGATATTCAAGGTTAAACTTGATGAGCATGGAGATGTTCTGAAAAACAAAGCTAGGCTTGTGGCAAAAGGATATCGACAAGAAGAAGGTATTGACTTTGAGGAATCCTTTGCCCCAGTTGCTAGAATAGAAGCCATAAGGATTTTTCTCGCTAATGCTGCAAGTCAAAACATGGTGGTTTATCAAATGGATGTCAAGACCGCATTCTTAAATGGGGATCTGAAAGAGGTGGTGTACGTATCTCAACCCGAAGGCTTTGTGGATCCAGAACGCCCTAATCACGTGTATCGATTAAAGAAGGCTCTATATGGGCATAAACAAGCACCCAGGGCATGGTACGACACCTTGTCTAAATTTCTTCTGGCCAACAAATTCTCCAAAGGCATTGTTGATCCTACCCTCTTTACCAGAAAAACAGGCAAAAACCTCCTACATGTACAAATCTACGTCGATGACATCATCTTTGCCTCGTCTGATCCCTCAGAATGTGATCGTTTCTCTCAAGAGATGAGCTCCGAATTCCAAATGTCTATGATGGGTCAAATGTCATTCTTTCTAGGACTGCAAATTTCTCAAAACCCCAATGGCATATTCATCAATCAATCCAAATACGCCAATGAAACTTTGAAGAAATTTGGATTCGACTCCAGTGATTCAGTTGATACTCCTATGATTGAACGATCAAAGTTTGACGAAGATGATGTGGGAATTCCGGTCGATCAAACCATGTATCGAAGCATGATTGGCTCCTTAATGTACCTTACTGCAAGTAGACCCGACCTTCTGTTTGCAGTTTGCATTTGTGCTCGGTATCAATCCAAACCCACCAAGAAACATTTGGAAGCTGTCAAGAGAGTCTTTCGATACCTTAAAGGAACAATCCACTTGGGCCTTTGGTACCCTAAAGAAACTTCTATGGCTCTCACAGCATATTCGGATGCTGATCATGCTGGATGTCAAGACACTCGTCGCAGTACATCTGGGGGTGCACAGTTTTTAGGTAATAAGCTAGTCAGTTGGTCTTCAAAGAAACAAATGAGTACATCTATCTCCTCCATTGAAGCTGAATACATTGCCATGTCATCATGCTGTGCTCAGATCCTCTGGATGCGATCTCAACTCTCTGACTATGGATTCATCTGAAATAAGATTCCTATGTACTGTGACAACAAAAGTGCAATTGCACTCTGCTGCAACAATGTCCAGCATTCAAGAACTAAACACATTGACATTCGACATCACTTCATCAGGGAACAAGTTGAGAAAGGAATTGTGGAACTTTACTTTGTGAGGACTGAGTTCCAACTAGCCGATATCTTCACCAAAGCACTTTCTAGGGAACGATTTCACTTCATCCTCCCACGCCTTGGTATGAAGAGTCTCACACCTGAGGATCTCAAATGTCTTCAGGAAGATCAAGAGGAGTAAAGGGGTTGCTTCACATATCCTTGTATAGTATCAAATCAAAAAGAAAAAAGAAAAATATAAAACCTATAAAAACCATTAAAAAAAAAAAAACTGAAAAATCACAAAAACTCAAAAATATTCTTCTCTCGAAATGTCTCTTGTATAATCGATATTATGTACGTTTCTAGAAATGTCATTCAATAATGACACGGAATCATACATATGCTTGAGCAAGAGTTTTTCGGTTTCAAATAAAGTTCTTTTCAAAAACATGTCGTATCTCAAAACGTTCTTTAAATATGGTTTGCTATTACTTCAGATAGCAACCCGGTTTTCAAAATTAAGGAAAACTCGTCGCCTAAAAGACGGTTGTTCCTAGCAAAGGGTGCCGTTCATCCGAGCGTGAATTACTTTATATTCATGCACCCTCGATCTAATGTACGTTTCAGTGCATTATTTCTTGATAAAGAAGAGAAGTCTTCTTTTTATCGCCAAATACTTTCCCTTCTGTGATTTTTCCGGAAAGTGTTTGTGCAAAACTTGGTGGTACCATGAGATTTTGACTGAAAATCAAATTGAACTCAAAAGTTTGATAAAATTTTCACTCAATCAATGACTTTTACATTTTCTGAAATTATTTCAGTTTTAACATCCGTCATTGATTGAGGGGGAGAGTGATTTCTCAAAATTTTATGTATCATCAAAACTCCCCACACTTCGTACATAAAACCTTGCAACTAAATGCTTTGTGATGGTTATGTGTCAGAATGAGTAAATTTTCAAAGAGTTTTTCGTTAAAACTTCGAATCTTTTTCAAACTCTTCAAATCTGACACATAACAACCTCCCTCACAGTTTGAGGGGGAGCTAGAAAAAGTTCCTTTTTATCAGAAAATATTAAATTGACCGCATTTCTCTCCTAAAAGCTTTCCAAATTATTTAAATCAATTGAGATCAAAAATCTCGAAAGACTTGAAATTTTTGATCGGGGGAGAGAATGTGATTTAAATATGAAATCTGATAATCAAATGTGATCTTTAAGACTCAATAAAAGCTCCCGCATATGTGCTAAACACTTTCGTATATCGATGCACATATTGAGGGGGAGCAAAAGGCGTTTGTGGAAGTTATACCAAAGACCGACCATTTATCTTTATGCATGGAGTTATAAGGTTGGTTAAGGTTAGGTATGAGTTCCCATGATCCACCAGAACCGGAAGCATCTTCCCAGGGACAATCCATAGATAGATTAGAAGTCCTTAGGAATGATTGAAAAAAGGAGCAAAGTGAGAAAGGGAAGAGTGCGGACTGAGATAGAGCTAGGACTGGAACAAACCCAACAAGGCTCTAGTGATGAAGTCTCGGTAAGCACTGAAGGGGTTGAAGAATGAAAAAGAAATGAAATGAGAAAGGGTGAAAAGAAATAGCCCTCCATATATTCAACCTTAGGGCAGAAACCGGGTTCAATTCATAATCTACTGGCGGTTACTTAAGTAACACCGGTATTGAAGACAAGACGTCATGGACCCAGTGACGCACTGCACCAAACTTCCCAACCACTCAAGTTCTCTTAAAAGAGCTTGTTTCAATCTCACGGGGAACTCTGTGCAATGTATCGACCGCTCATTGCGAGCTATGTTGATACCTAAAACAGGAGACGCCTCCCCAATCTCCAGGAGCGGATCAAAACGCACTATTGAGTCTAGAGCCAAGAGATCATCCATAAATCTCATTAGAACACATTCCAAATATGCTTATTGTTTCACACAATGTGGAAAATAAGATAAACTATTTAGAGTCCTACGCATTATCCTTGTGGTATTGCCAGAACATCCGAGTGATATGAAAATATTCACAATGAAGATGGAAATCCTTCTAGAGCGAACATCACTCAAGCTCTTGGTAGGTGACATGTGAGATCCATCTTGGATCAACGATCAAGTGACAACTGGAAAGCAACAATGGTGCGATTCAATATTGAATCAAACTTGTTCCAGGATATGGATTGACGGATACTTTTGCAAAAACCTTTCAATGTGCTCACAAACTTATTCTTCGAGCACATTGATTGTGTACACTATTTCAAACAAAAGTATTTTTGATGGAAATATGATTCAAAGCTTAAAACTCTCGTCGTGTCTCAAAAATGTTTATCATATGACACGCGAGTGATCTCTATAAATCAATTTCTCATCAATCCGTGAATATTTATTCACCGATTCACTCTATCGTGCTGTCTGCTATGAGACGTTCCGGTATGAGAACATGCTAAGTATGAAGATTCCAAAGTGGATTCTTTGGAAAATTCATTACTACAAGCTGGAAATTCCTGTCAAGGAGAGTCCTCTTTAAAGAGACTCTACCTGATCACAGGTCGGTTTTCACAAAACCGGAGGGTAGTCTATCCTCGCAGAACGAATGACAAAGCCATATTCGTTCTCTATCTTTATTGCTAACTGTTTTATTTCAGGGACACATATAAAGATAGCGTTGATGGCTGTAGTTTCCAGCTGAATCGGGTCAATCCATTCCTCATGCTCACACATCCTCCACACTATCAATGACGATGAGAGACTTGCTACAACAAATGTTGAGAGACTACCAACAACGTTTCCGCAACTCTGATGAAAAAGTCTCCTGATCCACAACTCTAATGCAAAGTCTCCTGATCCAGAAGGGTGTGAGCATGATTGTCCTAAAGTCACTACATCACATGAAGGCAATACGACTATGGATGAGCTTGGAGATTTACTTTGGCTGATGATCTCAAAGAAGCTCAAAGATCACATATCTCAAAGGAACTCAAATTACAAGTTCGTTGCTTGAAGTACAAAGTGTGAAGTAAAGTGAAGAATCAGATCCTACGAGCTACAGAGACTTAAGAATGCTTAAAGACCAAAGAGCTTAATTTAAAAGGTGACCTCGCTTAGGGGGAGATTGTTAGGAATACAAATATTCCTGTAAAAGTCTCGGTCACCTAATGATTGTAATAGCATTAAGTTAGCTCGTAGTTAGTTTGTTTATTAGTTAATTAGTATTAGATTAAGTAACACCGTGGAAGAAGGAACGGGTCTTTACCCACTGTATGCCTGATCCACAGCCCGGGAGTGGGCGTAATATTGTAACTATAAATACCCCTCTCCACATGTGGAGAGGGTTGGACCTTCATTCATTTTCAATCTAATATTTTCTTTTTCTTTCAAGGTTCCTCTCTTTCTCTCCTTTCCTCCCTCCTCCCCATTTCTACGCCTCTCACATCACCACTTGATCATGTTTCCAACATAGTTAGTATTCTACAAAGGGGTACTCTACAGTTGCGAGGTGGTTGCTTGCATTATCATACTCTGCCTTATGAGTGGCACGGTAATAAGTTACCTCAGATAATTCCACAGGCTTTCCAGTCGCAGCAATTTCCTCCAATGTCGTGCATTTCCCATGATAGATGGCAGCATTGACAACATCTCCTATCATTTTCCCCACCTCATCGCTATGATATAACTCCATGGCTATATATGGAATGACCTTAAAGACAACAGCAGCCCTATCTCTTTTAAGCGCACTATACTTGCGCTTGAGGCCCATCGAGATCTCCACGAAGCTTGATCTCCAGCTCACCCAGCTTTGTCCTCTCTTCCTCGAGATTCCCGCATTTGATCTCCAGCTCAGCAATCTCCTCCTTGTAACCTACAACCTTTGCCACCTCCCTTCGGAGCTTAAATTCTGTCTTCACTTTGTTCAGATCCTTCTCCAACCATGCAATGTCAGAACGAAGGTCTTGTACAAGAGGATTCTGCTCAATATCCCTCAAAGCCTCTTCACACTTGGCTTGAACCTCTGCAAACTCCTGGTCCTTCTTCTTCTCTCTTGCCAAGATCTCATCCATTTTCTCCCTAGCAGAAGCAAGGGTTCGCACCACCTCCCTTGTTCAAGAATTGAGATGATTGTCCAACACAACTTGCCTTGTGTAACTCTTGTCGTGCAGATCACACAACTCGTCAATGGGCATAATGGTTAGCACAGAATTCCATCTTGGGGGGGTAATGTGCAAGGCAAGACGATGGCAGGCCGAAGCATCAGGAAGCTCTTTGGTACTGGGAAGACCTGAGGAATGTACAATCAATTAGAAGGCATGTAAAAATATTCTGGTTCAATTAGTAGAACATATACTCACCATGGATGTCTTCATCCAACGCTTCAGCAGCCTTCTTGGTAATGACCTGACCCTTCTGCCTGGTGTCCCTGGAAGGAGGTATTGGTAGAATCAATTTCCTTTTGGGAGTAGCCTTTACTGGTTTGGCACTCGTACCCTTCCTGTTTCGAACCTTGTCAGCTATGCCAGACGATGAGCCAACGATGGTCACTTGGTCACCCTTGGAGAGAGGGTCATCAGACTTAGCAACATTTTCCACCAACTGTAAAGTCTCCTCTGCAATCACTGGCTTAGAAGGCTGCATGGAAGCTATGGGCTCCACCATCTGGGCATCGTTTTCCTGATTATTAACTAACACGGAGGGTGAGCCAACCCAATAGCTGACTTCCTCAGGATTCTTCGGAAGGAAGCTCGTCTCCCCGGAACCATCAGCAACAACAAAGTTCCGGAAAGACATTCCTGCAAAACGAAAGAAATAAGATAAATATCATCAGATAAGTTGTTCAAATTTTTTTAAATAAGAGTGTACATACTTTTTCCATCACAAACTATTTTAGGCTTCATGGGGGAACCCTCCCAATGGTCAACAATACCAGCCATGTAAAGAATGGGCTCGGGGAAAGACCGAACATTCACTGGATGGCAAACAAGACACTGATACAATGGATTCCTTCAAACAGTATAAGGTAACTCATCGTTGAAATGTTTTTTTATCAAACTTGTATGCTTCGTTCACTAAAGCAGGGTACTCTGGAGGTATTATTGTATCTTGAATGTAAAAGAAACTCCCTTTCCAGTCCGTAATATTTGTAAAAGGCTTTAACAATATGGTTGGAACATCAGGGTCACCTCTTTTTGCCAAAGTCAACCAATCCCCACCCGGGTACAAGTTTGTAAAACCCCTAAGCACTATCAGTGTAGGCTCATATCCATAGGCTTTACACATCACAATGAATGTTGTCAACTTAGCCAGGCCAAATGGGTTGAACCTAGAGATGTGTACTTGGTAGTATTGCATAAACTCTAAAATCAGAGGGTGGATTGGTATTCTAAAGTTTGACAACTTAAACGCATGGGTGTACAGACCTACATATCCCTCAGGAGCATCAAATATCGTTTGATTTTTACTAGGGAGCATAATCTTAAACTCTTTTGGAATAGGATAATCCTCAAGAAAGGCACGTAATTCATCTTTTGATAAAGTACATTTTTGTTCTTTAATGAGAAACTTGTTATTTTTGGCCATATTGATTAACGAAGAATGATACTTCTACGATGAAATATAGTTTAATGAAGAAGAAATTTACCTTTTTTCTTGCAAGGGATAGTGACAGATGATACTATGTGTGTTTTGATTGCACGTAGTGAGGAAGATGAAATTTTTATGGCGCAGTGAAAAGTAAATTAGGGTTTGGATGAAGCAAATTTATATCGCTTTTTATTTTGTTACTCATCGTACACGTGTCCCGCATGTTCTAATCTATTCGGATTTCAAATTGGGTTTAAAATTTTGAAGGGACGTATGGGATTACCGATGGTTTGGCAAGTGGGGATATAATGCAAGTTAGTTAGAGGGTATTTAAGCGCATTTAATGTGTACTTTGCGACGTTGATTTCTTTTGCAGGGTCCTACGAGCTAACACGGTTAGTTCACTTGACAATAGAGTTGAAAGCCATATATTCTTGTACGCATATCTAACTTTCAACTAGGGGGCTTGATGATGTACCCTCCGATTAGCTCGAAGGATACCCCTTCGAGTCTGATCGTAACCTACATAATCGAAGGCTTTGGCTAGCCTCCTAAAACTTTCTTTGGCGTAAAACTAATCATCAATGATCTAGTTACCAAGTGGGAATTCGCCAATCGAAGTATTAAGCCCTTCGGGGTATCTCTCGATAAGTTTTAAGGACGGAACGATGCCAAGTCCACATATTGGTGAGACCAAGTCTTACCCACGTCTCCTCTTTCTCTTTAGCTCCCTCGCTAAACCAGGAGGAGTGGGACACTAACCCCTAGCGGTTACCATAAATCATGGGATGCCCCCATGATCTCTCTCAAACGTGTGACCACTCTCCATGACCATTTTCTTCACCTATAAATAGTCCTGGACGATGACAAATCTGGTATGCAATCTCTCTCACCTTACTTTACTACATTTACACTTAAACTCTCATACCGATCACTTATTCACACGCTGGAGGTGGTTCGCAGGGCCCAACCCCTGCGCAATCACTTAACGTAGTGTTTTAGTATTTCTTATTTTAGGTTATATCCAAGCTTGGCGTAATCACAAAACCCCTCATTTCATTTGATCACCATCGAAGGCCTGGTAGTGCGAATTATTGTACAATCAGTTGCACTTGATCTGAAATAGACATAACTGCTTTACCCTTCTCTGCTCTAATTCTAGCAGCTTCTTCTTCTGTAGTGGTAGTATTTTGTTCTACAGTGGTAACATTTTGACCAGCAGTGGGAACCAGAAACTCATCAGTGAAAATATGTTGAGGAACTCCAATTGTTTCATCAAAATCAGCATCAAAACCATAATCATCTCCAAAATCAATCTTCCTCCACTTAGTTTCAGCATCTATCTTCCTCCCCTGTTTGGAAGAATCTCCCAAATCTTCACTAAAAGCTGCTGAAGCATCATCATGAGGTGAGGATGAAGATAAAAGCACAATTTTGGCAGATCTTTGCTTCTTTAACCCCTTAACTTCTTCCTGAAGGTTCTGAATCCCAACTTTCATCTGAGCAAGCTATGTGGCATGTTGTTGCTTAGTCTGTGCCAGTTCTTTCTCCAGAGCTTTAACATGTGTGACTAAATTGGTACAAAGTTCCATCAATTCATTAGGTTGCACACTTCCCTCAACACTTCCAACTGTGTGACCTGTTGGGAGAGGTGAATCATAGGGCATTGATTCAGGCTCTTCTCTAGTTGGACTAGATTTAAGCCTAGAACCACCATTGCTTGTTCCTAAACCAAAAGGCTAAGAATTAGGCAATGTTGTAATGGGAGGAGGTGGCTGTTTGTACCTCCTCTCATAAGTGTGAGTAACTTCAGAGGTGTGTTGAATTGGTGGAACAACAATAGTGGGTGTGTGATGGGATACAACTGGGATTGTTGCATCTTTACCCTGTACCTGTGAAATCTTTGAAAGCATTTCAGGAAAAAGTGGTTTAACCTCGCCATTCCAAAGTTCTGAAGCCTTATTCATATTTTGAAAAACTTTTGGCTTGAGACAGGGGGTTTTATAAACTCTGTTGTGGGGTTGCAGTGGAAATTTATTTAACACTACTTGCACAAACCTTGGATACATCAAAAATTTATATGAACTCTTTACATTGCCTTTCATATTATTAAAAATAAACTTTGAAAAATTGAAAGTCCTATCTGTTGCTAAGCAAACCAAAGGGTAAACCATAGTTGAACTAAATTGTTCACAAGAAGTTTTCTTAGGACTTAGGCAATGTAAAAGAGTATGTATGAAAAACCTCCAATGGGGACAAAAACATCCTTTTCTGAAAGTAACCTTTTTATCAGATGTATCATACCCCATTGAGGAAAGATGTTTATGAATGTCTGAATTAGGTAATGTGATGATACCGTTGAGATAATCCAATTGGAGAATTATCCTCAAGGATGACTCAGTAACATCAATAGTTACACCATCCACTGTGGCTCTAAGAGTTTCCACAGATTCATGTGTGTCTCCCTGTTCAATAGTTATGGACTCCACAGTGTTCCAGAACTGTTTGGTATGAGAAACATAGATTGTGGGATTGACAGATAAAGCATACCTAATATAGGTAGTGTTGAGAAAATCCACAATCTGATGAAAAATAAGGCCACTCTTTTCGTTTGACTTCTGTAAGTAGGCCACTTGGTTGTGCTCCTCTGCAAAGTTTAGAATCGCCATAATTTTGTGATAAAAATATAAAAGTGTTAGTAATCGTGAATGATGATCAAGCTGTGAGAGATAACTATATAGTAATAGGGTTTTGAGAAGGATGCGTAATATGAATTATCTTTAGAATGTATCTATCTTTGGGAAAACAATAAATTAAAATAGGTAAGTGGATAATTCACAAAAATTTACCCTATTAATAAGGAAACACGATTATTCTCAACGGCTAGTTAAAAAATAAGATTACTGACACAACAGTTGTAACGGCTAGTTCACCAGTGGTAAAAATATCACTTGCAGTGGTAACTGTGAATTAGCAGTGGTAATTTTTCACAAAATTTTCAAGAGCAATGGTAAGTAAATCAAGTAAAAGTTCAGCTGCTCTTAGCATAGTTTTTAGCAAACTATCAGCTATCAACGGATTTGTTATGTCTTTACCATGAGCCGTTTGCTATGGACTAGCCAACTCTTCATCACTTGGAATATGGTGAGTTGATAACCATATAGTTTTCGGTAAACTATCAACCATAAACGGATTTGATAAGTCTTTACCAGTAGCCATTTGCTCTGGACTAGTTGATTCTTATGTGGATTAGACATGGTGAATCAATAACCAGTTGTTGTGTGTCTTAGTTACACACCTTATAACTCTAATCACTCAGCAAATATTGGTTGGTACTCTGCATATGTAGTAAACACCAAACCTAACCAATATATTTTATCCCAAAGTAACTTTTTGACCAAGGTACTATTCACAAAAATATCTCTCCAAAGTCAACCTGATTAAATAAATTATATCCAAATTTACTTCTCCAACCTACCAAAACAGATAAGAGTAAATATCCCTCATTAATTAACCCGTGGCCTTGACTTTGCATATAAAGGAGGCTCAATACAACACAAGTCTTCATCAAAACTATTCTTCTGTATCACAAACCATAAAAATTCATCATGAGTTGGTTTCCACTAATCTATATCTCATCTGATGACTCATCTGATGGAGAAATCAGTTACTATTCTGATTCTGAAGAACAGTCATCTGGATGGAGTGGATATTTACCTCCAAGTGCTTCAACTTCGTCCAACATGAAGCCAAACAAGAAGGTCTCTGCAGCTGCTCCTGCTCCATCGCTGGAATTCTATTCAAGTTCTTCTTCATACAATGATAATGATCCATCCTACACCCTGTCCAAAGAGCTACTAAAGGCACTGACTACAGCCCTTGAATCAGCCTTGGTGAACATGAAGTGGCCTGCACCAGACAAGCCTGCAAGACTCCAAAAGCCACCAAAACAAGTGCTGGGTCTTGCTTGCCCAAGAAAGCAACTTTCTTTTGACAACAAGAGAAAGACTGTTGCAAAGGCGAAGCATGACTATGAGGGGAAAGGCAAGAAGCCCATGGAGTAGCATGTTGGAAGAGTAAGGTGTTAGGTTGTTAAGCTTTTGTGTTTTGTGATTTGGGTTATGTATTTGTCTCACTGTTGATGTACTCTGTTTCCTTTTAATGGTTGAATGAAAGTACTTTATCTTTTTCTTTTACCACTGAGAGAGCAAATCTTTCCACTGTTTGTACCATGGTTTCCACTGTGCTTTAATTCTTCTGCATACAAGTTAGTAGAAAACCATACAAACATAGACAAACAATATTAGTACCTAAAAACTATCCTGCAATACTAAAGATTATTAGACATCAAATGTTTATGGGTTTAACATTCCAATACCTATTACCAAGTACTGAAACCTACCCACATCAAGCCCTTTTGTTAACAAATCAGCATAGTTGTCATCAGTATGAATTTTGACAACTTGAATAAGCTTTTTCTCAAAACAATCTCTAATAAAGTGATGTCTAATCTCTATATGTTTAGTTTCAGTGTGTTGCACATGATTTTTAATAATGCATATGGTACTACTATTGTTTATATATATAATGGTGTTCATGAAATATTACCTATAATCCAACAATTGATTCTGAAGCCATAGGATCTGAGCACAACAACTTGCAGCAGCTACATACTCTGCTTCAGTTGTTGAAGTAGCCACCATTCTCTATTTCTTGCATTGCCATGACACCAATCTACATCCAAGAAATTGACATCCTCATGTAGTTGACCTTCTATCCAAACTTGCACCAGCATAATCACTATCTGAGTATGTGATCAACTCCATAGGACATTCTCTTGGATACCATAATCCTAGATTAGAATATGTCTTCAAATACCTGAAAATCTTCTCTACTGCTGTCAAGTGAGATGTCTTTGGAGTGACTTGAAATCTTGCACAAGCACATACAACAAACATAATATCTGGTCTTGACAAAGTAAGATACATCAAGGAACCAATCATAGATCTGTAAATATGCACATCAACATCTGCTCCACTAGCATTCTTCAACAATAGATGAGTAGTCTTATCAGCAGGGGTATTTGAGGGTTTTGCATCTGTAAAGTGATACTTCCTGATAATCTCAGTCACATACTTGTCTTGACTGATAAAGATGCCATCTTTTCTTTGTTGTACTTGTAGTCCCAAAAAGAAAGTAAGTTCTCCCATAGAACTCATTTGAAACTCATCTTTCATCAATTTTTCAAATTCTTTGCACATCTCTTGTCTAGTAGATCCAAAGATGATATCATCAACATACACTTGAAAAAGTAAAATATCACCCTTGTCTTTCTTGATGAAAAAAGTTTGATCAATTTTCCCTCTATGAAACCCATTGTTCAAAAGATATGTAGCTAAGGTTTCATACCACTTCCTTGGAGCTTGATGTAAGCCATAAAGAGCCTTAACCACTTTATAAACCTTATTGGGATGTTGAGGATCTTCAAAGCCTGGAGGTTGAGAGACATAGACCTCCTCATCAATCTTCCCATACAGAAAAATACTCTTGACATCCATTTGATAGACAGTAAAGCCCATAAAGGATGCATAGGCTAAAAACAATCTAATAGCCTCAATCCTTGCAACAGGAGCAAAAACTTCTTCATAGTCAATACCCTCCTCCTGAGTGTGTCCTTGAGCAACCAATCTAGCTTTGTTCCTGATAACTACACCTCTTTCATCTTTCTTGTTTCTGAAAACCCACTTTGTACCAATCACCTTCATTCCATTAGGCAAATCACAAAGAACCCAAACCTTTTGAAGTTTGAACTGCAACAACTCCTCTTGCATTGTTTCAACCCAGCTTGATTCTTCTAAAGCCATGTAAACATATTTAGGCTCCACTTGTGATAGAAAACAGAAAAACAAACATTCATTCTTGTTTGTGTGCTTCTTGGACTCATAAACTTCACTAATGAACCCATGAACATCATTAATCTTTGTCTGCCTTCTTGTCTTCACACCTGATTGTAGCTCACCAATTACATTTTCAAGTGGATGCACTTTGTGAATTGTAGTTTGTGATGTGTTAGTAATATCATATGTTGTAGGCATATTAGTGATTTCAACATCATCACTAGGTGTTTCCTGAGTTGAATTTTCCACATTTGGACCATCAGTGGAAACTTCTGGTGGAGCAGTGGAAATAGGATTACCACTGCTTTCAGGAATTTCTTTATTCAAAACATCAAAATTCACAACATTAGCATCACCTTCCTTTTCAGAATTCTTTGAAGGTTGTGAGTCTTCATTATTGTCAACAAAGTCCCAAAGTGGCATAACAATTTGATCTTTATCATCTTCATCATCTTTGCAAGGCTAATCTTCATCAATGAATTAATCTGATTCTTCAAGATTATTGTCTCCTGTACCTGAGATAATAGGTACATAATTCATTGTATTTGATAAAGTCTTAAGATCAAATAGCCATTCTGGTCTCGAACCTGCTATTTTCAAGGAACTCAACATGCAAATTTTCTTCAATCTTCTTTGTTCTCAAGTTGTAGACTCTAAAAGCCTTGCTAACCATAGAATATCCAACAAAGAATCCTTCATCTGACTTTTCTTCAAACTTTCCCAGATGATCAATGGTATTGAGAATAGTGACTTGACATCAAAATGGCTTCATAAAATCCAAAATTGGGGGTCTTCCTCTGAAGAGCTCATAAGGTGTCTTGTTCTTAGTCTTTACCACTAAAACCCTGTTCTGAATATAACAAGCAGTGTTAACTGCTTCAGCCCAAAAAGTCACTGGTAGCTTGGAATCAGCTAACATGGTTCTAGCAGCCTCAATCAGTGTCCTGTTTCTTCTTTCAGCAACACCATTTTGCTGAGGTGTTCTTGCAACACTAAATTCTCTTTTAATACCTTTGTCTCTGCAGAAATCATCCATAACTCTATTCTTGAACTTTGTCCCATTGTTACACCTGATGATCTTGATCTTCTTATCAACTTGGTTTTCAACTTCAGTGATGAAAGTCTTAAGAATGCAGTGGTTTCATCCTTGGTTCTTAGAAAGAAAACCCATGTAAATCTACTGAAGTCATAAGTTACAACAAGACAATACTTCTTCAAATTTATGCTGCTCACAGATGTAGGACTAAACAAGTCCATATGCAGCATGTAGAGTGGATGATCAATAGAGTTATATGACTTGGTTTTGCAAGAAGCTCTATGTTGCTTGCCTTTGAGACATGCAACACATGTTTGGTCATTCTCAAATCTCTTCTTTGGTAAACCTCTTACTAGACCATCTTTCACAATCTTGTTAATGGTCTTTAAGTTAACATGACCAAGTCTTCTGTGCCAAAGCATGGATTTAACCAAAGTGGCTTTTGCAAGCAAACAAGTAACATCATCTTTAGCCACTATGTTCTTCATGTCTATGCTATATAGGTTGCCTTTTCTAGGGATTTTAAGCAAAGCCTCACTTTCATCAGGTAGCTTATAATCCTTAGACAGGATATATCATTCATCTTCTGAGAATAGAACTCTATGTTTCTTGTCACACATCTGTGACACACTGAAGAGATTGTACTTGAGTTCTTTCACATAATACACATTCTCAAAGTCCAATTTTCCAGCCTTGATTGTTCCTTTGCTAGAAACCTTTCCACCAATACCACCTCCAAAGCTGACAAATTGTCCATCATAAGGTTTGAAATCTGAAAGATAGGACTTATTGCCAGTCATGTGCCTGAAACATCCACTGTCTGAGTATCCTTGATCTTCTTTAGGCTTTGAATGTCCCTGCACATAAAATAAAGGAATTAGTTCCTTTTAGGGACCCAAGCCACAAATGACTTGGATCTGCCTCGTGTATCCATATAATTATATCTGTCAAAGGTCATTGATACACCATTGGGATTGATTGAGGTGTTAATTCCTTTTGGTTTCCATTCCCAACGTGCTGAGGCCTTCACAGCATTTCCCACATTTACCCTTTTGTTGTTCACAGAACCACCAGTGGAAACTTTTGGCCTAGCAGTGGCAACTGCTGGGTTAGCAGTGGCAATTGCTGGTTTTGAAATTTTAGGTGCCCACTTGTGGTTATTGTAAACTTTATTTTTATAAAAGGTCTTTTTCCCTGTTTGTGCAGAGATAACAAAAGTTGTAATTGGATTTGCACTCTTAACAGGAGACTTAGGGTAAACTCTGTTCATTTTTATGGCAGTGGCAACTGCTGGTTTAGCAGTGGAAAGAGATTTGATGCCAGAGTTTAATAAAACAGACCTGGGAATCATTTTACTTAGTGGATTTGGGTGAGTATTCTTATGAACATTGATTTCATTCACCCTAGTATTCCCAAACACTTCCCTTCTACCCATGTGATAGTTACAATTATAATGAAGATGTTCAAAACTACCATATATGTGACAAGGTTTGTTGTTAAACTCAAAGTCACTACCAAATTGTCAAGATTTAACATGATTCCAACTCCTTTTGTTGCCCCTAGGAGTTGATGACCTGCTTCTGTACATCTCAGCATATCTAGTAGTGGGCCTAGTGTGATTAGCTTATGTCCTAGGCTTCTCTTTTTCAACCTTAACAACTTTAGGAATACACTTTTTAACTTCCACTTTAACACTCTCAGGAACACTAGTTTTAGACTCAACATTCACATTTTCATCTTTAAGAGATGAGTCACTAGCACTATCAAATGTATCAACCTCAACCTTAACCCTTTCAATAGCAACTTCTTTAACAAATTTTGGGCCATAGGTCATGGTTGGTTCCTGGAACTCTTCTAATCCTGTGTGTGCTAAGTCAATACCAGGAGGTGATGGAACACCTCTTAGGGGTGGTGGAACTATTTTGTATCCTACTCCTGATTTGACTTTATTAATAACTTGGGCCTCCCAAATTTTGTCAATGCACTTAGACTGATGATCTAGAGTATTACAGGTTATCTGTATGTTATCATTAGCCTTTTTAATCTTCTCTAACTCTTCCCTAAGAGCCTCATTCACAGCTATCTTATAATCTAAGTCTCTTTTTAAAACAACAATATCATCATTGAACTTAGATTCATTGGCTCTATATTGTTCTAACTGTGCTTCTAAAACAGTAAGACCTCTTTTATGATTTGCTAGGTTATAATTGGTTTGATTTAACTCTAGCAATTGTTCATCATATTGATCTTTAAGTTTCTCATAATCTTTTAAAGCCTTACAGGTTTTAGAACAAGCATTATTAACATGTACCTCAGAGTCAGAAAAAGCCATAAGTGCAAGCTCTGTAGCAATCATTGCAGACTCTGGATCTTCTTCTTCATCCTCAGCCATATAGCTCCAATCATAGCTCACTTCATCAATGGCTAAAAGCACCTTTGGTTCTTCAACTGTAGGCTCTTTCTTCTTGTCCTGCTTGTACCAAGTTGACCTATTATCAGGCTTCTTTGGTTTCCTGCATTCCCTGGCAAAGTGCCCCATCTTGTGACAGTTGTAGCACTCCACCTTTTTCTTATCAAAACCTACAGTTTCATTGCCATTAATGATGATCTTCCTACCAGTCTTCTTCCAAAACTTCGTTGCCTTTAAGCTTAGCAATGCAACTTGCCATTTTATATCCATCTCTTCCATGTCATCTTCATCAATTTGATCCAAGTCTTCATGTGTCAGAATTGAACCATTAGCTTGACTTGAAAGAAAGGCATAAAAAGTAGAATCTCCAAGACCAGCAACCAGCCTTTTTGAACTAGCAGTGGTAACACTTCCACTGCCAGTGGAAACAACAATGTCAGCAACATCCTCATCATCATCACTCTCTTCATCTGAACTATCATCAACAGATGATGATATAAGAGCTAAGTTCCCTGATCCTGAACTTAGTGTGTTCTTCAACCTCTGTTCAATAACTTTAAAGTTATTGTACAAATCATTGAGCTTCAAATTCTCTAGTTCTCGCTTGTCTTCCCACACGGTGTGACACCCCAATTTTAGGAACGCAGTGGAATACCAATTTGGGTGTCACTTCATAGTTCATAAAAACAAGTTACATAAAACGACCTCAAAAGAGATGTTTAATAAAATGTCACATTCGATTTGATAAATCAGAGTCAACAAAGGTCCCAAAAGGTTTTAATATAATCCAAAGTTACATAAGTTTAAAAGTTTGAAACATTATCGAATGAAAATTTTTATTAAAACATGAGCCATCATGTAGAGATCCATTTCTTGCGCCGCCCATCCAAGCCGAAAGTCACTTACGGACCTGAGATAAAACATACTAAAAGTCAACACAAAGGTTGAGTGAATTCATAGAGTTTAATAAGTAATCAGTTGAATAGAAGATAATTCAGTTTAAAATACGATGGGATACGTTGTTATACGCCCATAATTAAGTTGACATGTAACAAATACATGTCGGGGAAAAAAAAGATTTACAGCATTGAGCTCACGAAACCAAACCTTGACTATGTCTAAATGATGCCCCGCACAAGGGTAATCTTGCCAATTACCCTAAATTCTCAATATTATATGTCTGTTTGACCCACAGATGTCAAATGAGCGCTACTTACCCGGACAGGCTTGTCAAGCCAAATATGCATATTTATAATACTAGCGTTCACACAAAATTAACGGTTCATGATGGGGACTTAAGCAAGAATACTCAATGTCAGATGTCCATAAATCATACAATCGGGTCTAGCATACCAAAAGCTACTTGTATTCAATTTGTAAAACTAGCATGTATCCCCCTCGTGAGGTTTATAAAACATTTAAATGAGTAAAGGCGAGGCTATAAACTCACCGTGAACAAAGGAGATGATATGAAGCAAGCAAGTGATGAAAATTAGTCGTGAAGCTCTACGATGAACCTAAATAGATATACGCTTGTCTTAGGTTTTAGTAAATAAACATTGATGTAACTCAGCCACATATATAAGTTCTTATCTTATCTACGCTTGGTACATAATCCCTATCTATATGAAGTGTTCAAAATAAAGTTTTAAAAATATAATCATACGAGTTTTTGAATCCTTTACACTTTTAAAGTCAAAATCTGTTAACATTTTTATAATATGCGCAATTTAGAAAATTCGTTACTCTTAAACCGTAAGTCAAAAGTTTAAGTTCTTTATATTTCCGGAAAGGTATTTACGTGTACTAACTAGTCTTGTGGGTTTTACAAAGCCAAAAGTTAAATAATATTAATAAAACTATCAAGTTATCCATACTATTCAGTCCATCAGCTTTCAAAATTACAACAGTCCCGCGAAAAATGCGATATCTAGAGTTTTACAAGTCCAATTAATTCCCCGCTTTCGGCCACGTTTAAGTCAAGATGTTATCTAAAAATTTTATGTTTTGAGTAACAGTGGGTTATTCACAAAAAAAATGACTTATACACGTTTTAAATCTGTTACTCAGAATGTGACATGTTTCACGAAAATAATTCTAGTTTAATCATCGTAAAGAGTTATTCAACGAAATACCCGTCAAAATGACCACAAGACATAGACCTACAACTGCATATTTTTAGTTTAGGTCCAAAGTTTACTGATTAAATCTGTTTATTCCGTTTTTACCCCTGAATCAGATTCACAGTTTGCATGTCTAGTCCTTTAGGGTTTTTAGTGTTTCCTAACTATGTACCAAGCCTAATTAAGCATAATAATTTATATAATGCTCAAATACATCAAATAATATTACATTTACAGTAGAGTAAGTAAAAATAAAATGAAAAGGGAGTTATTGATTTCCTTACAAAAGTGGAGAACAAGAAGGAACAACAAGAACAAGAACACTAATCCTATATTGACCCAACAACACTTGCACCATTTCTTTACCCCATGACAACCAAATTTTTAACCACCAAACCCTTTGTAAAAACTTGAAAATCTCAGCCCCTAAACCATCTTGATCAAAACTTGAAACAACTTCCCAAAGAAACCAATAAATGATGAGATTTGATGATGTGTTGAGTGAAATAAACCATGAGCTAACCAAGAGAACTAATTACCTTCAATCTAAGATCAATATATTTGGTAAAGATTGGAGTAAAATAGAGTTTGGAGCTCTATTGTTTCGTTGAGTATGAAGAGAGAAAAGAGATGTATAATATTTTCGGTGATAAAAACTATGTTATGTTGATGTAGTGTTATCTTGGTGAACATGGTTATGTATAAGTGTGCAAGAGTTTGACACCACATAGACAAGTGTCTATGTGGTAAGTTAAATATGTACATGCATAGTGATGATAATATTATCACTTAGTTTGAGTATTATTAGGATTATAGAGGGTAGTTTTGATCCCGATAATTTAAAACGTAGAGTTTTTAAGACGCGTAACATAGTACCGGGAAGTAATAAATTGTAAAACCTTCAAAAATATTAAAACTTGTTTGTATAATATATTTTAGAAATATAGATGAGTGGTGAGTTCATCGAAGGTTTAAACATCGTTAAAACTGAAACCGTGAGTAGAAAACGTGTTTGGTGACACCGGTTCTTGATAAAAGTGACGTAAACTATAAAAATGACATGACAAGTATAAAACTCACTTTTAAATATGAGAATAGGTTAAAATGCATAAAACATGTAAAATTTTCATAGTCTGGGGTTGATTCACGTTGTTAAAATCATAAAACGTAAATTTAAATCGCGTAAAACGTAAAAGGTGCAAGGTTAACGTAAAAATGGAAAAAGTGAATTATGACTTTAAAAATACAATTGTAAGGAAACAATGGTGCATAGAAAGTGTAGACTGGACATAGTCTAGTCGCGGTTGAATTAATTGAACGTGTTATGACGTACGTGGATAACTTCCGAAGAAGTTAATTATTTAAAAATAAAATAGTTAAATAATATAATATTAAAATTAATGACGTAAAATTTACGAAATGTCACAGCACGTACCCCTTAAGAGAGCGCCGTCCCGGAGCTCAACTCGCTTTATCTCTATACGGTTCACTTGCGAAAAGATGAGGATTTGTTTAGTTGTTTTGCTCGATCGTATGAATACCGCTGAATTGTTATACTTACATAAAAATTTTGTGATCCTCGAAGATCAATTAGACATAACCCATATATAACTATTCTTAGTATTTGAAAAATCTAAGTCGAACATAGGTAGTCAGACTATGTTCCACTGTCCCAAGGTTAAATATAGGTGACTAGACTATATTTAATCGAGGTTCGATAAAATTTTCAAATACTTAACTTAGTTATACTCGTGATATGTCTATTGTTGGATAAGTATGGAGTTTGCATAAGTATCTTATATACAAAGAGTGATATAAGTTTGTACATACGTAAGAATCAATCATAAGTAAGTATTATGAGGGTGTAGCACAAGCGAATAAGGAAAATGCGCGCGGAAAAGGAAGTTTTAAGCAGTTCTAAAACAGTCCATATCGGGCCAGAATCACAGATGTTTAACAATGAAGGTTTCGGAAGAGAACCTGATGAATGTAGAGAAAGTTACAGAACTTCGGCTTTTGAAGATAATGAATCAGTTTATAAGAATTATAGAAGAATGAAGAACGATAACATAATAACAAAATAGTTATGATTTGCAAGAAGATGTCTAAATGATTTATAGGGTGGTGAAAATTTTGCTATAAGGTAAATGACAGAGCGATTTGTAAGATGATAACAAATAGTTTATTCGGAACTAGTCAAAACTGTTTATGTAACGGTAGTAAATTACTGATTTAGTTTATAAGATGGTGGTGATGTCGTTTGTAAGGGAGTGACAAAATGATTGATGGATGGTGAAAAACATTGCGAATTATTTTAGCGAAATGATTTGTAAAGCGGTAGTAAAATAGTTAAGTTAACGGCAAAATCATTTGTAAGGTGCTTAAAATAGTTTATATGAGACTAACAAAGGTGTTCATAAGTTGATAGTAAGTATGGTCATACGCTATACAAGGTATTCGTAAGGTAGTTCTTTGGAGAGTAGTAAATACGTTTGATAATATCGTGAAATAAAGTTTATATGGTAATAACGAAGTTGTTTATAAAATGGTAGTGAATTTCCAAGGTAAATAAATAGAATGTGATGGGTTTCATATAAGACACCATTGTTTAAGGTCATGAAAAGATTTTTAGAGATCATAACATTACTCATGATTTTTGAGAAAATAAATGAGACCACTATGTCACCCACAACGTACGAGAAAGTTTTTAGAGGATCATCAAAATGAATAAATATGTATTTAATAGTTTAGGAATTTAATGAAACGTATATATACTTGGGACTGTTAGGGTTTGACTCGATGTGTAAAGAATCGGATAAAACATTTATAAAAATAACCTCTATACAAATAAGAAGTAATGCTTTGATGGGTATAAATAGTCAAGAGAAAATCAAGTGTATATAGATAGTCTTTCATATAATTAGCATTAATTCGGAAAGGGAGAAGAAACGCTCAGAAAACATAAGTTTACGAGGAGTAAAGCAATCGAGAGGAATTGATAAATCGTAATGAGTTTCGCCATCAGATGTAATGATAGTATATAAAGTTATGAAAGGGTATACGGACCATTGTAATCACCTACAACGTCTGATAAATAAGAGAAACCATTGTGCAACTCACAATGTTAATGAAGTAAGTGAGACCATTGTGTAACCCACAATGTCATAATAATGAATGAGACCATTGTAATCACATACAATGTCTGATAAATAAAAGAGACCATTGTAATCGAATATAATGTCTAAGAGAGACCATCATGTAACTCACAATGGTTAGAAGAGTTTAGTATTCATGTGAGAACTTTATATAGGAAATATATCGATATTTCAAGAAAAGCAGGATAGTCGAGAAATATTACAAGTGCATATGGTAATATATATTATATACGTATGTGCATAACAATAGTGCACTTGAAGATGTGTATAAATTTCTGGATGGAAATTCGCAATGCTCATGAATAGCATAAAATACACCAAGGAAGTTTTGTGCATAAAGTTTATATATATAAGAATGATACTATCGCGGATTATCGGATGAGTTAAGAAATAATTATAGTACTCCTATAATTATCCCAAATATAGTATGATTAAGATATATATACGAGGGAGAAATAGGAAGCTCAGGAGTAGGCGCGCATGGATATCGGACAAGATGATGGAAGCTCAAGATTTTGAAAAAAAATAAAAGATTATAGTCTAGGTTTTTAAAAACAAAAAGACCTAGTTCACTATAATTTGTGCTCTGGTACCATTCTGTGACACCCCCATTTTAGGAACGCAGCGGAATACCAATTTGGGGGTCATTTCATAGTTCATAAAAACAAGTTACATAAAACGACATCAAAAGAGCTGTTTAATAAAATGTCACATTCGATTTGATAAATTAGAGTCAACAAAGGTCCCAAAAGGTTTTAATATAATCCAAAGTTACATAAGTTTAAAAGTTTGAAACATTATCGAATGAAAATTTTTATTAAAACATGAGCCATCATGTAGAGATCCATTTCTTGCGCCGCCCATCCAAGCCGAAAGTCACTTACGGACCTGAGATAAAACATACTAAAAGTCAACACAAAGGTTGAGTGAATTCATAGAGTTTAATAAGTAATCAGTTGAATACAAGATAATTCAGTTTAAAATACGATGGGCTACGTTGTTATACGCCCATAATTAAGTTGACATGTAACAAATACATGTAGGGGAAAAAAAAAGATTTACAGCATTGAGCTCACGATACCGAACCTTGACTATGTCTAAATGATGCCCTGCACAAGGGTAATCTTGCCAATTACCCTAAATTCTCAATATTATATGTCCGTTTGACCCACAGATGTCAAATGAGCGCTACTCACCCAGACAGGCTTGTCAAGCCAAATATGCATATTTATAATACTAGCGTTCATACAAAATTAACGGTTCATGATGGGGACTTAAGCAAGAATACTCAATGTCAGATGTCCATAAATCATACAATCGGGTCTAGCATACCAAAAGCTACTTGTATTCAATTTGTAAAACTAGCATGTATCCCCCTCACGAGGTTTATAAAACATTTAAATGAGTAAAGGCGAGGCTATAAACTCACCGTGAACAAAGGAGATGATATGAAGCAAGCAAGTGTTGAAAATTAGTCGCGAAGCTCTACGATGAACCTAAATAGATATACGCTTGTCTTAGGTTTTAGTAAATAAACATTGATGTAACTCAGCCACATATATAAGTTATTATCTTATCTACGCTTGGTACATAATCCCTATCTATATGAAGTGTTCAAAATAAAGTTTTAAAAATATAATCATATGAGTTTTTGAATCCTTTACACTTTTAAAGTCAAAATCTGTTAACATTTTTATAATTTGCGCAATTTAGAAAATTCGTTACTCTTAAACCGTAAGTCAAAAGTTTAAGTTCTTTATATTTCCGGAAAGGTATTTACGTGTACTAACTAGTCTTTTGGGTTTTACTAAGCTAAAAGTTAAATAATATTAATAAAACTATCAAGTTATCCATACTATTCAGTCCATGAGCTTTCAAAATTACAACAGTCCTGCGAAAAATGCGATATCTAGAGTTTTACAAGTCCAATTAATTCCCCGCTTTCGGCCACGTTTAAGTCAAGATGTTATCTAAAAATTTTATGTTTTGAGTAACAGTGGGTTATTCACAAAAAAAAATGACTTATACACGTTTTAAATCTGTTACTCAGAATGTGACATGTTTCACAAAAATAATTCTAGTTTAATCATCGTAAAGAGTTATTCAACGAAATACCTGTCAAAATGACCACAAGACATAGACCTACAACTACATATTTTTAGTTTAGTTCCAAAGTTTACTGATTAAATCAGTTTATTCTGTTTTTACCCCTGAATCAGATTCACAGTTTACATGTCTAGTCCTTTAGGGTTTTTAGTGTTTCCTAACTATGTACCAAGCCTAATTAAGCATAATAATTTATATAATGCTCAAATTCATCAAATAATATTACATTTACAGTAGAGTAAGTAAAAATAAAATGAAAAGGGAGTTATTGATTTCCTTACAAAAGTGGAGAACAAGAAGGAACAACAAGAACAAGAACACTAATCCTATATTGACCCAACAACACTTGCACCATTTCTTTACCCCATGACAACCAAATTTTTAACCACCAAACCCTTTGTAAAAACTTGAAAATCTCAGCCCCTAAACCATCTTGATCAAAACTTGAAAAAACTTCCCAAAGAAACCAATAAATGATGAGATTTGATGATGTTTTGAGTGAAATAAACCATGAGCTAACCAAGAGAACTAATTACCTTCAATCTAAGATCAATATATTTGGTAAAGATTGGAGTAAAATAGAGTTTGGAGCTGTATTATTTCGTTGAGTATGAAGAGAGAAAAGAGATGTATAATATTTTTGGTGATAAAAACTATGTTATGCTGATGTAGTGTTATCTTGGTGAACATGGTTATGTATAAGTGTGCAAGAGTTTGACACCACATAGACAAGTGTCAATGTGGTAAGTTAAATATGTACATGCATAGTGATGATAATATTATCACTTAGTTTGAGTATTATTAGGATTATAGAGGGTAGTTTTGATCCCGATAATTTAAAACGTAGAGTTTTTAAGACGCGTAACATAGTACCGGGAAGTAATAAATTGTAAAACCTTCAAAAATATTAAAACTTGTTTGTATAATATATTTTAGAAATATAGATGAGTGGTGAGTTCATCGAAGGTTTAAACATCGTTAAAACTGAAACCGTGAGTAGAAAACGTGTTTGGTGACACCGGTTCTTGATAAAAGTGACGTAAACTATAAAAATGACATGACAAGTATAAAACTCACTTTTAAATATGAGAATAGGTTAAAATGCATAAAACATGTAAAATTTTCATAGTCTGGGGTTGATTCACGTTGTTAAAATCATAAAACGTAAATTTAAATCGCGTAAAACGTAAAAGGTGCAAGGTTAACGTAAAAATGGAAAAAGTGAATTATGACTTTAAAAATACAATTGTAAGGAAACAATGGTGCATAGAAAGTGTAGACTGGACATAGTCTAGTCGCGGTTGAATTAATTGAACGTGTTATGACGTACGTGGATAACTTCCGACGAAGTTAATTATTTAAAAATAGAATAGTTAAATAATATAATATTAAAATTAATGACGTTAAATTTACGAAATGTCACACACTGCAACATTAGTACCAAACTCAGAGTGTAGACTTCTTAAAAACTTTAAGTTGAGGTCTTCCCTTTCCACCTCAATACTAAACACTGTGAGTTGAGTAACAATCTTTTGAAGCCTTGTAAAGATGCTGTCAATTGATTCATTACTTGTTGAAACAAAATTTTCATAAGTTTGTTTCAACAAGGTCTTCTGTGTCTTCTTGGTGGAATCATTACCGCCAAAAACATTGCAGATCTCCTCAAATAAGGTCTTTGCAGTCTTGTACTTGCTGAAGGCTAAAACTTGATCCCTAGATTAGCAATAAACCTCTGGCCTTCAGATCATTCTTCTTCTGAAGTCTTTCATCAGATGTGACTGGTCCAGTATTTAACTTTTGTACTACCTTGCCATCAATAGTTTCTGTGGTAGTACCAAGTTTAAAGGAATCACCAAACATAATGATCTCCCAAAGTGCATAGTCTTGCACCATAAAGAATTGTTCAATCATTAGTCTCCAAATCTCATAGTCATTCAACTTAATCTTAGGAAGCTTAGCAGCAATGTTGGACTGACAGGTCTCTATTTCCATTGAATCTTGTGAGTGAACTTCGGATCTTCTTAATCAAAGTATCAAAGCCTGGCTCTGATACCACTTGATGGATCTAAACACCTTGGTGTTTTTTAGAATGATACTTTGAGTTACACCACCAAGTATGCGGAATCTACTTAGTAATACTTAGAAATTTGTTTGTGAATAAAACAGTTGTATATGAATGAGAACAATGAGTGAACCAAACTGTTAGCTCTAATATTATTAAGAATAATAATACGAGTGATATTTGTATCACTAGGGTTACAACCTTAAAGCTCTAAGAAAAATGTATATCAAACCTAAACCTAGGACCTCCTTTTATAGCACAAGGAGTCCTCCTCTACAAGATACGTATAATGATAACAGAATAAGATATACAAAAAATCTATTCTATATTTATCTATACTAGTTTCCTAACAGTTATCCCAATAGCAGTGGTAATAATATGTACTAGCAGTGGTAATGAGTTTCCACTGCTAGTGCATTCTTCAGCAGTTGTAATCTCCATACTAGCCGTGGTATTCCCAACAATCTGGCACAGTGATAGCAAGGTCCTTAAGAGTAAGATGAGCAACTGAAAAGCCAAGTTTGGAGGAAGAGTGATATGGTCAGGGAAACGCTGAGTTACGAGGATAGAAACTTCATCATCATGACCATTCACAACTCTAGGAGCTACCTAGGGAAGACAAAAAAATCAAACAGCGACATCTCTGCAAGAGCAAAAGAAATAAATGGGTAAAGACAACAAATAGGCAAATAAAGAAAGCATTAAGTGACAAAGGCGAAAATACCCTCAACGTTATCACCAATGAGCTCGAGATGAAAACCATCCAATCCCAAACCCTACTCAACCTAGCCTCAATAAGAACAGCCTGTGGAAACATTTGAGGGGGGTCACATGATTAGCAAGAAGAGTAATAGTAGCTTCATCAATAGTGAATTGATTGGGAACACAAACATATGATTCCTTATGTCGCCAAACCCTAGGTATGCTTTATAAAACTAGAAATTAAAACAGGCCCAAAGAACGAATTGTCTATACCACAAACATATCATTTTCAAGACTTGGCCTAGTTTTATGAAATCTAGCTAAGACCTTAACTTAAACATAGCTGTGAAAACCAGGCCCAACTGACTTGTAGAACTCAATTTATTGCCGTTTTGGCAGGACTGTAGTGAGCTGACCAAAAATTCTGCAATGACACTTAAGAAATACTAATAACTTTACATATGTTATGAAGTAATTAGAAGCATGAGACCTATAGAAATGATAAACACATACATATACTTTTTCAAGGATATAAAAACTAATTCATAACAATTTACGGCTTAGGAATAACAGATTTATTTAGTCAGGTTAACTAGAAACTTAACATTGACAATTAAGTATTACTTTGACTCTTTTATATAAAAACCAAAATGGTAAGACCCACTATTGGAAAATAGACTCATTGACCTATCTATAGTTCAAATATGACTCGAACATAATATTTACGGAATAGTTGGATTAATAAAAATGACATACGCCCGAACCTACGGTAACCGCCGATCATATATACCAAATACTTATGTGATCACAGAATGAACATTCTGTTCATTCAAAAAACATCACAACAACAGTTTGGTTATTCATTTTGCTTCTTTTAAATATGCAGTATGTTGGGACAACATTGAACAAGTCTCCTTATGTTTTAATGATGACAAATAAACCTTCAAAACACACAAAATAACAAACGTGAGCCCAAATTCTCCCAAAGCATATCTGCTCCTGGTGCGCTGCCTGCGCTCTGACGTGTGGCTGACACGCCATACTACTGTATGCTTCGGGATGAATTTTTGAAATTCGGCTTTCCCCTTACCCGACAAATGTGGATCTTTCAATACAGGTATGTATATGTTTTGTGCTTAATTGAGAATACTTGAAACGAGTTTTAGAATTAGAGAGGTCCAACTTTTCAAACACCCGTTTTTGGGAAAACACCAACTCAAGTTTTCTAACTCTTGCCTCTAGCCAAGGATTT
This sequence comes from Artemisia argyi, assembly GCA_030686995.1. Lineage (NCBI taxonomy): Eukaryota > Viridiplantae > Streptophyta > Magnoliopsida > Asterales > Asteraceae > Artemisia > Artemisia argyi. The sequence continues at coordinate 132,104,206 of CM060703.1, forward strand.
TCTAAACCTAGGGAACTTATATATTTCACGTAATATCAAGTGAAAGTATTCATATGCTCATAACCCATACGAAAGTCTTCTCTAATCACGTAATGGGTTTACTCCCTTATTGGTCAAATGACGTCAAAAGTCACTTTGCGTAAACACATCCTTTCCCGAATGGGATATGCTTTACATCAATGAAAATCACATAGATTGTTTATATCAAGGTGTTAGTTGAGTACGTCAAGTCGTGCAAAGTCACGAGTTTTGAGAATATGGATTCTCGACGTTGAGTTACTTGAGTTTATAAGTAACCTTTGATTTTCTCAACTTATAATCATTATTGTCAAATCCTTTCTTCCATAATGACATATCTTCTTAATCAATCCTTTGATTTTCTTCACATAAGAAAAATCCTCCAACCCTTCCAAAATCCTCCCAAATCTTATCCCCAACATTCTCTTATTATTCCCTAACACCTCTTATACTTCATGTACTTCATGTCCCCTTCATTCCCACACAATACCTCCAAAACATTCTCTTCACTACATTCCCTTTCAAACACTAGGATTTCACCACACTTCATCTTCTTCATCCCAACCATCCATTTCAAACCAAATAAATCTTCCTCACATACACCTCACTTTTTACTCTATCTAGGATTCAAATTACACACACTTCATTCATAAACCCTCTCCAATACACCCTAACCAAAGGCTCCCCATCATATATCAACTCTTACACACTCCAACTCATTCTTACACCTATCATATCCATCCAACTCACTCCCTCACATCTCTAACAACTAGTTTTTCAAACTACACACACCTCACTCACATAGCCTCCTCCCTCACACACTAGCTAACTCAACCAAAGGCTCCCCATCCCATCAAATATTATATTCCCTTACACATCCAACTCATCACCTCTTCACACTCCATTTCAACACATAGGGAATAATTTGAATCCCAAACATAGGCTCCTTTTCATCTCAACCATCCATCACCCTCAAACATATCTCAACCCTTCATCTCACTCTTTCTCTCCAAGGATGGAATATTCCCTTGGATATCCCTTTCTACTCAACCATGGTTCATTTTATAACTCAAACATGGTTTGTTCTCAATACACCTCTTTCTCACCCAACCATGGTTACTCTTCTAACTCAACAATTGTTGATTCTAACCCAACCTCACTCTCTCACTTTCCCTCTCACAACATTTGAATTTCAAATTCAAATCTCTTCCCTCTCAAGGAATATCCCATGGGATATTCTTTCTCTCTTTTGTGCCATGTGAGGAATATCTATTCTACCCCTACCCAATTATCATTTCTACCTTTCTATCCTTGCTAATTGGTTTCACATAAACACTTCATAAAACATTTTCTAAATTGGCTATTTGAGTTGGTAAACCTTAGAATGATTAATGTTAAGGTTTAAATGTGTGAAGTACATTTGGGGTTTAGCAAGGTTAGGTATTTAAAAGACCAATATCCAAATTTGGGAAAAAGCTACAAGAGCCCTAGCGCGCTGCCTGCGCTCCGACGCGTAGGCGACGCGCCAGTCTCGGTAAAATTTTCCCAAAGTTGTTTCTTGGCCTATAAATACCCACCTTGCCTCTTGTATTCCTCACCCATTGCCATTATTCTTTCTCTATATATTCTTTCTCTCTAATCCTCTAATTCTATCTTGTGTTCTTGATCTTTCACATTAACATCACTTGAAAGAACAACAGAAGAATCACAAGAACCTAATCCACTCTTGTGATTGTGTCGAGGGTCTTCTTATCTATACCCTTTCTACCAGAATCGAGTCTCTAGGTTAGGTTATGGTTTGATTAAACAATCAAACATTCTTTAAGTTAATTTGGTTGTAAGAGAAGTGTTGGGTCTTTGTGACCAACCCTAGATCATTGGGGATCTAGTTGGGGTTTGATACTTCTGGTTGGGAGTCTTGGTGACCGTAGGTTAAGTCGAATCATGAGATTCTTTTGGGTGGTTTCCGATGGCGGAATATCGTGGGAGTAACTCCTTCTTTGTGAGCATTGTTATTAGGGAATATCGATGGAGTGAATTGTAACGGTTTGTAGTCCACCGAAAGGATTATACTAGTGAATAGTATCAGTGTCGTAGATTCGCAACTGGACGTACGGATGGTCTAAACCCCCCATCCGGAACCAGTTGATATCATGGTGTCTCTTTACTCGCTTTATATATTTTGGATTTTGTTATTGGTTACTATTAAACCACTTGGTGTTCTTCGAAGCTTAATGTTTTTAAACTTCTAAAAAGTCGAAGAACCCTATTCACCTCCCTCTACGGTTCTATAATTGGTATCAGTGCGGGATACTCAAGTTTTCAAGCCTTAAAACCTTCACGTAAAGGCGTTTTAAAGTGAAAACTTCTTTTTCAAAAATTTGAAACCGGCCCTAAAATCAATTTTTAGAAAAGTTGAGTATTAGATCCTTGGCTCAAGAGAACCTTATGTCATTGAGGGGTAACACAAGTGGTTATGGATGCTCCTACGAGAAAGATCTGAAGAAATTTTGTAAAGACACGTGGAGCGATAGTGATGAAGGTGATCATGAAGAAGGGAACGAATCATGTTACATGGCATTTGGATTTCAAGAGGTACATCTAAACCCTTATCACTCAATTAAAGCTTTAAATATTAATGATTTACAAAACGATAATTTTTAACTCATAGAAATAATTAAAGATCGTATTAAAGAAAGTAAAGCTTTACTTAGAGAAAAACGTATTTTGCAACAAGAAACAAATAAACTTGCTAATAGAGCAAAGGAGTTTGAACTTGAAATTAAGGCAATAAAAGTTGCAAAAACCAAAGAGGTGGTTGAATCTTACTTAAGTTGTCAAAAACTTACACATGAGGTTGACTCTTTGAAAAACAACTTGTCTAACCTTCAAGATGAAGCTCTAAGTTTTTTCAAAATTCAAAAAGAGTAGTGTCATTTTAGATAATATGTTGAGTCAACAAAAATTGTCCCAAGATAAAGAATGTCTTGGATTTTCAAAAATCCATAAAACTACTCCTGCGAGTCAAAGCAAACTAATCATGTTTGTAAAAGAAATTAAACACGTAAAGTCAAAATCTGTAATTCCTCAAACTCGTTCCTCAAACACTCGTGGTACTCAAGCACCCATTATAAAACATGACACCACAAAACCATTTTACAAATCGGTTTCAAGTAATGGACTTGTGTACACTAAAACTATAGTCGTCCAAAGCCCACTTTTACCAACACCCAATTTGAGACCTTCAATTTCATACAACCAAAAATGTCCATTTCAAAACAAACGTAACCTACACAAACGACCTTTATTTCAAAATAGAAAAAGTTCATACAACAACCAGAGGACTTCACCTCATCAATCATATAACTCATCCCAAAGGAGAGACAACTCCTACCTAAACCAAAGATATTTTATACCGAACATTTACCAAATCATTAGACCAAGTTTTCAACACCAAAGTAATTTTCAAAATAATCATTGGCCGATATTCTCAAGGTATGGTCTTGAAACACTTTGTGTTTTACTTCAAGACCCAAGGATGTTCAACTTGGGAATGCTTTATACTAGTCACAATGGACCCAACAAACATTGGGGACCAAGCTTTTGAGTTATATGTGTGTAAGATATAGGATTGGATCGACCTATTAGAGTGTCGAAAGTGGTTGTTCCAAGCACATGGACGTTGTAGAAGATTGTTTACTTCATAAGGGGGATGATGGTGTACATAAGTAACCTTTGAGGAACGGTCGTCGGTAGTCTAAGCATCAATGGTGGATCTTTATCAAAGGTCACTTTGCATAAACGCATCCTTTCCCGAATGGGATATGCTTTACATCAATTCAAAGAAGTTAGCTTGTTTGTATCAAGGTGTTAGTTGAGTATGTCAAGTCGTGGAAAGTCACGAGTTATGAGAATATGGATTCTCGATGTTGAGTTACTTGAGTTTATAAGTAACCTTTGATTCTCTAAACTCATAATCAATATTGTCAAATCTTTTCTTCCTTAATGACATTATGATTATATTCTTAATCAATCCTTTGATTTTCTTCACATAAAACAAATCCTCCAACCCTTCTAAAATCCTCCCAAATCTTATCCCCAACATTCTCTTATTATTCCCTTACACCTCTTATACTTCATGTACTTCATGTCCCCTTCATTCCCACACAATATCTCCAAAACATTCTCTTCACTACATTCCCTTTCAAACACTAGGATTTCACCACACTTCATCTTCTTCATCCCAACCATCCATTTCAAACCAAATAAACCTTCCTCATATACACCTCACTTTTTACTCTATCTAGGATTCAAATTACACACACTTCACTCACAAACCCTCTCCAATACACACTAACCAAAGGCTCCCCATCATATATCAACTCTTACACACTCCAACTCATTCTTACACCCATCATATCCATCCAACTCACTCCCTCACATCTCCAACAACTAGTTTTTCAAACTACATACACCTCACTCACATATCCTCTTCCCTCACACACTAGCCAACTCAACCAAAGGCTCCCCATCCCATCAAATCTTATATTCCCTTACACATCCAACTCATCACCTCTTTACACTCCATTTCAACACATAGGGAATAATTTGAATCCCAAACATAGGCTCCTTTTCATCAAAACCATCCATCACCGTCAAACACATCTCAACCCTTCATCCCACTCTTTCTCTCCAAGGATGGAATATTCCCTTGGATATCTCTTTCTACTCAACCATGGTTCATTTTCTAACTCAAACATGGTTTGTTCTCAACACACCTCTTTCTTACCCAACCATGGTTACTCTTCTAACTCAACAATGGTTGATTCTAACCCAACCCCACTCTCTTACTTTCCCTCTCACAACATTTGAATTTCAAATTCAAATCTCTTCCCTCTCAAGGAATATCCCATGGGATATTCTTTCTCTCTTTTGTGCCATGTGAGGAATACCTATTCTACCCCTACCCAATTATCATTTCTACCTTTCTATCCTTTATAATTGGTTTCACATAAACACTTCACAAAACATTTTCTAAATTGGCTATTTGAGTTGGTAAACCTTAGAATGATTAATGTTAAAGTTTAAATGTGTGAAGTACAATTGGGGGTTTAGCAAGGTTAGGTATTTAAAAGACAAATATCCAAATTTGGGAAAAAGCTACAAGAGTCCTAGCGCGCTGATGTGCTCTGACGCGTAGGCGACGTGCCAGTCTCGGTAAATTTTTCCCAAAGTTGTGTCTTGGCCTATAAATACCCACCTTGCCTCTTGTATTCGACACCCTTTGCCATTATTCTTTCTCTATATATTCTTTCTCTCTAATCCTCTAATTCTATCTTGTGTTCTTGATCTTTCACATTAACATCACTTGAAAGAACAACGGAAGAATCACAAGAACCTAATCCACTCTTGTGATTGTGTCGAGGGTCTTCTTATCTATACCCTTTCTACTAGAATCGAGTCTCTAGGTTAGGTTAGGGCTTGATTAAACAATCAAACATTCTTTAATTCGATTTGGTTGTAAGGGAAGTCTTGGGTGTTTGTGACCAACCCTAGATCATTGGGGATCTAGTTGGGGTTTGATACTTCTGGTTGAAGTCTTGGTAGTGGTCTTGGTGACCGTAGGTTAACTCGAATCACGAGATTCTTTTGGGTGGTTTCCCAGGGCGGAATACCGTGGGAGTAACTCTTTCTTTGTGAGAATCGATATTAGGGAATATCGGTGGAGTGAATTGTAACGGAATGTAGTCCACCGAAACGATTATACTTGTGAATAGTATCAGTGTCGTGGATTCGCAACTGGACATACGGATGATCTAAACCCCCCATTCGGAACCAGTTGATATCATGGTTTCTCTTTACTCGCTTTATATACTTTGGATTTTGTTAGTGGTTATTATTAAACCACTTGGTGTTCTTCGAAGCTTAAAGTTTTTAAACATCTAAAAAGTAGAAGAACCGTATTCACCCCCCTCTACGGTTCTATAACTGGTATCAGTGCGGGATACTCAAGTTTTCAAGCGTTAAAACATTCCCGTGAAGGCGTTTTAAAATGAAAACTTCTTTTTCAAAAATTTGAAACACTAAAATCCTTTTTTGGAAAAGTTGATTATTAGATCCTTGGCTCAAGATAACCTTATGTTATTGAGGGGTAGCACAAGTGGTTATGGATGCTCCTACGAGAAAGATCCAAAGAAATTATTTGAAGACACGTGGAGCGAAAGTGATGAAGGTGATCATGAAGAAGGGAACGAATCATGTTACATGGCATTTGGATCTCAAGAGGTACATCTAAACCCTTATCACTCAAATAAAGCTTTAAATATTAATGATTTACAAAACGATATTTTTTAACTCATAGAAATAAATAAAGATTGTATTAAAGAAATTAAAGCTTTACTTAGAGAAAAACGTATTTTGCAACAAGAAACAAATAAACTTGCTAATAGAGCAAAGGAGCTTGAACTTGAAATTAAGGCAATAAAAGTTGCAAAAGCAAAATAGATGGTTGAATCTTGCTTAAGTTGTCAAAAACTTACACACGATGTTGACTCTTTGAAAAACAACTTGTCTAACCATCAAGATGAAGCTCTAAATTTTTCAAAATTCAAAAAGAGTAGTGTCATTTTAGATAATATGTTGAGTCAACAAAAATTGTCCCAAGATAAAGAATGTCTTGGATTTTCAAAAATCCATAAAACTACTCCAACGAGTCAAAGCAAACCAATCATGTTTGTAAAAGAAATTAAACACGTAAAGTCAAAATCTGTAATTCCTCAACCTCGTTCCTCAAACACTCGTGGTACTCAAGCACCCATTACAAAACATGAAACCACAAAACAATTTTACAAATCGGTTTCATGTAATGGACTTGGGTACACTAAAACTAGAGTCGACTAAAGACCACTTTTACCAACACCCAATTTGAGACCTTCAATTTCATACAACCAAAAATGTCCATTTCAAAACAAACGTAACCTACACAAATGACCTTTATTTCAAAATAGAAAAAGTTCATACAACAACCAGAGGACTTCAAATCATCAATCATATAACTCATCCCAAAGGAGAGACAACTCCTACACAAACCAAAGATATTTTATACCGAGCATTTACCAAAACATTAGACCAAGTTTTCAACACCAAAGTAATTTTCAAAATAATCATTGGTCGATATTCTCAAGGTATGGTCTTGAAACACTTAGTGTCTTACTTCAAGACCCATGGATGTTCAACTTGGGAATGCTTTATGCTAATCACAATGGACCCACAAACATTGGGGACCAAGTTTTTGAGTTATATGTGTGTTAGGTATAGGATTGGTGACTCCTCCCAAACCAACTAGTCAACCAGGTATGGTCAATAAGTCAATGAGGGAGTAAGAGGAGTGATCAATTTATGATCCGTTGAAAGCACAGTGTGTTCCCGGGTCGTTATGTCCCAACGAGGCTGAAATTGTATTTGGAAAACGTTCAAGGGAATCAGTGATTAGGGAAAGTAACCAGATAATGATTTGGATTGATTATACTAATCAGATATGATTAAGATTAAGCTAATTTATCAACATTAACAAAAAAAGGAAACAGATACGAATTTAAACCTAAAACGTAAATCAAAATTAAAACAAACGTAATTACGTACTGGAAAAGTGGGAATGAAGCAAAAATAAACTTAAAAGGGTGAAAATGACTTTTTTATAAACTTTATATTAAAAGAAAATTTTATAAAATTTTATTTTTATTATTTAATTATTTAATATGTAGGATCTTAGTTTTATGTTGATATTGTGATTCGGGAGGTCGGGTTTGGTGGAAGAAGAAGAAAGCCATAGTTAGAGAGAGAGAGTAGAGAGAGAAGGGAAAACTAGTGTTTTATTGATAATAAAATGAGAAAAACACACACTAAGTCTCACCCCTCCATGGAAGTATGGAGGGGTATATAAAGCCTAACACATGCTATACTATGGCAATATTACATAACTAGTCCATGTGTTTTGGCTTAACAAGATAGTAAATGTAATCCTGTAAATGTCGTTCCATTTACGTGTTAGGATCAAAAACTTTGATCCCAACAATCTTCCCCCAATGGGGCGACATAAGGGATTACTTACAACATTTCCTACAAGTATAAATGCAAATAAAGAAAGGTCTTCATAAGCTCTTCAAATTGCTGAGGATGACGACAGTTAACGCTCTTTGTCCTTATCTTGTACCCCGGCTTGAGAACTTTATCTTTACTTGTAGGCAAATGATGTAATATGCATGAAATGGATTAACTTCCCCCCAATTCATGCTGCATGTCTTTAGCGGCTTCTTCATACACTTCTTTTTGGCGAAGTTTCTGAATCAGCTTCCCCCCAAACTGACAACCGTCTTCAGCAGATTCGAAACATTGATGTAGTAAACAAGTCTTCTAACTTTTGAAGTTTTGAGTACGCAGCGGAATTTGTAGATAACACAGTAAACCACACCAAGCAAATCTGACTAGTTACTTTATCACGGTTATACTCAATGCGGAAGCTCCGTTCGGGGGTAACATGCAAGAAATCAACAAGATCTTCTCACTTAAGTAGGCTACTTCGCACTTCACAACCCGCGAGAGTTGAAACGATTACACCAAAGTCACAAAATTTAACCACTGATCATCTCTGCGGACGTCTCTCCGGTAGTAATAAAATTGTAAGCTCGATCACGTGAGTCTATTATGCGTCCCTGATGTGCACATTTCTTCCCCCTAATTGCAGAACCTCGTGGAAAATGAGTGTTTTCGCAAAGACGTCAAGAAAAGTCAAAGAAGCAAAACAACACCCACTCTCTCTTCCCCCACGATGTCTTCGCGGAATCGGAAGCATACACACTATGTTTACGATGGAAACGGAGGCAGCGTAACCCCATATGTCTAACTAACCGATTATGTGTGAAGTATCATAAATAGCCCGTGAGAATCAACTGCTGATAAACATCTCTACTCTTTGATACTCCTCTCAACTAACTCTTTACCGACCCCATTATCATTCTGACGGCTTTTTGTAGTGACTACTGATGGAGAAAACCCAATATTATGAACTTGAGAACGAAGTAAAATAACCCAAACTTGTGACTTAAACTTGCACTAGTGTATGACTAAGAGCGGCGTAGAGAGTTCATCCACCATCGAATCCCTAAGTACTCTATACTCTACCACCATCAAGTATAAGACATACATCACCTCTTGAGTATCCACAACTTTGTGTGACACTGAGCACTACAACGTAACTCCTTAAAGTGATGGTTATACACGGTGAGCACAACAACGTAACTCCTTACATCAGGTATAACCAGACAACTCAAGTCTTTGTCATTTGTACGGATAAAAGCTCGAACAAGGATCTCGAAGAATCATGCATCCAACCAACCCCGATATCTTCAAGATACTAAGTACACGCACCCGTGAAATTCCACTTCAATCTCAAATAAATAATAAAGAATTATCGCCGTAGTCACATCTTACGGTTAAATGCTCATATCTAGCCTTTTGACGGTTTAAGTGAACTTGATAATGGTTTCCCGATCTTGTCAAAATTGTACCCCCGTGAAAATTTGTACCACCAATATACTACTCTTTTTTTTTTTTTTTGATTAATTACATTTTAGTCCAATGTGTAAATTTCAGCCCAATCCATATTTGTGTATTAACATTTCAGTCCACAAGTCTTAACATCTGATCTAGTCCAATAGCACACCATTTGTTAATTAGCTTCAGCCCAACACCAACGATACATAACCCGGGACCAATCCAGCAAAAAGGATAATAAATTTTCAGACGGTTATAACAACTCACCCTAATATTTCTCTCATTACAAACCCTAATCACACAAACATTTCACTCCGCCTCTCTCTTCAAATGTTCTCACCAAACTCAGATAAAAAAAATAACCAATCCGATTCATCACTAAACTCAGTCAATCACAAAACCGATCAACACAGACTCAACATCATCTTCATCTCTTCGGTTTAGATCTGCATCTCCTAACTCCTTCAACACATAATAAAAAGCAACAACCGCAGCCACCAACACCCCACACGAACACCGGTCATCTTCCATGGTTTGATTAAAAAATTGTTCGAGCACAAGATGAGTCTTCAAGATCTCGTTACAGATCGAGGTCTAAGGTAGGGATAGATGTTTTAGTTGTTGTGTTTGTCTCTGAATCGAAACAGGAAATAGAAGATAACAACTTTGTTATTATTCTTATTCCTTTTGGTTTCGTATAGTAATTGAAGCCAAGCCTTCAAAATGAATCGATGATGATTTCTGAGATTCGCTGATTATTTTGTACTTAACAGTTAGGATAGTGAATAAGAGTTGGGTTGTGACGGTGAGATGATGGGATAGGTTTCGAATGATGGTGAGGAGGATGGCACTGGGTAGACATGGATTTGGCTTAGGCAGTATGTACTTCGTGTACACATAAGAGTCACATATGTTTTATTTATTTCTTTTGTTTGTTCTGGGACTAATGATGTGTGGCTGAAGTCCAATAATGAGCCGTAGTCTTTTGGTTATGGTCAAAGCAGTTCTCTTCATCTTCATTCTAAAAGAGATTTCGATAACTTTACATTAAAACATTTTCGATAAAATTTACAAATTTATCGAGAACATGATTTTATCGAGAACTTATATTTATCGAGATCCTGATTTATCGAGAACACGGTTATCGAGATCCTCAGTTACGGTTATCGAGAACTTTAGTTATCGAGAAAAGATTACGATAGTTTAGGGTATAATGTTCTCGAAAACAAGTATTTTTCTCGATAACAAGTACATCTCGAAAATTTCTTATACAAGAAATCCCGACCATTTTCCGGCGACGTTTCCGACCATGAATTCCGACCTTATTTAGACAAAAAATGATAACTTTTGGCCACAAAAATGACCACTTTTCACGGACCAAGTATATGCCTTCGTTTAGACCACAAATATCACGGAAATGGTACCAAAAGACAGTCACAAGAAATGTAACATAACCTGCTTTCCAAGTATACGAAACAGATATATGAAACTGCTCCGTAATAAAGAAAGTGTGACATAATATTTTGACCATAGGGTACATAAAAGCTGTTAACAACTGTTAAACCCAAGAAATGATAAGAAATTGTATGACCAAAGGTAAAACAGCATAAAGATAACAACTTTGACAAGATTCGACCACAATATCAACAAATATGAGACCTTGGCTCTGATGCCACTTGTAGGATCTTAGTTTTATGTTGATATTGTGATTCGGGAGGTCGGGTTTGGTGGAAGAAGAAGAAAGCCATAGTTAGAGAGAGAGAGTAGAGAGAGAAGGGAAAACTAGTGTTTTATTGATAATAAAATGAGAAAAACACACACTAAGTCTCACCCCTCCATGGAAGTATGGAGGGGTATATAAAGCCTAACACATGCTATACTATGGCAATATTACATAACTAGTCCATGTGTTTTGGCTTAACAAGATAGTAAATGTAATCCCGTAAATGTCGTTCCATTTACGTGTTAGGATCAAAAACTTTGATCCCAACATAATATTAATTAAAAACTATTTAATAATTAATTTAAACTAATTAAAATTAAGAAAAATACTAAAATGATTTGGAAAATTATGAAATTTTTTTAAAATTAATAACCATCACAGGAATCCTAAAAATTATAAAAAGTTTATAAAAGTTAAAATAAGCTATCTTAATAATTATTTACTCAATTAATAGTTAAAACCTATTTAAACTAATTTAATTATAAAAAATAGCAAATGAATAGGAAAAATTATGAATTTTTTTCTAAAAATACTTTATGATTTATAAAAGCTAGGAAAAATATAAAAAGGTACTAGTGATTAAGAATAAGCAGTAATGAACTTTAGTTTTGGATTTTTTAATTAAAACGAAATAAACTAAGATTAATTATTAAGAGTACTAAACCTAAACAAAAAATTATGAAATTTTTTACGCAACTACTTTAATATAACAGGAACTTAAGAAAAATATAAAATTGGAAAGTGCTTTTTGAAAAAGCAGAAAAATAAGCCAAATGGCTTAAATAGAAGCTACCATTTTTTTTATTTTTTATTTTTCTTGTTTTTCTTTTTACCAAACTATTTTAATAATGAAATTAACCTACTTTTGTGAAACCAACTTTTTTAGAAATAAAAAATAATCACTGTGGGAGCTTATTAGTACCACAGTAAGCTTATATAAGCTAAAAATGGATTTTTGGTGTGTAATAAGCTACAAGACAAACTATAAACTACCCAAATGAAAGAACAAGCTAAAGGGATCTTAATGCACTCTAAAATGAGCTGACATAAACAAATAAGCCACAGGACTAAGCAAAAGATGGACCAATAAGAAATTCCAAAACCTGAGTATGCAACATGCCAAAATGGGGTGTTTGTAGGCCTGTGTAGGGCCCATAGGAGAGGCTAGGGGTCCAAGGAGAGAGTGGAGTCAATAAGTTGATCTGTAAGGCTCTCCAATAAGCCAAGACTGAGACCCTGGGGTCCACTAATAAGCTAGTTGTGAGCTTATGAATATGGTGGTTCACCACTGATCACTCAGTATGATGGTTTGGTCAGGGTAACTTAAGGGCACAAATAAGCTAAGGGCAAGGGACCTAGGGTTCAAAATAAGCACTGGTCTAAAGAGCTACACTAACAGGCTTCTCAAAAAGCCCAGGGTTAGGTTCTGAGGTTCACAAGTAAGCACTTGGTGAGCTTATGAAACTAGGCTTATCAGCCTTGTACAGGGGATTCTTATGTAAAATAGGTCAAAAGATGAGGCCAAATAAGCACTAAGATAAAATCCTAAAATTAAGCAAAAATATGTTCTAACAAGCTAAGCTGCCAAAGGTTATTATCCTACAAGCTCAAGGGCTAACACTAAAAAATCAGACCATAAAAAATCTTACCAAATTGGTAAAACTGACAAGCTAAGCACTTTTGACTTTTTAAGATTTTGATAAAGTTGACTTTGGTGAGATTGTAATGAACCTAGATTACTGAATGTGCTAAATTAGACTAAGATAAGACTATTTTAAGCAAGCTTAGCTAATAATAATGTTAGGAATTATTAAAAGTTCCTACTGATGAATACTGCTGACGAGTTCCTGCTGATGACTTCTGCTGAAGCTTTAGTGTTTCTGCTGATGAGCTAGTTCCTACTGACAGAAAGATCCTGCTGATATAGAATATCCGTAGGATATGTTCAGTTTATTTTAGAAAGAGATTTAGAATATCTTTTATAGTTTTAGTTTATACATTACTTGCAAGAACAGTTTAGGGTTCCTTGTAGTATAAAAGGAACACACGGATACATGTTTTGAGAGACGATTATCAATCTTTAATGATTAATAAAAGATCCATAGAGGATCAAAGCATTATTATTATATTGTGTTCATATTACTTGTGTTTAATTCCGCATAGACATAAGTATACAGAGATTTTCCGAATAGTATTGCTTTTTATTACATTAGTAGTCTATCGATCCATTGGCTCAAAGATCTATCAAGGAGTAGATCCTACAAGTGGTATCAGAGCCATAGGAGAGTCTGTGTAACTAAAGAACAACTTTTCTTCAATACTCCATCACCCTAATACAATGGATGATGCAGCATCAGATGCAACAGAGGTCACTCAACCAAACAACACTCTGACACAACAAATTCAGCAGGTTACTCTCACCAGCAGCAATGCAAAGTTTCCATATCTCAAGAAGGATGAGTACGAGATATGGGCAATAAAGATGCAGAACTGGATTACCAACAGTTATTTTAATCTCTGGAATGTGATCCTGAATGACAATAGTAAGAAGAAGACTGGAAAAGACCCTGATGGTAATATTACCATCTTTCCTCCTGCTACTGTTGAAGAAGTTATTGCTATTCAAAGAGAGAATAAGGCAAGAACCATCTTGCTTCAAGCTATACCAGATGATCATATGGGAGATTTCCACTATCTTGATGATGCCAAGGATATATGGTTGGCAATTAAAGCAAGGTTTGGGGGCAACGATGAGTCCAAGAGAATAAGAAAGTGCATGCTTAAGCAGGAGTTTCAAGAATTCAAGATCTCAGAGGAGGAAGGCTTACACAAGGGGTATGACATATTTCAGAAGATCTTGAGTCAACTGAATCAGCTGAAAGCCAAGCCTGACAATGAGGACTGTAATTCCAAGTTTTTAAGAGCTTTACCTCCTTCTTGGTCCCAAGTCAGTATTGCACTTAAAACCAAAGGTAGACTGGACTATCTCTCCTTTGATGATCTTTATAACAAGCTTAGAAGTCTTGAGTTTGATACCAAGGGGCACTCGACTTATTCATCAACTCCTTCAAACTCAGCTTTTGTAAGCACTACCTCAAACAAGGTGACACATGCTACTGGCCCAAGTTCTTCCTCAACTGGACCAAAGAATCATCCACAATCTGGTGGTGTGATGGAGGATGTACTTCATTCGTTTGTTATTGAATATGAACAATAACAGCAATTGGCCTATGAAGATTCTGAGCAAGTTGACAAGTTGGATCTGGAAGAGATGGATCTAAAGTGGCAGATGGATATGCTTACTGTTAAAGTCAGAAGGTTTGAGAAGAAAACTGGTAGAAAGCTTAATTTCAGAGGAAGGAATCCAACTAGAGTTGATAGGAGAAAGGTCAAGTGTTACTCTTGTGGTGAGACAGGTCATTTTTCTAGAGAGTGTGCTACAAACAAGACTGATGACAACACAAGATATTCAACATACAAGCAGAAGGAATTGGAATCTGGCAACTCAAAGGCTATGATAACAGTTATGGATTCTTGTGTTGATTGGAAGGAGCATGAGACTGATGATGCTGAAAGTAGTGCTTCTAAGCTCTACTCATGTATGGCAGGTTGTGATACTGAAGATGAGAATGAAGAATTTGCTTTCATGGGCATCTTTTCTCAGGTACCTAATTGTGTTTTTGGTTGTGATAAAAAATATGTTGCACTTAAAGATTCTTGTGATGAATTAGAACTACAATATAAAGAATGCTACATACAAGCCCCTGCCTATAAGGAAGCAGTTAGGACATTAGAGCAACAAAAGGTTTGGTTTCAAAAGAATCAATTAGCATATGAGGAGAAAATTAGGGTGTTACAGAGAGACCTAGAGAACACTAATAATTTGTTGAAGTTTTCTGAAAAAGAAAAAGCTAAAGTTGATTTAGAAAAACAAGAGTTGCAGGTTAAGTTTGATAATGAAGTTGCAGGTCGCATGAAGTGGTAAGATGGGGCTAAAAGTATTGATAGAATAGTTGATAGTTGTCAGTCCACTAGGTCTAGAAGAGAATTAGGGTATGGAGACTATAGAGGGCCAGATGAGGTCTATGACCCTAATGAACCTAGTGTTTTTTACCCTGAACCACCTTTGCAATTCCAAACTCATGTAAAGTTTGTTAAAAAGGGGGAAATGCACACTGTTTCTCCCACCATTACAGGAACCTTTATGCCAACCTCACCACACCTGGACCTAGTTGAATCATAAATGAAAACTGGTAATAAGTCTACTGACTTCCCTGACTCTAGCAGTGTCTCTAGCAATAAATCTAATGATTTTGCATTTAGTTCTTTCAGTGACAAGACCTCATAGACCAATACCACTAGCTATACCAGTTGTGATTCCAGTGTCAAGTCAGACTCACCCAAGCCCTCACCCAAGTCTTCTTACAAGTCTGTTGACTTTTCCCCTAGAGTTTCTGCTTATGAATTTACTTCAAAGACAGATACGTGGGAATCACACCAGGCTTTACCTCTCAAGGGATCTTGAGAAGCTTACAACCCCCACCAGGCAGTGTACCTGATCGTTGTAGTATAGTATAGTGACAAGTACCGGGGGATTGATCGTTCAGCTAGGAATAGTGTCGCTAGGATTAGAAAACCTAATTACTAGTGCTAAAGGTGAGGGAAGATTATTTTTGTATTTTTATATTTTATGAAAAGCAAGTTAAAATCTCGGGTTTGAAGGATTTGGACGGAATTAGTTGCTAATCAACTAACCCAATACTAAGATGCAATCAAAATAAAATACTAAAAATGAAATTAAACTAATTATACTAAAGTTGTGAGCAATAATTGGAGAAAATGTGTTTACTTAGATTTCACTACTCCCTAGACATCTTTTACACGTTAATTACTTGGTATAATTGCATGGATGACGGGTCGTATTCCTTAATACCATTCATGGGGTGGCACACATAACTCCCCAATTCTATGAGCTCTTATCTCCTCCTACACCATGCCCAGCACAACTATAGGGATTGTAAACAGTGGCTCATGCATTAAATACAACCATTAAAGACCTAGTGCGCGTCGGTTCATGTTTCTTAAGACGTTCAAGCATGTTACCAATTGGAGATCTGCCAGTTTTCTTAAGCCTAACATATAAATCATTCATCCAAGACAAGCATAAACAAGTAATCAACACATAATCAATATCTAGGTTTCATTAGATCTAAGCAAACACAAGATAGATCTAGCCTAGCATGATGGAATTAAGACAAGAACAAGATATAGACAACCAACACATAGACATATTGATTGAATTAAAAGAACACTTATCTTGATTACACATGCAAGGTATCAAGGGTTGGAACCCTTGAAAAACCTGTAAAAGTTACACCAAAATCGTACTTAGGGTTTCTCCAAAACTTCTCCTCTCTTTTAATGAAAAAATTAGAAAACTATATATAGGAAAAGGGGTCTGACGGCGTCAAGACCAAACTTGTGACGCCGTCACCTCGCCGCCAAAACTCTTCTCGGACTGCCTAGATCTATTTCAGACGCCGTCATGTGTATTGCATTTCCAGGCCGTCATGACTTTTACTCTTGACGCCCTTCTTCCTGACACCGTCAAATCTACTCTGGATCTTCATGGAATTTCATGAAATTTGCTCTTGATGCCGTCAAGGTTTTGCTCTTGACGCCGTCACCTACTGTTCCCAGCATGGAAAATTAAGACTTCGGCGTTTTCTTCACTTTTATGCTCCAAAAACATCCGAATTGCTTCCTTTTCCAGATTTCACTCCCAAAGTACCTAAAATCACAAAAGGAACGATTTAGGGCAATATTTGATCAAATAAATTCGAATTCCGGCTTAAATGACCCCTTAAAAACGGATCATTTTTCGCCTCATCATATACCCTTACACTTGAGATTTGCTTGTCCTCAAGCAAATGCGCTTTTATTCTACTCAAAATACAAGTTAGGGGTCATTTAACACTAATATAAAAGTAATTACAACAAATAATCATTCCACTAAAGACCAATAGACAAGCACGGAGGTCATACACAGGCACCTCACAAATAGTGTTTAGATACTCACATCTCTCGGGTGTAATAAAGTATAAATTACAATATGGAAACGGAAGATATCTCTCACTACCTGTCATAGCAAAATAGATTACCATAGGCTTGGGAAAGGATCAAACCTCCACCACATGGCGTAAGCACCTAGGATAAACTATCAAAGAGGTCTTTTAAAGGGTTGTAACGTTAGGTGTAGGGATATGAAATACACGGTTTTGTTGGATAAAGGAAGTTTTACTGGTGGCGAGTTAACAATCTTAGTCAATTAAATGTACAATATGGCGTTGCTAAGCCAAGACTAGACTCGACTTAAGCTAATAAATGAAAAATAACAAAAACATAAAATGAACATAGAATAAAAAGGGATGGTAGTCCGTATGTTTTTCTATTTTTTTTTTTTTTTTTTTTTTTTTTTTTTTTGCATACAGTCTTACCCTACCATCCAAAATAATACATCATAGGGAATGGGAATTCTCCTTACACTTGAATTTTTACATACTTTACAATTAACTAAACTAATGACTCGAATTAAGAAAATCAAAACACTTGGAGCACTTTTAAGATTAGCGTACATATGGGGGTAATAAATGATGTTCTTCCCCATTACTCCATAAAATAAGTACTTACCCATGAGTCCCAATCGTCCCAAAACAATATGTACAAGGATATGACTCGACTTAGCAACCATGTAATCAATTAGAAAGTTAACTTAGGGTTTAACAAATAACAATAATGCACTAAAAATGAGCGCATACACGGAAGGCTAAGGCGATTTGGTTGTACATTTAAGTGGGGTGTAACAAATTCTTCCTTTAAGTAAAATGCTTAAAGTTAGAAATGTAAAGATAGGCTCAGAGGGGTGTACTAGGGGTTTCGTGTACTAAAAATGAGTACAACGCTAAGGGTGTGGGAAAAATTAGTTGACTTAACTAGCCAAGTAATATGACATAAATGGTCAGGTAATTATAATACGGGTTTAACACAAGGGTGATCCTAATGCCTCTTATCATGTAGTAAATCCTACCACATGAATGTAGTCTCACTAGCGGTCTCGGGATGCATCACTAACGCAAGTTCTAGAATCTAAATGCTACCGGTACACTCATAAGCACTAATAGTAAATGCTTTTCCTATCAAATCTAAAGGCGAACCTCACATATTTGGGTGGAAAATTTTTCTAAATATACGGTTATGTGCTAGTCATACAATCTCCTATCCATGAGACGCTTGCTATGGCTAAAGTTTCACTCCTAAATGTTGTAAAAAATTTTAAATTTGGCGTTAAAATTGCACTAACAAGTATTTCTCATAGTTTTATTACACATCTTCCATTAAACAAAACAAACTCAAGCGAAAGTGCATATGTAAGGTATCATCTTTTTACCCTTCCCTTACACTTAAGATGAACATTGTCCCCAATGTTCAAGTAAAGAATGTAAAAGTTAAAAAGTAAAGAGAATGAAATCAAATACTCCCCTGATTCGCTCGGTATGGATTATAGGTGGTCAGGTTAAATCTTCCTCCAAGAAAATGAACAATCAAAGCTTCCCTTCTAGAATATAAATTATCTTCTTGTCATACATAACCTGTAAAACCTGAGAAAATAGACAAGACAACCTCGCGTAAAATCGGCGGCATCCTATATAAGTTAACTAAATCCTAGAAAACAAAATAAGATATAATGCTTGTGGAATGAAGTTTGCAGATTTCCTGGAGATTATAAAACTTAATAATTCACAAAAACCATAAGACTCCGTTAGAAAAACAAAACCGGTAAAATTTCCAGATTTTTACACCTGACGCCGTCAAGAGTAAACTCTTGACGCCGTCAGAATTGACTTGCAGAAATCCTTATGTTAAGTTTCCTGAAAATTTTTGGAATAACTTGGTCCTACTTCCTGGAAAATCCTGCAAAACTTCATTATGACTCAATACAAGCATTTGACTCTAACAAATACGAATATACATGTTCATTTAGTATTGTGGAGAATCATGATCGGTTTGCTTCTTAAAAACATATTTGGGGTTTCCCCTTACACTTATCTTTTGCAAAAATACTTTTAGGTGGTGTTAAGACTAGGCTAAACAACAAAGTAAAGTATTTCCACATTTTAATTGAGAAACATGATCAACCAACAATAAAAACTAAGCATGCATACGGAAGCAAATAACAAACAAACAAAAATAAAATCACACAAAACATGGGTTGCCTCCCAAGAAGCGCTTTTCTTTATTTACGAGTCTTGTAGCTAGACTCAAGGTCATGGGTTACTACGTGACCTCATCGTTGGTTCCACTCTCTAGGTCGTCTTCTAAACTAGTATCGCTTTTATAGTACAAGTACTTCGGGTCTTCGAACTCGAAAACATCTTGTCGATACTTAGAACTAAGCTTACTAACATCCTTAAAGAATCCACATGATAAATCAGAAATGTTTTTACATCCTCTCCTAACATCTTCATCACACAAAATAAGTTGGGAACTTATCTTATCAAGCCCGTCACAATCGATTTCCTTAAGGTCTTTTCTCTTGTATGGCGTTTGGTATGAAACCCTCCTAATCCCATCAGTGAAGGTCATGATTCCGTTCAAGTCATCCACTATCAAATTAGTGATTTCACAAAAGGGTGCTCCAAAAATGACTTGTGATAACCTAGGGTCGACATAGTCCTCAATGTTATCCACAATCGTGAATTCCATAGTAAATGCCATGTTTCCTACGAACACCCAGATTTCATGATCTTTACCAACCACTTTCTCACCTTTGTAAATCATTCCCCATCTGCAGATATTGTTGTAATGGAACAAGGACATAACATTCTTAGGCATGAACATGTTGATGTAGATGTTATCGAAATGCTTGTGACCGATCATGCATGGAATTTTGAGATTATTCGGATCACGCCTCCTTATCTTCCCCGACTCTCCGTTCCTGAATCCGAATAGATTCCTCTCAAGGGAAGGACGATACTCGTATACCTCTTCATTACCCCCACTAAAAATCACCTTCTTAACACCGTTGGTGAACATTATACTTCCATCTATCTCATCAAGGATTACTCCCGTTTCATTGATAAATGGTTTCCCTAGAACAAGATTAGTTAATGTTCGATTGGTGAGAGGGTCCACATCATCGACCACGGTGATGGAAGTATTGTAAACAAGCTCTCCAATCCTAATTGATAAATTTTCCACTACTCTCTCGCATGCAATGCGTTCTGGGAATGTTTCGTGGTATAGGGAAAGGGGGATTATGTTGACGGGGAAGCTAGGATCTATATGACTGTCGGTTAAGAGCTTTTCCTTAATGGTACAGGGGATTTTGAAAACTTTAGGATTACTTTCCTTTGTCTTATTGCTACTCCCACTAATAACATCCTCCATTTTTCTCTCGGGTTCTTCTATAATAGACTTACCCAAAATGGTTGGATTTCTCTCATGCTCTTCCGATTTCTCATTCCCTTCATCCGGTTTACTAGGTTCTTGCGCGATGTACCGCTCGGATGAGTTGACAGGGTTTCTGGTCAGGTCGTGGTTTACCTTTGAGGTCTCATTTTCAGCTGTATGACCAGTCTTTTCAGTTTGTTGTTGGTTTAGGTTAGGTGTGGTGGAAGATATCATGGTGATGGTGTTTACGAAATGGATTGGTCCTAGAGGGTTGACAGGTTCTTTTCCATTAGGAGATAAATGTTTGAATAACTTATTAGGGCTTTTTATTTTCACAGGGGAGGTTGGTGGACTCATGACGGTAGCAGATTTAACCTCATCAACGTGAATGGGCTTATTAACAACATGCTCTTTGATAACAGTTAACAGATTACAAATCTTGTTGTTCACATTAGCCTGCTGTTGTCTAAATTTAGCCTCAAGCGTAGAGAGCTGTAATTCTTGAGATAGAATGAATTTTTTTAGGGTATCTTCACAGCTTTGCTTGGAAATGCCTTGTGACGGAAAATGCTCGGACCAAGTGATTGGTGAGGAGTCATTGAAAGATACGCTCCACGTTTGGTACCCTTTGAAATTAGGTTTATCCTTCCATGCCTCATAGGCCTCGCCAGAAGTTCGAGGACCTTGACTTACGTGTGATGATGTGAATTCGTTATAAGCACGTTTTGGAAGTTCCATGCAGTTATGAGTCTCATGAGGGCCATTGCACAATTTGCATGTAGAAGCGATTCTGCTTACTTGGCTTGAAGGTTCTTGAGCTTCGTAAGATTTCATGAGAGACTTGACTCGACCTTCAAGTTCCATGATCCTACGGTCGGGAGTGCTAGAGTTGTTCGAAGGCAAAGATATTGCCTTGACCGTTTTGTTCAAATCACGGGGATCATTCCAACTTTCGTTGTCATAGAGAGCAAGATCTTTTATGAGTTCCCATGATTGTTCCGCACTTAGATCACGTAGCTTACCACCGGCCGATTGGTCAATGGCTCGCCTTGTGGAGATGTCGATATGGTCATAAAAAATTTGGACTTGGAGCCAAAGATCTATGCCATGATGAGGGACTTTTTGGAGTAAGTCCTTGAAACGAGTCCATGCTTCATAAAGAGATTCATTTTGACATTGTTGGAACATCAAGATGTCATTTCTAAGCTTAGTAGTTCTCCCCGGTGGGAAAAATTGAGCAAGGAAACGAGTGGTGAGATCATCCCATGTGGTGATGGATCCCGCGGGTAAACGCTCAAGCCATTGACTAGCTTGATCCCGTAGAGAGAATTGGAATAGGCGTAAACGGGTAGTCTCTCTAGTTTCAACACCTAGGTCTATGGAATCTATGATTTTGAGAAAGTCCATAAGATGTTGGTTTGGATCTTCGGAACGAAGTCCATGGAATGCACATCCGCTTTGCACCAACCGGATGGTGTCGGATCACAAGGGGGTCACATTGGCTCCGGTGAGCTCAATGGTGTTTCGGTAGCCTTGGTGGCTAGGTCGGGAATACTCTCCTAAGGTTCGGGGCCTAAGGGGTTCTAATGGTGGGTTTTGTTGTGGTGGGATGACGGGTTCAAAGATGTTCCCGTGGTCCATGATGTTGGGTGGTTACGAAAAAAGACACAAAGAAATGAGATAGACTAAAGAAAACCTAAAAATAAAAATAAAATCTTACTAGAAAGGAATCTAGCAAGTAGACCTAATAAAAAGAAATCCTAACCTAGACAATAACTATTCCCCGGAAACGGCGCCCAAAACTTGATACGTGGGAATCGCACCAGGCTTTACCTCTCAAGGGATCTTGAGAAGCTTACAACCCCCACCAGGCAGTGTACCTGATCGTTGTAGTATAGTATAGTGACAAGTACCGGGGGATTGATCGTTCAGCTAGGAATAGTGTCGCTAGGATTAGAAAACCTAATTACTAGTGCTAAAGGTGAGGGAAGATTATTTTTGTATTTTTATATTTTATGAAAAGCAAGTTAAAATCTCGGGTTTGAAGGATTTGGGCGGAATTAGTTGCTAATCAACTAACCCAATACTAAGATGCAATCAAAATAAAATACTAAAAATGAAATTAAACTAATTATACTAAAGTTGTGAGCAGTAATTGGAGAAAATGTGTTTACTTAGATTTCACTACTCCCTAGACATCTTTTACACGTTAATTACTTGTTATAATTGCATGGATGATGGATCGTATTCCTTAATACCATTCATGGGGTGGCACACATAACTCCCCAATTCTATGAGCTCTTATCTCCTCCTACACCATGCCCAGCACAACTATAGGGATTGTAAATAGTGGCTCATGCATTAAATACAACCATTAAAGACCTAGTGCGCGTCGGTTCATGTTTCTTAAGACGTTCAAGCATGATACCAATTGGAGATCTGCCAGTTTTCTTAAGCCTAACATATAAATCATTCATCCAAGACAAGAATAAACAAGTAATCAACACATAATCAATATCTAGGTTTCATTAGATCTAAGCAAACGCAAGATAGATCTAGCCTAGCATGATGGAATTAAGACAAGAACAAGATATAGACAACCAACACATAGACATATTGATTGAATTAAAAGAACACTTATCTTGATTACACATGCAAGGTTTCAAGGGTTGGAACCCTTGAAAAACCTGTAAAAGTTACACCAAAATCGTACTTAGGGTTTCTCCAAAATTTCTCCTCTCTTTTAATGAAAAAATTAGAAAACTATATATAGGAAAAGGAGTCTGACGGCATCAAGACCAAACTTGTGACGCCGTCACCTCGCCGCCAAAACTCTTCTCGGACTGCCTAGATCTATTTCTGACGCCGTCATGTGTATTGCATTTCCAGGCCGTCATGACTTTTACTCTTGACGCCCTTCTTCCTGACGCCGTCAAATCTACTCTGGATCGTCATGGAATTTCATGAAATTTGCTCTTGACGCCATCAAGGTTTTGCTCTTGACGCCGTCACCTACTGTTCCCAGCATGGAAAATTAAGACTTTGGCGTTTTCTTCACTTTTATGCTCCAAAAACGTCCGAATTGCTTCCTTTTCCATATTTCACTCCCAAAGTACCTAAAATCACAAAAGGAACGATTTAGGGCAATATTTGATCAAATAAATTCGAATTCCGGCTTAAATGACCCCCTAAAAACGGATCATTTTTAGCCTCATCAAAGATACCTTCTCTTGAAGACTTATCTTTTAATTCTCGGAAAAACAATTCTTTTCAGTCTTTGCAAAACAATTTAGTTTCTAGTATTGGTTTGAATGATTTGGTGTGTAATAAGACATCTTTTGTTTTGAATAAATCTTCTAGAAAGAAGAAATGTTTTGTTTATGGTAGTAAATTTCATCTTATTAAAGATTGTGACTTTCATGAAAAGAGAATGGGTGTTTCTGCTGACCAAAAGAGACCTAGAGCATATGTCCCACAGGCAACTCACACCACCAGTAGACCCAAATCAGTTCCTGCTGATAAGCCAGTTTCTGCTGGTGGGTCTATTTCTACTGGTAGGACTTTTCAACTAGCTGGAAAAGACATGTTGCTAGACCATCTTTTAGACATTATAATACCAACTTTGAGAATGGTTATTGGCCTAGTTTTTATGACCCAAGGTTCGTGGGAGGGGCATAATGGGATACTGCTGTTAAGCCCTCAGCAGGTTATTCTTGGAGACATAATAGACCATCTGTTAACAGGGGATACAAGAACAATGGTGGATCTCATTTATCTACATGGGTTCACTCTAATGATCCACAAGGCAGGTGATGAAGCGAAAAGTGCACCGCTTTTGGGGGGTCATTTAAGGCCAAAGTCGAGATTATTTGATCAAATATTGCCCTAAATAGTTCCTTTTGTCATTTTAGGTACTTTTGAGAGGAATTTTACAAAAGGAAGCATTTTGGACGTTTTTGGAGCGAAAAAGTGCAGAAAACGACAAAGTCTCAAAAGCATGCTGGAAATTGCCTTTGATGGCGTCACAAGGTGTTAGTGACGGCGTCATGAGTTGACAAAAGGGTGGATAAATCAAGTACACGTGACGCGCCAGAATGTTTTGTGAAGGGTGTCTGATGGCGTCATGTATAAAAAGTCAAAGGCCATCAAGAGTTATCATAAGGAGTGACGGCCCAGAACCCATATAGAGTGACGGCGTCAGAAGTGGATCTAGGTAATAAGAGTTTAATCTGGCGGAGAGTTGACGGCGTCAGACTTAACTCTTGACGCCGTCAGATTGCAAAATCTATATATAGTTTTCTAGTTTTCATTCATTGTTTGCAACTTTGAGGGAATAAAACCCTAGACGAATTTTCCAGCTATTTGAAGGGTTTCAACCCTTTCTTTCTTCCATGTTCAATTGAAGATAAGTACTTTACCAAATCATTCAATATGTCTATGTGTTGTTTGATTATATCTTACGCTTGTCTTCTCTTTAACATGCTAGGCTAGGTTTCTTTCATGTTTACTTAGATGTAATGAAACCTAGATGTTAATTATTGGTTGATGGTTTGTTTATAATTATTGTGGATGAATGAATTCGATGTTAGGCTTAAGAAAACTGGCAGAATTCCATTTGGTAACTTGCTTGAACATCTTAAGAAACATGATCGGAGGTGTACTATGATTATTTGGTTATATTTAATGCATAGGTAACTTCCAAGGATACCATGTTAGGAGCTTTTAATCGGCTCGACATAGGATTGAGGTTGAAGCCTATAGAGTTAGGGAAGATCGTACACGGCCCTACGACTAGTACTAAGGAATATAACCCATCATTCATGCAATTGTAACAAGCTAATCAACCGGTAAAAGATATCCGAGGAGTAATGAAATCCAAGTAAACACACTTTCTCTCATTATTGTTTACACCATAATTTAGTTTAAGTTTATTTTATTTTATTTTGATTGCATCTTTAGTTAATTGGGTTAGTTAACTAGCAACTAATTCCGCCCACTCCTTCCAAATCCGAGATTTTTACTTGCTTTCTTTAAAATATAAAAATACAAAAAGAATCATCCCTCACCACTAGACCTAGTTTAGTAGAATTTTAACCCTAGCGAACAGTATTCCTAGAGTTTAATGATCAATCCCCCGGTACTTATCACTATACTATACTACAACGAAAAAGTACACTGCCTGGTGGGGATTGCAAGCTTCTCAAGATCCCTTGAGAGGTAAAACTTTTTGCGAGGGCGTAATTCCATGCATCAAGTTTTTGGCGCCGCTGCCGGGGAAATAGTTATTGTCTAGGTTAGAATTTCTTTTTATTAGGTCTATTTGCTAGATTCCTTTCTAGTAAGATTTTTAGTTTATTTTTATAGTTTTCTTTATTCTATCTTATTTCTTCGTTCCTTTGTTCGTAACCTTTGTTACCTGCCATCATGGCAAATGAAGATCTTTCTAATCTTAGAGTCACCAGAAGTTGTAGTTCCTTAAGAAATCTTGTCTCTCCTTATGCAGAACCGGAAAGGGAAATGCATAGGCTAAGGCAATCTCTTCCAACACCCGAACCATCCGGCACAACCGTCAACTTTGATGAAGCCCTTTTTGAAGAAAATTCAGATCATCACCTTACTTCCCCTAGCTCCCAATCCAGCCGCGATATGGACACTCCTGAAATTCCCGCACCTAAGCGTCTTAAGGATTATTCCTCCCCGAACCCTCGCAGCTTCTCTAATGCCATTGTCTTTCCAAACGAACGTACCAATGTGGTCTTGCGTGCAAACGATGTTTGGCTTGTCCAAAGTGTATGCAGGTTTCGCGGATTGCAAACCAATGATCCAATCCAACATATTAGGGATTTCTTAAAGATAGTGGACACTCTCCATGCGGATGGGGCCACTAGAGACACATCCCGACTATGGTTCTTTCCCTTTACCCTTTAAGAAAAAGCGAAGGATTGGTACGATAAACTCCCTCTGAGTCCATTTTTACATGGGAACAACTTATCTCTAAGTTTTACAAGAAATTCTTCCCTGCAGGAAAAACCTCAGCATTTAGGGATAGGATCCTCCATTTCCGTAAGGGAAAAGACGAACCCATATACAGATCATGGATTGGATTCAAGGACCTAATAAGGCAAGTTCCCCATCATGGCATCAAACTTTGGCTTCTTGTCCAAATCTTCTATGACAATGTCTCCCAAAATGACAAGCATGGAATCAATAATTCGATAAAAGGGAAAATAGCCAATCTAAGCGCCGAGGAAGGGTGGAATAGGATTGAGGAATATGCTCAAGATCAAGACGATACCTGGGATGAACCCGATTCGACTAAGAGTATATCCGAAATCATGCAAACACCCTCATCTAAGGATCGGCTAAGGAAGCTTCACGAAAGGGTATCATACCTAGCAGGGTCGCGAACAGCTAAGCAACTATCAAATCCATATTTGATTTGCGACCACTGTGGGGGCCCGCATGAAATAAAGGAATGCGGAGGAGAGCCCATTACCGAACGTGCATACCTGTCAAGCCATGACATTTTCGATGATCGTTCCCTATTAACTTTCTACCAAAACGATGATTTTACCCCTTGGGGAAATCTTGTAAGAAAAGAGGAGGGAGAGAAAGGTCCTGACTTCAAAATCAGGAGCACTTTTGAGGATGATCTTGGACATTTCACCCATGAAAAAAGCTTACAATTGAAAGGGCTTGACGAGCTCATTACTTAACAACAAAATGACATGGGAAAATGGTTCAAAGAGCTCAATGCCGCCCTCGATGGTCGTAACAAGCCTCAAATAAGCCAATCAGATCCCCTACTCGCGATTACTACTCGAGCCAGAACAACAACCAAGGACCCCCCTTATCCAAACCAACACCGCATTGTTGTTGAACCAGACATTTCTCACAGGGAGGGAGATGATGTGAGCGACGAGACTCCCGAACATCCCTCTCAGATGACCTCTTCTCCACTTGCTCCACCCAACCAACCTGTAAAAGTCCCATTTCCGTCCCGCCTCAAGAATCAAAAGATTGAGAATGATAATAAAAGAATCTTGTCATATCTGAAGGATTCGGTGGTCACCATACCCCTCCGTGATGCTTGCTACCATATGCTCAAGTATAGCACATAATTCAAGAGATTACTTGCCAACCGAAAGAGACTCGAGGGTCTTGTAACCCTAGGAGAGGATGCTCGGTGGTGACCCAACGAGGTCTACCAAAAAAGGTAGACAACCCGGGTAGTTTCACCTTGCCCTGTTCCATAGGATCTTTATCGGTAAAGAATGCTCTAGCTGATTTAGGGGCAAGCATCAACCTAATGCCTTATTCCATGTTCCTCAAATTAGGGTATTCCGGATTAAAGAAAACTCGTATGAACATCCAGCTAGCTGATAGATCAGTCAAATACCCCTTGGGGATATGCGAGAACATTCTAGTTAAAGTTGAGAGGTTCAAATTTCCGGTTGACTTTGTAATCTTGGAAATGGAAGAGGATGACCTTGTACCCATCATCTTAGGAAGACCATTTCTTGCCACTGCTCGTGCTGTCATTGATGTTCATGACGAAAAATTAACTCTGCGAGTGGGAACCGACAAGTTAACATTTGATATTAAGGATACAATGAACCTTTCTCTCGAAGCTGCTAATCGGCTATATTTCATCGGAGAGGTCGATGAATTAACCGATGTCATTGAAAACTGTGTTGATGAACAGATCGAAGAAGGCTGGTTGCGAGATGAAGCCTTCCTTTCCATAATTGAGAAAGAGAAGGAAGAAAGGGTTAGCGTAGTATCCTTCTATTCTGGACAAGGAGCCACCGAACCACTCGAGCTTCATAAACCCGAAAACAAACTGAAGCCCTCCATCGTCGAACCACCTAAGCTAGAACTCAAGGAACTCCCAAACCACTTAGAATATGCTTTCCTACAAGGAGAAGATCAACTGCCAGTAATCATAAATTCCTCCTTGGAAGATGAGTACAAAGATAACCTCTTAGGAATTTTGAAGAAATATAAGGGAGTCATTGCATGGAGTGTAGCCGACATTAAAGGAATGGACTCGACCTTTTGCACACACAAGATTCTTATGGAAGAAGATTATAAACCAGCTGTGCAACCCAGAGGCGAGTAAATCCTAATATTAAGGAAGTGGTGAAAAAGGAAGTCATCAAACTCTTGGATGCATGGCTGATCTACCCCATTTCAGATAGTCCGTGGGTTATTCCTGTATAGGTCGTACCAAATAAAGGAGGGATGACTGTGGTGAAAAATGACAAGGGTGAATTGGTGCCCCAAAGGACAGTCACTGGCTGGCGTGTGTGCATTGATTATAGAAAACTGAATGATGCCACCCGAAAGGATCACTTCCCTCTCCGATTCATAGACCAAATGTTGGAAAGATTAGCAGGACATGATTACTACTGTTTCTTGGATGTATTCTCAGGGTACTTCCAAATCCTCATAGCCCCTAAGGATCAAGAAAAAACCACGTTCACTAGCCCATATGGAACATTCGCTTATAGGAGAATGTCTTTCGGGTTATGTAACGCTCCCGCCACTTTTCAGCGATGTATGACCGCAATCTTTCATGAGTTAATGGAAGATAGCATGGAAGTCTTCATGGATGATTTCTCGGTCTTTGGGAACTCTTTCGATCGTTGTCTCGCTAACCTTGAAAGAATGCTCAAACATTGTGAGGAAACCAACTTGGTTCTAAACTGGGAAAAATGCCACTTTATGGTGAAGGAAGGGATTGTGCTTGGACACAAAGTCTCTGGAAAGGAAACGAGGTGGACAGAGCAAAAATTGAAGCTATTTCCAAGCTACCCTATCCAAATACAGTCAAGGCAATACGTAGCTTCTTGGGTCATGCCGGTTTCTATAGGAGATTCATTAAAGACTTCTCTAAAATAGCTCGGCCAATGACTCAGTTGCTTGTGAAGGATGCCCCTTTCAATTTCTCTCTAGAATGCAAGGATGCATTCGATCAGCTAAAGCAGGAACTCACGCAAGCCCCAATTATGGTTACACCTAATTGGGAATTTCCCTTCGAAATCATGTGCGACGCTAGCGACTATGCTGTTGGAGAAGTATTGGGCCAAAGGCTTAACAAACACTTCCAACCGATATACTATGCTAGAAAAACTATGAACCCTACTCAAGAAAACTACTCCACTACTGAAAAGGAGCTATTCGCTATAGTATTCGCTTTTGATAAATTTCGCCAATATCTGGTCCTTTCAAAAAAGGTCATCTTTACGGATCATTCGGCTCTTCGATACCTATTTGCTAAGCAAGATGCTAAACCTCGACTTATTCGGTGGATCTTATTGTTACAAGAGTTTGATGTTGAAATCCGTGATAAGAAGGGGGCAGAAAATTTAGCTGCTGATCATCTCTCTCGTCTTGAAAATCCATGTCTTAACGAATCTGACAAGAGTGAGTGATGAGTGTGTAAATACTCATCATTTTTATCGTATTTTAACTGCAAAACGTTTAAAAACACTCAAAAATGCATCAAAATACAGAAAATATCCTAAAGATCATGTTTTATATGTTTCAGATGCAAAATGATTGAAAACAAAC
Organism: Artemisia argyi; assembly: GCA_030686995.1. NCBI lineage: Eukaryota > Viridiplantae > Streptophyta > Magnoliopsida > Asterales > Asteraceae > Artemisia > Artemisia argyi. The sequence continues at coordinate 132,134,525 of CM060703.1, forward strand.
GAAAAACGAACAAAGTTTGCATAATTGGCAGTTTCAGTCCCCTAACTTTCAAAACTTGTCAAAAATTAGTCCCTGAGCGTTTATTTTGAAAGTTAAGTCAACCCAAGTTCTTTAATAGTTAAATATCATCAAAAATGATCTTTGGGTAAAGAGTTTCAAAAGTTTAAAGTTTGGTCCCTCAAATTTGCAAAGTTGTCAAGAATGATCCTCGGATACTCTATTTTGGAAATATATCACCAGAGGTCCTTGTGGAATTACAGCTTGTCAAGTATGACCCTTGGTGATACTTTGAAGATGTGACAGTTTCAGACCCTTCAGTTTCAGTAAATTACAAATCTGGTCCTTGTGTTATTTATGTGATAAACTAAACGGACCCTTGCAAATTATTAAAACCCAACAGCTGATCCACCACCTCTCCTTGAGCCTAACATACAAGTTATAACACCATTGGCCCATCACAACCCCAAGCCCAAAACAAAACCCACCTGATGAGGCAAAAAATGATCCATTTTTAGGGGGTCATTTAAGCCCGAATTGGAATTTATTTGATCAAATATTGCCCTAAAACATTCCTTTTGTGATTTTCGGTACTTTGGGAGTGAATTCTGGAAAAGGAAGCATTTTGGACATTTTTGGAGCATAAAAGTGAAGAAAACGGCAAAGTCTTAATTTTCCTTGCTGAGAACAGTACCTGACGGCGTCAAGAAGGATTTGATGATGGCGTCAGGAGCAAAATGGATGACGGCCCAGAGAAAACGTGACGGCGTCAGAAAAAGGGCGTCAAGAGTAAAAGTGGTGACGGCCTAGAGCCGAAATACACATGACGGCGTCAGATCTGGATCTAGGCAATCCGAGAAGATTTTTGGCGGCGAGATGACGGCGTTAGAATTTTCCTCTTGACGCTGTCACCTCATGAAATCTATATATACTTTTCTAATTTTCATTCATAAGGAGGGACTTGTGTGGAGAATTTTAGGGTCGAACCAAATAAACCCTAGCTCGTTTGTAACAGTATTTTCAAGGGCTTTCACCCCTTGAAACCCTTCATGTTCAATTGAGATAAATATCCTTTCAATTCATTCAATATGTCTATGTGTTGTTTGGATATATCTTACGCTTGTCTTGATTTTAACATGCTAGGCTAGATCTTTTGTGTGTTTGCTTAGATGTAATGAAACCTAGATGTGATTATGGGTTGATTGCTTGTTTATAGTTGTAATGGATGAATGATTTCAATGTTAGGCTTAAGAAAACTGGCAGATCTCCATTGTGTAACTTGCTTGAACGTCTTAAGAAACATGAACCGATGTGTACTAGGTTTTAATGGTTGTATTTAATGCATGAGCGAATTCTAGTGATCCCATGTTTGGAGCTTCATGCAGGCTCGACATAGGAGTGAAGTAGGAGCTTATAGAATTGGGGAAGTAAGTACGCCACCCCATGATTGATATTAAGGAATATAACCCGTCATCCACATAACTATAACAAGTGATTAACCTGTAAAAGATATCTAGGGAGTAGTGAAATCTAAGTAAACACAATTCTCCCATTTATTGTTCACACCACTAGTTTAATTTAGTTTAATTTACATTTTTGTTATTTTATTTCGATTGCATATTAGTTATTAGGTTAGTTGGCTAGAAACTAATTCCACCCACTCTTCTAAAACCCGAGATTTTACTTGCTTTTATAAAATATAAAAAATACAAAAAGAATCATCCCTCACCTCTAGACCTAGTTTTTAGGCTTTCTAATCCTAGCGACAGTATTCCTGAGTTGAACAATCAATCCCCCGGTACTTGTCACTATACTATACTACAATGATCAGGTACACTGCCTGGTGGGGGTTGTAAGCTTCTCGAGATCCCTCGAGAGGTAAAGCCAGGTGCAATTCCCACGCATCAAGTTTTTGGCGCTGCAGCCCGGGGAATAGTTATTGTCTAGGTTAGAATATCTTTTTATTAGGTCTACTTGCTAGATTCATTTCTAGTAAGATTTTTATTTTATTTTATAGGTTTCTTTAGTCTATCTTTTCTTTGTGTCTTTGTTTGTAAAAATCTTTTCCATTGACTCTTCCGTTCACCATTATGGAGAACGCGAATCCACCAAGTCCGACACTAGAGTTTTACCAAAAAAAATATAATTACACCAGTTTGGATATACCAAGATGGAGGAATGAAATGAGGATGACAGGATCTTATATTGATTTTATTGAGTACCTTGAGAAAAGAGGCCAAGTGCATAAGACTTTTAAAGAATTCACCTTAGGAGCTCCATCAACCCCTCAAAATGCCTCACTTAGTGAAACCTATGCACCATATGAGCCTTCACCTAGGATAGTTTCGTATGAGCCACCTAGCTGCATGTCATGGTTAGGCACTACCATAATACAGGATGAATACATAGGTGACCTTGATGTAATGGAGGATGTAGCCGAACATGATCACATTGATAAAAAAGACCTAGGTTTTATGATCGATGATGATGAATCTCAAGAAACACATGATGAATCTTTTGGGCAATTTGTATATAGCAGTCAGAATATTGAGGATGATCCTTATGATTCGGATATAGAAGTTGAGATGCCTAGAGAAGCACTTGAGATACTTGGGAAAATGTTAGGGTTAGATTATAATAAAACACATGTTGAGGATATAGGTGATTTTGACACAAGGAATGATGAAGTAAATAACATGAGCACACAAAGTACCTCACAAGTCCTACCATTATTTGAGGCACACATACCACCCGTGACTTACCCGGAAGAAGTAGAAGAGACTATAGGAACCCCAATAGAGGTAGAACCCTTGGATCAAGCACAACTAGAGAATATAGGTTTTAACACTTGTAGTGATGACCTTTCTTTTAGTTCTAAGGAAGTTCCTAGTTTTGATGAACTGGAGCCTCAACCAAAACCGTTACCTAATCTTCCATCCTTGGATGAAAATTTAGGAATTGAAATAGGTCCCGATCCACCCATGAAACCATATAGTCCGGGTAGTCTTAGGATAAAGGTAGTGAACTCTAAGCCTTGTAGAGAGGAAACCAATATAGGAGTGGAAAATGACCTTACATGCTTACATCACCCATTTATGATTGATCACAAGAAACATTATGGGTTTAAACCGGGTTTATTAGGTCAAGATGGATCCCCAACTAGGAGTCTTTCGAAGTTGATAGAAAATGATCCCTTTCTAGGAGAAAATCTTAATCCACCCATTAACCCGATTGAATTAGGTAAGGTTATGATGATAGGAGCACAGCCCTTTGAGCATATAATTCATCCACCACACTTTCCTCATAAGGCATATTTCCACCCTAAGGGTGTGCATCGCTACTTCCACCCGCACTTAATCCAAAGCGTAGGGAAAACCTCCCCTATTGCCGTTAAATAAGGGTAGAGTCAGGCTCGTGACTCAAACAAAAACAAGCGCTTATTGGGAGGCAACCCAAGCTTTATTTATTTATTTTTTTGTTTGTTTGTTTGTTTGTTTGATTTTATTTGTTTCCGTATGCATGTTTTATTTTTGTTGTTTGTGGCTCATGTTTCAAAGTAAATTGTGAAAATGCTTTATTTTGTTTTTAACTTCGTCTTAATTGCATATAAAGGTATTTTGCAAAAGATAAGTGTAAGGGAGACCCAAGTTTGTTTATAAGAACGAAATTGAGCATGATCCACAACAATATTAAATGAACATGTATATTAGTAATTTTTTGAGTCAAATGCTTGTATCGAGTCATAATGATGTTTTGCAGGATTTTCCAGGAAGTAGGACAAAGTTTTTCCAGAAATTTTCCGGAAACTTAGCGTAAAGATTTCTGCAGGTCACTTCTGACGGCGTCAGGAAGAAATTCCTGACGGCGTCACATGTTAAATTCTGGAAATTTTGCTAGTTTTGTTTTTCTAACAGAGTCTTAAAGTTTTTGTTAAATCTTTAGTTTTATAATCTCCATGAAATCTGCAAACATCATTCCACAAGCATTATATCTTACATTGTTTTCTAGTATTTATTAGCATATATAGATTGCCGCCGATTTTACGTGAGTTACCTTGTTTGTTTCCTCAGGTTTAACAGGTTATGTTTGACAAGAAGATGATTTATATTCTGGAAGGGAAGCTTTGATTGTTCATTTTCTTGGAGGAAGATCTAACCTTGTTGCCACACTATCCATACCGAGCGAATCAGGGGAGTATTTGATTTCATTCTTTTACCTGTTTACTTTTACATTCTTTACTTGAACATTGGGGACAATGTTCATCCTAAGTGTAAGGGGAGTGTAAAATGATGATACCTCATAGGATACACTTTCACTTGAGTTTGTTTGTTTGATGGTAGGTGTGTAATAAAACTATGAGAAATACTTGTTAGTGTAATTTTAGCGCCAAATTTAAAATTTTTTACAACATTTAGGAGTGAAACTTTAGCCATAGCAAGCGTCTCATGGATAAGAGTCGTATGACTAGCACAAAACCGTACCATTCAAAAAAATTTTCCACCAAAATATGTGAGGTTCGCCTTTAGATTTGATAGGAAAAGCATTTACTATTAGTGCTTATGAGTGTGCCGGTACATTTAGATTCTAGAACTTGCGTTAGTGTTGCATCCCGAGACCGCTAGTGAGACTACATTCGTGTAGTAGGATTTACTACATGATAAGAGGCATTAGGATCACCCTTGTGTTCAACCCGTATCATAATTACTTGACCATTTAAGTCATATTACTTGGCTAGTAAAGTTAATTAATTTTTCACATACCATTAGCGTTGTACTCATTTTTAGTACACAAAACCCCTAGTACACCCCTCCGAGCCTATCTTTTCGTTTCTAACTTTAAGCATCTTACTTAAAGGAAGAATTTGTTACACCCCACTTAAATGTACAACCAAATCGCCTTAGCCTTCTGTGTATGCACTCATCTTTAGTGCATTATTGTTATTTTTTTAAACCCTTAGTTAATTATCTAATAGATTACATGGTTGCTAAGTCGAGTCATATCCTTGTACATATTGTTTTGGGACGATTGGGACTCATGGGTAAAGTACTTATGTTATGGAGTAATGGGGAAGAACATCATCGATACGTGGGAATCGCACCAGGCTTTACCTCTCAAGGGATCTTGAGAAGCTTACAACCCCACCAGGCAGTGTACCTGATCGTTGTAGTATAGTATAGTGACAAGTACCGGGGGATTGATCGTTCAGCTAGGAATAGTGTCGCTAGGATTAGAAAACTTAATTACTAGTGCTAAAGATGACGGAAGATTATTTTTGTATTTTTTTTATTTTATAAAAGCAATTAAAATCTCGGGGTTTGAAGGATTTGGGCGGAATTAGTTGCTAGTCAACTAACCCAATACTAAAATGCAATCAAAATAAAATACTAAAAAATGAAATTAAACTAAATTATACTAAAGTTGTGAGCAGTAATTGGAGAAAATGTGTTTACTTAGATTTTACTACTCCCTGGACATCTTTTACATGTTAATTACTTGTTATAATTGCATGGATGATGGATCATATTCCTTAATACCATTCATGGGGTGACACACTTAACTCCCCAATTCTATGAGCTCTTATCTCCTCCTACACCATGCCCAGCACAACTATAGGGATTGTAAACAGTGGCTCATGCATTAAATACAACCATTAAAGACCTATTGCGCGTCGGTTCATGTTTCTTAAGACGTTCAAGCATGTTACCAATTGGAGATCTGCCAGTTTTCTTAAGCCTAACATATAAATCGTTCATCCAAGACAAGAATAAACAAGTAATCAACACATAATCAACATCTAGGTTTCATTAGATCTAAGCAAACACAAGATAGATCTAGCCTAGCATGATGGAATTAAGATAAGAACAAGATATAGACAACCAACACATAGACATATTGATTGAATTAGAAGAACACTTATCTTGATTACACATGCAAGGTATCAAGGGTTGGAACCCTTGAAAAACCTGTAAAAGTTACACCAAAATCGTACTTAGGGTTTCTCCCAAAACTCTCTTTTTATGTGTAAAAATTAGAAAACTATATATAGGAAAAGGGGTCTGACGGCGTCAAGACCAAGCTTGTGACGCCGTCACCTCGCCGCCAAAACTCTTCTCGGACTGCCTAGATCTACTTCTGACGCCGTCATGTGTAATTCATTTCCAGGCCGTCATGACATTTACTCTTGACGCCCTTCTTCGTGACGCCGTCAAATTTGCTCTGGATCGTCATGGAAATTAATGAAATTTGCTCTTGACGCCGTCAAGGTATTGCTCTTGACGCCGTCACCTACTGTTCCCAGCATGGAAAATTAAGACTTTGGCGTTTTCTTCACTTTTATGCTCCAAAAACGTCCGAATTGCTTCCTTTTCCAGATTTCACTCCCAAAGTACCTAAAATCAGAAAAGGAACGATTTAGGGCAATATTTGATCAAATAAATTCGAATTTGGACTTAAATGACCCCCTAAAAACGGATCATTTTTCGCCTCATCATATACCCTTACACTTGAGATTTGCTTGTCCTCAAGCAAATGCGCTTTTATTCTACTCAAAATACAAGTTAGGGGTCATTTAACACTAATATAAAAGTAATTACAACAAATAATCGTTCCACTAAAGACCAATAGACAAGCACGGAGGTCATACACTAGCACCTCACAAATAGTGTTTAGATACTCACATCTCTCGGGTGTAATAAAGTGTAAATTACAATATGGAAACGGAAGATATCTCTCACTACCTGTCATAGCAAAATAGATTACCATAGGCTTAGGAAAGGATCAAACTTCCACCACATGACGTAAGCACCTAGGATAAACTATCAAAGAGGTCTTTTAAAGGGTTGTAACGTTAGGTGTAGGGATATGAAATACACGATTTTGTTGGATAACGGAAGTTTTATTGGTGGCGAGTTAACAATCTTGGTTAATTACATGTACAATATGGCGTTGCTAAGCCAAGACTAGACTCGACTTAAGCTAATAAATGAAAAATAACAAAAACATAAAATAAACATAGAATGAAAAGGGATGGTAGTCCGTATGTTTTTCTCTTTTTTTTCTTTTTCTATTTTTTTCTTTCTTTTTCTTGATTTTTCGATTTTTTTTTTATTTATTTTTTATTTTTTTTGCATACACTCTTACCCTACCATACAAAATAATACATCATAGGGGATGAGAATTCCCCTTACACTTGAATCTTTAGATACTTTACAATTAACTAATTTAATGACTCGAATTAAGAAAATCAAAACACTTGTAGCACTTTTAAGATTAACGTACATATGAGGGTAATAATATTATGTTCTTCCCCATTACTCCATAAAATAAGTACTTACCCATGAGTCCCAATCGTCCCAAAACAATATGTACAATGATATGACTCGACTTAGCAACCATGTAATCAATTAGAAAGTTAACTTAGGGTTTAACAAATAACAATAATGCACTAAAAATGAGCGCATACACGGAAGGCTAAGGCGATTTGGTTGTACATTTAAGTGGGGTGTAACAAATTCTTCCTTTAAGTAAAATGCTTAAAGTTAGAAACGAAAAGATAGGCTCGGAGGGGTGTACTAGGGGTTTCGTGTACTAAAAATGAGTACAACGCTAAGGGTTTGGGAAAAATTAGTTGACTTAACTAGCCAAGTAATATGACTTAAATGGTCAAGTAATTATAATACGGGTTTAACACAAGGGTGATCCTAATGCCTCTTATCACGTAGTAAATCCTACCACACGAATGTAGTCTCACTAGCGGTCTTGGGATGCATCACTAACGCAAGTTCTAGAATATAAATGCTACCGGTACACTCATAAGCACTAATAGTAAATGCTTTTCCTATCAAATCTAAAGGCGAACCTCACATATTTGGGTGGAAAATTTTTCTGAATATACGGTTATGTGCTAGTCATACGATCTCCTATCCATGAGACGCTTGCTATGGCTAAAGTTTCACTCCTAAATGTTGTAAAAAATTTTAAATTTGGCGCTAAAATTACACTAACAAGTATTTCTCATAGTTTTATTACACATTTACCGTTAAACAAAACAAACTCAAGCGAAAGTGCATATGTAAGGTATCATCTTTTTACCCTCCCCTTACACTTAAGATGAACATTGTTCCCAATGTTCAAGTAAAGAATGTAAAAGTTAAATAAGTAAAAAGAATGAAATCAAATACTCCCCTGATTCGCTCGGTATGGATTATAGGTGGCCAGGTTAAATCTTCCTCCAAGAAAATGAACAATCAAAGCTTCCCTTCCAGAATATAAATCATCTTCTTGTCATACATAACCTGTAAAACTTGAGAAAATAGACAAGACAACCTCGCGTAAAATCGGCGGCATCCTATATAAGTTACTAAATCCTAGAAAACAAAATAAGATATAATGCTTGTGGAATGAAGTTTGCAGATTTCCTGGAGATTATAAAACTTAATAATTCACAAAAACCATAAGACTCCGTTAGAAAAACAAAACCGGTAAAATTTCCAGATTTTTTACACCTGACGCCGTCAAGAGTAAACTCTTGACGCCGTCAGAATTGACCTGTAGAAATTCTTATGTTAAGTTTCCGGAAAATTTCTGGAAAAACTTGGTCCTACTTCCTGGAAAATCCTGCAAAACTTCATTATGACTCAATACAAGCATTTGACTCTAACAAATACGAATATACATGTTCATTTAATATTGTGGAGAATCATGATCGGTTTGTTTCTTAAAAACATATTTGGGGTTTCCCCTTACACTTATCTTTTGCAAAAATACCTTTAGGTGGAGTTAAGACTAGGCCAAAACAACAAAGTAAAGTATTTCCACTCTTTAGTTGCGAAACATGATCAACCGACAATAAAAACTAAGCATGCATACGGAAGCAAATAACAAACAAACAAAAATAAAATCACACAAAACATGGGTTGCCTCCCAAGAAGCGCTTGTTTTTGTTCGAGTCACGAGCTTGACTCTACACTTATTTAACGGAAATAGGGGAGGTTTTCCCTACACTTTGAATTAAGTGCGGGTGGAAGTAGCGATACACACCCTTAGGGTGGAAATATGCCTCGTGAGGGAAGAGTGGTGAATGAATTATATGCTCAAAGGGGTGTGCTCCTATCATCATAACCTTACCTAATTCAATCGGGTTAGTGGGTGGATTAAGATTTTCTCCTAGAAAGGGATCATTTTCAATCAATTTCAAGAGACTCCTAGTTGGGGATCCATCTTGACCTAATAAACCCGGTTTAAACCCATAATGTTTCTTGTGATCAATCACAAATGGGTGATGTAAGCATGTAAGGTCATTTTCCACTCCTATATTGGCTTCCTCTCTACAAGGCTTAGAGTCCACTACCTTTATCCTAAGACTACCCGGACTATATGGTTTGATGGGTGGATCGGAACCTATTTCAATTCCTAAATTTTCATCCAAGGATGGAAGATTAGGTAACGGTTTTGGTTGAGGCTCCGATTCATCAAAACTAGGAACTTCCCTAAAACTAAGAGTAAGGTTATCATTATAAGTATTCAAACCTATATCCTCTAGTTGTGTTTGGTCCAAGGGCTTTACCTCTATTGGGGCTCCTATAGTCTCTTCTACCTCTTCCGGGTAAGTCACTGGCGGTGTGTGTGCCTCAAATGATGGTAGGACTTGTGGGGTACTTGGTGGGCTTAGATTTTCTACTTCATCATTCATCTTATCAAGATCACCTATATCCTCAACATGTGTTTCATTATAATCCAACCCTAACATTTTCCCAAGTATCTCACGCACTTCTTTAGGCATCTCAACTTCTATGTTCGAATCATATGGATCATCCTCAATACTCTGACTGCAATATACAGATTACCCAAAAGATTCATCATCTGTTTCTTGAGATTCATCATCATAGATCATAAAACCTAGGTCTTTTTGATCAATGTGATCATGTTCAGCTACATCCTCCATCACATCAAGGTCACCTATGTGTTCATCCTGTGTTCTGGTAGGGCCTAACCATGACATGCAGCTAGGTGGCTCATACGAAGCTATCCTAGGTGAAGGCTCATATGGTGCATAGGTTTCACTAAGTGAGGCATTTTGAGGGGTTGATGGAGCTCTTAAGGTGAATTCTCTAAAAGCATTATGCACTTGGCCTCTTTTCTCAAGGTACTCAATAAAATCAATATAAGATCCTGTCCTCCTCATTTCGTTCCTCCATCTTGTAATATCCAAACTAGTGTAATTATATTTTTCTGGTAAAACTCTAGTGTCGGACTTGGTGGATTCGCGTTCTCCATAATGGCAAATGGAATAGTCAATGGAAAGGTTTTTACAAACAAAGACACAAAGAATTAAGATAGACTAAAGAAAACCTAAAAATAAAAATAAAATCTTATTAGAAAGGAATCTAGCAAGTAGACCTAATAAAAAGAAATTCTAACCTAGACAATAACTATTCCCCGGGCTGCGGCGCCAAAAACTTGATACGTGGGAATCGCACCAGGCTTTACCTCTCAAGGGATCTTGAGAAGCTTACAACCCCCACCAGGCAGTGTACCTGATTGTTGTAGTATAGTATAGTGACAAGTACCGGGGGATTGATCGTTCAGCTAGGAATAGTGTCGCTAGGATTAGAAAACCTAATTACTAGTGCTAAAGATGACGGAAGATTATTTTTGTATTTTTTTTTATTTTATAAAAGCAATTAAAATCTCGGGGTTTGAAGGATTTGGGCGGAATTAGTTGCTAGTCAACTAACCCAATTCTAAAATGCAATCAAAATAAAATACTAAAAAATGAAATTAAAATAAATTATACTAAAATTGTGAGCAGTAATTGGAGAAAATGTGTTTACTTAGATTTCACTACTCCCTAGACATCTTTTACACGTTAATTACTTGTTATAATTGCATGGATGACGGATCGTATTCCTTAATACCATTCATGGGGTGGCACACTTAACTCCCCAATTCTATGAGCTCTTATCTCCTCCTACACCATGCCCAGCACAACTATTGGGATTGTAAACAGTGGCTCATGCATTAAATATAACCATTAAAGACCTAGTGCGCGTCGGTTCATGTTTCTTAAGACGTTCAAGCATGTTACCAATTGGAGATCTGCCAGTTTTCTTAAGCCTAACATATAAATCATTCATCCAAGACAAGAATAAACAAGTAATCAACACATAATCAACATCTAGGTTTCATTAGATCTAAGCAAACACAAGATAGATCTAGCCTAGCATGATGGAATTAAGATAAGAACAAGGTATAGACAACCAACACATAGACATATTGATTGAATTAGAAGAACACTTATCTTGATTACACATGCAAGGTATCAAGGGTTGGAACCTTTGAAAAACCTGTAAAAGTTACACCAAAATCGTACTTAGGGTTTCTCCCAAAACTCTCTTTTTATGTGTAAAAATTAGAAAACTATATATAGGAAAAGGGGTCTGACGGCGTCAAGACCAAGCTTGTGACGCCGTCACCTCGCCGCCAAAACTCTTCTCGGACTGCCTAGATCTACTTCTGACGCCGTCATGTGTAATGCATTTCCAGGCCGTCATGACTTTTACTCTTGACGCCCTTCTTCGTGACGCCATCAAATCTGCTCTGGATCATCATGGAAATTCATGAAATTTGCTCTTGACGCCGTCACCTACTGTTCCCAGCATGGAAAATTAAGACTTTGGCGTTTTCTTCACTTTTATGCTCCAAAAACGTCCGAATTGCTTCCTTTTCCAGATTTCACTCCCAAAGTACCTAAAATCACAAAAGGAACGATTTAGGGCAATATTTGATCAAATAAATTCGAATTCGGGCTTAAATGACCCCCTAAAAACGGATCTTTTTTCGCCTCATCAATCATATTATTACCCCCATATGTACGTTAATCTAAAAAGTACTCCAAGTGTTTTGATTATCTTAATTCGAGTCATTAGATTAGTTTATTGTAAAGTATGTAAAAATTCAAGTGTAAGGGGAATGTTCATTCCCTATGATGTATTATTTTGGATGGTAGGGTAAGAGTGTATGCAAAAAATAAAAAAATAAAAAAAGAATCCAAAAAATTAAGAAAAAAGAAAAAAAAGAAAAAGAAAAAAAAAATAGAAGAAGAAAAGAGAAAAAACATACGGACTACCATCCCGTTTCATTCTATGTTCATTTTGTGTTTTTGTTATTTTTCATTTATTAGCTTAAGTCGAGTCTAGTCTTGGCTTAGCAACGCCATATTGTACATGTAATTAACCAAGATGATTAACTCGCCACCAGTAAAGATGGCCTATATCCAACAAAATCGTGTATTCCATATCCCTACACCTAATATTACAACCCTTTAAAAGACATCTTTGATAGTTTATCCTAGGTGCTTACGCCATGTGGTGGAGGTTTGATCCTTTCCCAAGCCTATGGTAATCTATTTTGCTATGACAGGTAGTGAAAGACGTTTTCCATTTCCATATTGTGATATATACTTTATTACACCCGAGAGATGTGAGTATCTAAACACTATTTGTGATGTGCTAGTGTATGACCTCCGTGCTTGTCTTTGGTATTTAGTGGAACGATTATTTGTTGTAATTAGTTTTATATTAGTGTTAAATGACCCCTAACTTGTATTTTGACTAGAATAAAAGCGCATTTGCTTGAGGACAAACAAATCTCAAGTGTAAGGGTATATGATGAGGCGAAAACTGATCCGTTTTTACGGGGTCATTTAAGCCCGAATTGGAATTTAATTGATCAAATATTGCCCTAAATCGTTCCTTTTGTGATTTTAGGTACTTTGGGAGGGAATTCTGGAAAAGGAAGCATTTTGGACATTTTTGGAGCATAAAAGTGAAGAAAACGACAATGCCTTAATTTTCCTTGCTGAGAACAGTACCTGACGGCGTCAAGAAGGATTTGATGACGGCGTTAGGAGCAAAATGGATGACGGCCCAGAGAAAACGTGACGGCGTCAGAACAAGGGCGTCAAAAGTAAAAGTGGTGACGGCCTAGAGCAGAAATAGATATGACACCGTCAGATCTGGATCTAGGCAATCCAAGAAGATTTTTGGCGGCGAGATGACGGCGTCAGAATTTTCCTCTTGACGCCGTCACCTCATGAAATCTATATATACTTTTCTAATTTTCATTCATAAGGAGGGACTTATGTGGAGAATTTTAGGGTCGAACCTAATAAACCCTAGCTCATTTGTAACAGTATTTTCAAGGGTTTTCACCCCTTGAAACCCTTCATGTTCAATTGTGATAAGTATCCTTTCATTTCATTCAATATGTCTATGTGTTGTTTGAATATATCTTACGCTTGTCTTGATTTTAACATGCTAGGCTAGATCTTTTGTGTATTTGCTTAGATGTAATGAAACCTAGATGTTGATTATGGGTTGATTGCTTGTTTATAGTTGTAATGGATGAATGATTTCAATGTTAGGCTTAAGAAAATTGGCAGATCTCCATTGTGTAACTTGGTTGAACGTCTTAAGAAACACGAACCGATGTGTACTAGGTTTTTATGGTTGTATTTAATGCATGAGCGAATTCTAGTGATCCCATGTTAGGAGCTTCTTGCAGGCTCGACATAGGAGTGAAGTAGGAGCTTATAGAATTGGGGAAGTAAGTACGCCACCCCATGATTTATATTAAGGAATATAACCCGTCATCCACGCAACTATAACAAGTGATTAACCTGTAAAAGATATCAAGGGAGTAGTGAAATCTAAGTAAACACAATTCTCCCATTTATTGTCCGCACCACTAGTTTAATTTAGTTTAATTTACATTTTTGTTATTTTATTTCAATTGCATCTTAGTTATTGGGTTAGTTGGCTAGCAACTAATTCCGCCCACTCTTCTAAAACTCGAGATTTTACTTGCTTTTATAAAATATAAAAAATACAAAAAGAATCATCCCTCACCTCTAGACCTAGTTTTTAGGCTTTCTAATCCTAGCGACACTATTCCTGAGTTGAACGATCAATCCCCCGGTACTTGTCACTATACTATACTACAATGATCAGGTACACTGCCTGGTGGGGGTTGTAAGCTTCTCGAGATCCCTCGAGAGGTAAAGCCTGGTGCAATTCCCACACATCACCAACCTTATACGTTTTAATAAAAACGTATTCCCTTTTTTTTTGGTCAAACACAGAATCAAACGAATACCCTCCTTCCTCCTACCTCTCGTTTACCCATCAGACAAACCACCACCACCACTGCTAATACTCCATCATTGCTACACGCCTTCCTCCCCCCAATACCTCAAAACCCACCCACCACTTTCACATCCCCCAAACCCTCACAAACCCGTACCTACCACCTCTATCTCACCCATCCACAACACCAATTTAGGCGCCAAGATAACAATTAAAGGCTGGGATGATTCTAATCTAATCTAACGGCTGAGGTTGATCAAGAAAAGCACCAAAGAGTATCTCAAGGCTATCCCACTCACCAAGAAAAGCGCAAGGAATCCAGGAAACCCTAGAAGTTAGTAGTATAAATAGATAATTGTTGTAAGCCATCAAAGGCAGTCTTTTTAATTAGGTTTTAGTAGTCAATTAGGGTGTAGTTCTGATTTTCAGTTTTAAAGTGTTGTCAAAAAACAGGTCTGTTGTATTTTTTTTTATGTTCAATGAAAATCTAAATTTCTTATTATTATTGATCCTTGTTTCTACTTATTCTTAGTGCACCACTCTACTTAATTTGAGCTTATTTAAATTTATGCAACTTTACTTTACATTAATCTAGCTTAAATCCTTAGTTTGTGTTTCAAATTCTCGTCAGGGACCCATTATAGAGTGTTTGGCACAAGAAAATTTTAGAAGTATAATCCACTGTTTGGTCATTAAGGAAACTTGAATCAGCTTTGATCATTTTAATAGATGTGCTATCAGTTCAAGCCTTTAGGTTCCCTAGTCTTTTTACTTGCTGTCAAAATTTCCATGGCTTGAAACTAATTTAAACTGCTCATGTTTGATCTGTTGGAATAAAGAGTTATAAGTCGTAATTTTTTGCCCTAACCTAGTTTATACCAAGTCATTTTCAAGTTTTTAAATCAGTTCCATAAGTCTTCAACCCCCTTTAGTCCAAAGCCATACCCACTGCTTCAATAGTTATCCCTTTTCGGAATGGATTTTAGTTATGCATCAGTAGGATTTAGCTTCATAAATTGGTTGTGCAAGTTGTTTGCAGGTTATGTTCAATCAAGCTAAGCTCATTTCTTGTTTGAAGCCCCTTTAGTAGCTGTTAATACCCCGACAAACACCCTTCCCAGGTCTGCGCATTAGTTGCACATAGTCTCAAATGGCTTTAGGAAGATATTTTTAATTTGTTAATACATTGGCCTTTTGCCCTAGAATTCGATTTAGAACTTATTTGACTGCTTGTGAGTATTGTAGTATTTTTGTTTTATTTTTAAGATTTTTTTTCATATGCTTATTAGGCTCCTAAATCTGCCCAGTTGTCCACCATTTACCCGTTTGCAGCCAAGGATAGATTTGGTTAGTGTAGTGCTTTTTATTGGTAGTAAGTACTTAATTTTTGTTCCTTGTAGCTTATTTAAGTTTCCCCTAGCAGCCTTTGCATTGTTTTCCCCCTAGTTGAGTTTTCATGGATTATTTTTCTATTTATACCTGCAACTCATCGAGTACCCTGCACCACAAACCCCACTCTGACCCATTTTGTGTTGACAATACATTGGTCCATAATTGGTTTTAGTGCTTGATTTTTGGCAATCTAGGAAGACCTTGTACTGATTTGTTGGATGTATAAATTATTTGGATTTAATAATTTGTTAGTCCATTTGGTTTTGTTTCTCATCTTACCCAGTGGACCTAAATTTATGCTGTTGCATCAGAAATCACCACTGAGTTTGGTTAATCTTGGTCACTGTATGATTTCAGTTTACTAACGGTTGTTTTTCAGAACATTAGTGTTGTTTGTAATCGTAAGAGCTTATGTAAATATTGGCTAAGCTTGTTTGTGGACTACTTGAACTACTCTTGTTTCTATTGCTCAAAATCTCACAACACCCTAACTGTTGAGATTCTAAATTTGTATAAATGCAGTTTTAGTTTTTCAGCAAAATTGGTTTTGTTAAAAATGTGTGCTGTTGTTAAAAGGTTTTGCAAAAAGAAAATTTTGAAAAGTAAAAAGATTAAAAAAAATAGGGTGCCAAGGGGTTCGAACCCCTGACCTCATGCCCTCACACAGACACAAACACCAAGCCTCCCACCAACTGATCTAGTGTTAGTTTATTGTTTAGTTTGCTTTTATTGAATATTTATATTAAACCTGTGTGTTTGCTTATAATTTAATCAGCCGAGTTTTGCTTATTACTGCTTAATTGTAACTGCTTATTCAATTTTTTTTTTATTTTTCTTAGTTTAGTATTACTGTTATTTAGTTTCCTAAAAATTTTCAGAATTTTCAAATATGCTTTAGTATTTTTTATCTTTTTATTCAGTTTATTTAGTAATTAATTCGTAATAAAAAATATAAAAGCCAAAAAAATATTTTTCTTTTTCCAAAAATTTTCTTTTATTATTAGAATCGTAAAAAAACTAATTTGAACCCCGTAGGACTTGCGTAGCTAGAAATTCACATTTTTATTTGCGCGTTGACGTTTATCTTAAATAAACGTCATGTTTATTTGTCAATTTATGTTTTAGGATTCCCGATACCTAACTTTGCTTCCCGTAGTGTTTTAGGACTTCCCTAGTTTACCTATTGCCTTTTATTTCCCCTTAGGCGGCTTGTAATTCATTTACGTTTGATAATTTCAAATTTCCGTTAATTTAACGTATCACAAAACCAAACAATCCTTCCAACATACAAGATTTTAATCTCAATCTCACTCGAAGCTTTCCATTCACACCTCGTTGGGGTACGACCCGAGAAATCACTTCCCGATCTCACAATTTAATATCACTTCCACAAGTTTTGCGAGGTAATCTTTTTCCTAAAAGGTTTACTCGTTTTACTTCACGTCTATTTGTCTCACGATAAATTAGACCTCACGTTGTTGATATATTGATAAATTGTTTTTGCACACACCAAAACACAACGAATCAGTGAGATTCGGGAGTCATTTCCTGAAGAGCAGCTCATGTCAATAAATGATTCTGAGCCATGGTACGCGGATTATGCTAACTATCTAGCAAGTAGAATTATTCCAGAAAACTTGAATAGACACGAAAGGAAAAGGTTCTTTACCCAATTGAAATATTACTTTTGGGATGAACATTTCTTGTTCCGAAGATGTCCTGATCAAATACTCAGGCGCTGTGTTTCGAAAAAAGAGGCGATGAAGATAATGAAAGAATGTCATTCAAGGCCCTCAGGGGGGCATCACGGGATGAACACCACTGCACGAAAAATTTTCGATGCAGGATTCTATTGGCCTACAATATTTCGTGATGTAAAGGGAATGATACAAGCGTGTGATGCATGTCAACGAGCTGGGAATATATCAAGAAGGGATGAAGCCCCTCAGAATTTTATACAAGTTTGTGAGGTTTTTGATGTTTAGGGAATAGATTTTATGGACCCATTCCCGTCTTTAGGGGGAACGAATACATCTTAGTGGCCATTGATTATGTTTCAAAATGGGTAGAGGCACAAGCCCTTAGGACCAACGATGCTAGGGTAGTTATTCATTTCTTAAAGAAATTGTTTGCTAGGTTTGGCATTCCTAAAGCTCTCATTAGTGACAGGGGAACCCATTTCTACAACGCATAAATGGAGAAATTCATGAAAAGATATGGGGTCTCCCACCGATTCTCCACCGCTTATCACCCTCAAACCAACGGTCAAGTTGAAAAAACCAATAGAGCGATTAAGAGAATACTCGAAAAGACGGTCAATCAGAACAGAAAGGATTGGTCATTTAAACTTGACGAGGCTTTATGGGCATTCCGAACGGCCTATAAAACACCTATTGGGACGACCCCGTTCTGCTATGGCAAGGCGTGTCACCTTCCAGTAGAGCTGGAACATAAGGCATATTGGGCACTTAAGACATGTAATCTAGAGTACACGGTCGCAGGTACGAATAGGTTCTTACAGCTCCAGGAGCTTGATGAGTTAAGACTGGAAGCGTATGAATCCTCCCTCACATATAAAGAAAGGGTAAAAAGATGGCATGACCAACGTATTAAGAGACCTAAGGAGTTCTCAGAAAGAGACAAAGTTCTACTGTATTACTCTCATTTGATGTTGTTTTCGGGGAAACTTAAATCTAGATGGTATGGACCTTTTACCGTGAAAAGTTCATCTAAAACCGGAGTTGTTATGTTAATGGACGATGAGAGTAGAGAATTTACTGTGAACATACAACGCGTTAAACATTATCAAGAAAATGGTAATGAAATGATCAATGAGGAAGATATAACATTTGATGACGAGGTCACATAATAACCCATGACTTTGAGTCTAGCTACAAGACTCATAAATAAAGAAAAGCGCTTCTTGGGAGGCAACCCATATTTTATTTGTTTCATTTGTTTTGTTTATTTGTTTTATTTTATTTGTTTCCGTATGCATGCTTTATTTTTATTGTTTGTGGATCATGTTTCAAACTAAATTGTGAAAATGCTTAACCTTGTTGTTTGTCTTAACTTCATAAAAGGTATTTCACAAAAGATAAGTGTAAGGGAAATCTAAATTTGTTTTTAAGAACGGAATTGGACATGACCCACAACAATATTAAATGAACATGCATATTAGTATTTGTTTGAGTCAAATGCTTGTATCGAGACATAATGATGTTTCGTAGGAAATTCTAGGAATTAAGGCATAAGTTTTTCCAGAAATTTTCCGGAAACTTAACATGAGATTTCTATCAGAACACTCTGACGACGTCAAGATTAACACCTGACGGCGTCAGGTATTAAATTCTGGAAATTTTATAAGTTTTGTTTTTCTAACGGAGTCTTAAAGTTTTTGTTAATTCCTTAGTTTTATAAATTCCAGGAAATTTGCAAACATTCATTCCACATGCATTATATCCTTATACATATATATATAGATTGCCGCCGATTTTACACGAGGTTGCCATGATTGTTTTCCTCAGGATTAACAGCTTATATTGGACAAGAAGATGATTTATTATTTCGGAATGGAAGCTTTCAACGTTCATTTTCTTGGAGGAGGATTTAACCATGTTAACGATTTATCTACACCGAACAAATCAGGGGAGTATTTGTTTTCATTCTTTTACCTTTATTTACTTTTACATCTTTTTATTGAACATTGGGGACAATGTTCAGCTTAAGTGTAAGGGGAGGGTAAATGATGATACTTTAGAGAAAATAATTACGCTTGAGTTTGTTTGTTCAATAGTAGGTGTGTAATAAAACTAAGAGAAATACTTGTTAGTGCAATTTTAGCGCCAAATTTAAATTTTTTTACAACATTTAGGAGTGAAGCCTTAGCCTTAATGAGTGATGAGTCGAAAAATGATCCGTTTTTAGGGGGTCATTTAAGCCCGGAATTGAATTTATTTGATCAAATATTGCCCTAAATCGTTCCTTTTGTGATTTTAGGTACTTTTGGAGTGAATTCTGGAAAAGGAAGCATCTTGGACGTTTTTGGAGCATAAAAGTGAAGAAAACTGCAAAGTCTTAATTTTCCTTGCTGGCAACAGTACCTGACGGCGTCAAGAGCATTTTGATGACGGCGTCAAGAGCAAAAGTGGTGACGGTCCAGTAGAAATGTGACGGCGTCAAAGCATGGCCGTCAAGAGTAAAAGTGGTGACGGCCCAGAACAACATTACACATGACGGCGTCAGATCTGGATCTAGGCAGTACGAGAATATTATGGGCGGCGGGTTGACGGCGTCAGAAGTTTCTTCTTGACGCCGTCACCTTAGGAAATCTATATATAGTCTTTGTAATTTTCATTCTAAAAGAGGAGAATTTTAGGGTCGACTTGAATAAACCCTAGCACGACTTTTACAGTATTTTCAAGGGTTTTCACCCCTTGAAACCTTTCATATTCAATTGAGATATGTATCCTTTCAATTCATTCAATATGTCTATGTGTTGTTTGAATATATCTTACGCTTGTCTTGATTTTAACATGCTAGGCTAGATCTCTTGTGTGTTTGCTTAGATGTAATGAAACCTAGATGTTGATTATAGGTTGATTGCTTGATTATAGTTGTAATGGATGAATGATTTCGATGTTAGGCTTAAGAAAACTGGCAGACTTCCATTGTGTAACTTGCTTGAACGTCTTAAGAAACATGAACCAATGCGTACTAGGTTTTTATGGTTGTATTTAATGCATGAGCGAATTCTAGTGATCCCATATTAGGAGCTTCTTGCAGGCTCGACATAGGAGTGAAGTAGGAGCTTATAGAGTTGGGGAAGTACGTACGCCACCCCACGATTGGTATTAAGGAATACAACCCGTCATCCACGCAACTTTAACAAACAATTAACCTGTAAAAGATATCTAGGGAGTAGTGAAATCTAAGTAAACACAATTCTCCCATTTACTGTTCACACCACTAGTTTAATTAGTTTTATTTACATTTTTGTTTTTATTTTGATTGCATCTTAGTTATTGGGTTAGTTGGCTAGCAACTAATTCCGCCCACTCTTCCAAAAAGAATCATCCCTCACCTCTAGACCTAGTTTTTAGGTTTTCTAACCCTAGCGACACTATTTGTGAGTTGAACGATCAATCCCCCGGTACTTGTCACTATACTATACTACAACGATCAGGTACACTGCCTGGTGGGGGTTGTAAGCTTCTCGAGATCCCTCAAGAGGTAAAGCGTGGTGCAATTCTCACGCATCAAGTTTTTGGCGCCGCAGCCCGGGGAATAGTTATTGTCTAGGTTAGGATTTCTTTTTATTAGGTCTACTTGCTAGATTCCTTTCTAGTAAGATTTTATTTTTATTTTTAGGTTTTCTTTAGTCTATCTTATTTCTTCGTGCCTTTGTTCATAACCTTTACCATCCGACATCATGGAAGGTGGTAACATCTTTGAACCCATAAACCCACCACAACAAGACCACCCATAAAACCCACCACTTGCTAACCAACCACTTAGGCCCCGAACCCTAGGAGAGTATTCCCGACCTAGCCACCAAGGCTATCAAAATGCTATTGAGCTCACCCAAGGAGCCAATGTGTCCCCCTTGCGATCCGACACCATCCGGTTGGTGCAAAGCGGATGTGTATTCCATGGACTTCGTTCCGTAGATCCTAATCAACATCTCAAGGACTTCCTTAAAATCGTAGATTCTATAGACCTTGATGTTACAACTAGAGAGACGACCCGATTACGCCTATTCCAATTCTCTCTACGTGATCAAGCTAGTCAATGGCTTGAACATTTACCCGCGGGATCCATCACCTCATGGGATGATCTCACCACTCGTTTCCTTGCTCAATTTTTCCCACCGGGGAAAACTACCAAGCTTAGAAATGATATCTTGATGTTCTAACAACGTCAAGGTGAAACTCTATATGAATCATGGACTCGTTTCAAGGACTTACTCCAAAAAGTCCCTCATCATGGCATAGATCTTTGGCTCCAAGTACAAATTTTCTATGACCATATCGATCTCTCCACAAGGCGAATCATTGACCAATCGGCCGGTGGCAAGCTACGTGATCTAAGTGCGGAAGAATCATGGGAACTCATAGAAGATCTTGCTCTCTATGACAACGAAAGTTGGAATGATCCCCGTGATTTGAACAAAACGGTCAAGGCAATATCTTTGCCTTCGAACAATTCTAGCACTCCCGACCGTAGGATCATGAAACTTGAAGGTCGAGTCAAGTTTCTCATGAAATCTTACGAAGCTCCTAAGCCTTCAAGCCAAGTGAGCAAGATCGCTTCTTCATGTAAATTGTGTAATGGGCCTCACAAAACTCATAACTGCATGGAGCTTCCAAAACATGCTTATAAGGAATTCACATCGTCACACGTTGGTCGAGGTCCTCGAAACTTTGATGAGGCCTATGAGGCATGGAAGGATAAACCTAATTTCAGAGGGTACCAAACTAGGAGCGTATCCTTCAATGATTCCTCCCCACTCGAATGGTCCGAGCATTTTCCATCACAGAGCACTCCTAGGCAAAGCTATGAAGATGCCTTGCGAAAGTTCATTCTATCTAAAGAATTACAGCTCTCTGCGCTCGAGACTAAATTTAGGCAACAGCAAGCCGATATGAATAACAAGATTTGTAATTTGTTAACTGCTATTAAAGAGCACGCTGTTAATAAACCAATTCAGGCTGAAGAGGTCAAATCTATTACCGTCATGAATCAACCAACCTCTCCTGTGAAAATAAAAAGTCCTAGTAAACTCTTTAAACATTTGTCACCAAAGATAAATGACGTAAGGGACCCTGTCAACCCCCTAGGACCGATCCATTTTGTAAATACTATCACCACAATATCTGCTCCTACACCTAACCTGATCCAACAACCAACTGGAAATATGGGTCATACAGCTAAGGATGAAACCTCAAGGTTAGACCACGAATTAGCCAAGAGCCCTACCAACTCATTTGAGCACTCCGTCATGCAAGAGTCTAGCAAATTGGATGAAGTGAAAGAGAGATCGAAAGAGCACACGAGAAATCCAGCGATTTCGGTTAAATCTATTATAGAGGAACCCGAGAAAAAATTGGTGGATATGACTAATAGGAGTAGTGATAGGACTGAGGGAAGCAAATCTAAAGTTTTCAAGATTTCCTGCACTATTAGGAAAAGGCTCTTAACCGATACTCATATAGATCCTAGCCTCCCTGTCAACATAATCCCCCTTTCTCTATACCACGAAGCCTTCCCTGAACGCACGGTCTATGAAAGAATCAATAACGCAGGGGTAATAAAAGATTTATCAGTCATGATTGGAGAACTTGTCTACAACATCGACCTCATTGTGGTCGATGACATAGACCCTATCACTAATCTAACATTAACCAACCTTGTTCTCGGGAAACCATTTGTCAATGAATCGGAAGTAATCCTTGATGAGAAGGATGGTAGTGCATTATTCACCAATGGCGTCAAGAAGGTAATTTTTCGTAGGGGTAATGAGGAGGTGTACGAGTACCGTCCATCACTAGAAGGGAATCTATATGGATCAAGGGATGGAGGATCGGGGAGGATAAGGCGGCGTGATTCGAATAATCTCAAAATCCCCTGCATGATCGGTCATAAGTATTTCGATAAGATCTACATTAATGTATTCTTACCTAAGAATTTTATGTCCCTATTCCACTATAACAATATCTGTAGATGGGGAATTATTTATAAGGGAGAGAACGTGGTCGGTAGAAATCATGAAATCCAGGTATTCGTAGGAAATATGGAATTCACTATGGAATTTACGATCGTGGACAACATCGAAGACTATGTCGACCCAAGGTTGTCACAAGTTGTTTTCGGAGCACCCTTTTGTGAAATCACTAATTTAATAGTTGATGACCGGAACGGAATCATGACCTTCGCTGATGGAATTATGAGGGTGTCATACCAAACGCCATACAAGAGAAGATATCTCAAAGAAATCGATTGTGACGGGCTTGATAAGCTAAGTTCTCAACTTATCTTATGTAATGCGGATGTTCGGAGAGAATGTAAGAACACTTCTGATTTATCATGTGGATTCTTTAAGGATGTTAGTAAACTTGGGTCCAAGTATCGAAAAGATGTCTTTGAGTTCAAAGACCCAAAATACCTGCACTATGAAAGCAATACCGAGATAGGGGATGACCTAGAGAGTGAAACCAAAGATGAGGTCACGTAATAGCCCATGACCTTGAGTCTAGCTACAAGACTCGTAAATAAAGAAAAGCGCTTCTTGGGAGGCAACCTATGCTTTGTGTGAATTTTATTTGTTTGATTGTTATTTGTTTCCGTATGCATGCTTTATTTTTATTGTTGGTAGATCATGTTTCAAAACTAAAGTGGTGAAAATACTTTAGTTTGTCATTTGGCTTAGTCTTAACTTCATCCAAAGGTATTTCGCAAAAGATAAGTGTAAGGGGAAACCCCAAATAAGTTTTTAAGAAACAAAATTGATCATGATTCTCCACAATATTAAATGAACATGTATATTCGTATTTGTTAGAGTCAAATGCTTGTATCGAGTCATAATGATGTTTTGCAGGATTTTCCAGGAAGTAGGACAAAGGTTTTCCAGAAATTTTCCGGAAACTTAACATAAAGATTTCTGCAGGTCACTTCTGACGGCGTCAAGAAGAAATTCCTGACGGCGTCATGTGTAAAATTCTGGAAATTTTGCTAGTTTTGTTTTTCTAACAGAGTTTTAAAGTTTTTGTTAATTCTTTAGTTTTATAAACTCCAGGAAATCTGCAAACATTCATTACACAAGCATTATATCTTACATTGCTTTCTAGGATTTATTAGCATATATAGATTGCTGCCGATTTTACGCGAGGTTTCCTTGTTTGTTTTCTCAAGTTTAACAGGTTATGTATGACAAGAAGATGATTTATATTCTGGAAGGGAAGCTTTGATTGTTCATTTTCTTGGAGGAAGATCTAACTTTGTTACCACACTATCCATACCGAGCGAATCAGGGGAGTATTTGATTTCATTCTTTTACCTGTTTTTACTTCTACATTCTTTAATTGAACATTGGGGACAATGTTCATCCTAAGTGTAAGGGGAGGGTAAATGATGATACCTTATAGATAAACTTGCACTTAAGTTTGTTTGTTTGATGGTAGGTGTGTAATAAAACTTTGAGAAATACTTGTTAGTTTAATTTTAGTGCCAAATTTAAATTTTTTTGCAACATTTAGGAGTGAAACTTTAGCCTTAGCAAGCGTCTCATGGATAGGAGTCGTATGACTAGCACAAAACCGTATCATTCAGAAAAATTTTCCACCCAAATATGTGAGGTTCGCCTTTAGATTTGATAGGAAAAGCATTTACTATTAGTGCTTATGAGTGTACCGGTAGCATTTAGATTCTAGAACTTGCGTTAGTGATGCATCCCGAGACTGCTAGTGAGACTACATTCGTGTAGTAGGATTTACTACATGATAAGAGGCATTAGGATCACCCTTGTGTTAAACCCGTATCATAATTACTTGACCATTTAAGTCATTTTACTTGGCTAGTTAAGTCAACTAATTTTTCCCACACCCTTAGCATTGTACTCATTTTTAGTACACGAAACCCCTAGTACACCCCTCCGGGCCTATATTTTTGTTTCTAACTTTAAGCATCTTACTTAAAGGAAGAATTTGTTACAACCCACTTAAATGTACACCCAAATCGCCTTAGCCTTCCGTTTATGCACTCATCTTTAGTGCATTATTGTTATTTGTTTAAACCCTTAGTTAATTATCCAATTGATTACATGGTTGCTATGTCGAATCATATCCTTGTACATATTGTTTTGGGACGATTGGGACTCATGGGTAAAGTACTTGTGTTATGGAGTAATGGGGAAGAACATCATATTATTACCCCCATATGTGCGTTAGTCTTAAAAGTACTCCAAGTGTTTTGATTATCTTAATTCGAGTCATTAGATTAGTTTATTGTAAAGTATGTAAAAATTCAAGTGTAAGGGGGTAAAAGTGTATGCAAAATATATATATATATATATATATATATATATAGAAAAAGAAAAAACAAAGAAAAAAAATATAAATAATAGAAAAAAGAAAAAAGAAAAAAAACATACGGACTACCATCCCGTTTCATTCTATGTTTATTTTATGTTTTTGTTATTTTTCATTCATTAGCTTAAGTCAAGTCTAGTCTTGGCTTAGCAACGCCATATTGTACATGTAATTAACTAAGATGATTAAATCGCCACCAGTAAAGATTGCCTATATCCAACAAAACCGTGTATTCCATATCCCTACACCTAACGTTATAACCCTTAAAAAGACCTCTTTGATAGTTTAACCTAGGTGCTTACGCCATGTGGTGGAGGTTTGATCCTTTCCCAAGCCTATGATAATCTATTTTGTTATGACAGGTATTGAGAGATGTTTTCCATTTCCATATTGTGATATATACTTTATTACACCCGAGAGATGTGAGTATCTAAACACTATTTGTGAGGTGCTAGTGTATGACCTCCGTGCTTGTCTTTGGTCTTTAGTGGAACGATTATTTGTTGTAATTACTTTTATATTAGTGTTAAATGACCCCTAACTTGTATTTTGATTAGAATAAAAGCGCATTTGCTTGAGGACAAGCAAATCTCAAGTGTAAGGGTATATGATGAGGCGAAAAATGATCCGTTTATAGGGGGTCATTTAAGCCCGGAATTGAATTTATTTGATCAAATATTGCCCTAAATCGTTCCTTTTGTGATTTTAGGTACTTTTGGAGTGAATTCTGGAAAAGGAAACATTTTGGACGTTTTTGGAGCATAAAAGTGAAGAAAACGGCAAAGTCTTAATTTTCCTTGCTGGGAACAGTACCTGACGGCGTCAAGAGCATTTTGATGATGGCGTCAAGAGCAAAAGTGGTGACGGTCCGGTAGAAATGTGACGGCGTCAAAGCAAGGCCGTCAAGAGTAAAGTGGTGACGGCCCAGAACAACATTACACAGTCCGAGAATATTATGGGCGGCGGGTTGATGACGTCAGAAGTTTTTTCTTGACGCCGTCACCTTAGGAAATCAATATATAGTCTTTGTAATTTTCATTCTAAAAGAGAAGAATTTTAGGGTCGACTTGAATAAACCCTAGCACGACTTTTACAGTATTTTCAAGGGTTTTCACCCCTTGAAACCTTTCATGTTCAATTGAGATAAGTATCCTTTCAATTCATTCAATATGTCTATGTGTTGTTTGAATATATCTTACGCTTGTTTTGATTTTAACATGCTAGGCTAGATCTCTTGTGTGTTTGTTTAGATGTAATGAAACCTAGATGTTGATTATAGGTTGATTGCTTGATTATAGTTGTAATGGATGAATGATTTCGATGTTAGGCTTAAGAAAACTGGCAGACTTCCATTGTGTAACTTGCTTGAATGTCTTAAGAAACATGAACCAATGCGTACTAGGTTTTTATGGTTGTATTTAATGCATGAGCGAATTCTAGTGATCCCATGTTAGGAGCTTCTTGCAGGCTTGACATAGGAGTGAAGTAGGAGCTTATAGAGTTGGGGAAGTACGTACGCCACCCCACGATTGGTATTAAGGAATATAACCCGTCATCCACGCAACTGTAACAAACAATTAACCTGTAAAAGATATATAGGGAGTAGTGAAATCTAAGTAAATACAATTCTGCCATTTGCTGTTCACACCACTAGTTTAATTAGTTTTATTTACATTTTTGTTATTTTATTTTGATTGCATCTTAGTTATTGGGTTAGTTGGCTAACAACTAATTCCGCCCACTCTTCCAAAACCCGAGATTTTTACTTGCTTTTATAAAAATATAAAAATACAAAAAGAATCATCCCTTACCTCTAGACCTAGTTTTTAGGCTTTGTAGCCCTAGGGACACTATTCCTGAGTTGAACGATCAATCCCCCGGTACTTGTCACTATACTATACTACAACGATCAGGTACACTGCCTGGTGGGGGTTGTAAGCTTCTCGAGATCCCTCGAGTGGTAAAGCCTGGTGCAATTCCCATGCATCAATGAGCGTCTCATGGATAGGAGTTGTATGACTAGCTCAAAAACCGTACCACTCAAAAAAAAATTCCACCCAAATATGTGAGGTTCGCCTTTAGATTTGTTAGGAAAAGCATTCATTATTAGTGCTTATGAGTGTACCGGTAGTACTTAGATTCTAGAACTTGCGTTAGTGATGCATCCCGAGACCGCTAGTGGGACTACATTCATGTAGTTTGGATTTACTACATGATAAGAGGCATTAGGATCACCCTCGTGTTAAACCTGTATCATAACTACTTGACCATTTAAGTCATTGACCTTGACTAGTAAAGTCAATTAATTTTTCCCGCACCTTTGCGTTGTACTCATTCATTGTACGCGATACCCCTAGTACACCCCTACGATCCTATCTTTTCGTTTCTAACTTTAAGCATTATACTTTAAGGAAGAATTTGTTTACAACCCACCCCAAATGTACACCCAAATCGCCTTAGCCTTTCGTGTATGCACTCATCTTTAGTGCATTATTGTTATATGTTTAAACCCTTAGTTAATTATCTAATTGATTACATGGTTGCTAAGTCGAGTCATATCTTGTACATATTGTTTTGGGACGATTGGGACTCATGGGTAAAGTACTTGTGTTACGGAGTAATGGGGAAGAACATCATATATTACCCCCCATATGTGCGTTAATCTTAACAAGTACTCCAAGTGTTTTGATTATCTTGATTTGAGTCATTAGAATAGTTATTTTTAAAGTATGTAAAAGTTCAAGTGTAAGGGGAATGAAAATCCCCTATGATGTATTATTTTGGATGGTAGGGTAAAAGTGTATGCAAAAATAAATAAAAATTAAATAAAAATTAAAAAAAAATCAAAAAATCAAGAAAAAAAAATATAGAAAAAGAAAAAGAAAACAAAACATACGGACTACCATCCCGTTTCCTTTTATGTTTATTTTATGTTTTGTTAGTTTTTGATTAGCTTAAGTCGAGTCGAGTCTTGGCTTAGCAACGCCACATTATACATGTAATTAACCAAGATGATTAACTCGTCACTCGTAAATATTGCCTTTATCCAACAAAACCGTGTTTATCCTATCCCTACACCTCCCGTTATAACCCTTTAAAAGACCTCTTTGATAGTTTATCCTAGGTGCTTACGCCAAGTGGTGGGGGTTTGATCCTTTTCCAAGCCTATGGTAATCTATTTGCTATGACAGGTAGTGAGAGATGTTTTCCATTTCCATATTGTGATATATACTTTATTACACCCGAGAGATGTGAGTATCTAAACACTATTTGTGAGGTGCTAGTATATAATTTCCGTGCTTGTTTTTGGTTGAAGTGGAATCATTATTTGTTGTAATTACTTTTATATTAGTGTTAGATGACCCCTAATTTGTATTTTGATTAGAATAAAAGCGCATTTGCTTGAGGACAAGCTAATCTCAAGTGTAAGGGTATTTGATGAAGCGAAAAGTGTACCGCTTTTGGGGGGTCATTTAAGGCCAAAGTCGAGATTATTTGATCAAATATTGCCCTAAATCGTTCTTTTTGTCATTTTAGGTACTCTTGAGAGGAATTTTACAAAAGAAGCATTTTGGGCGTTTTTGGAGCGAAAAATTGCAGAAACGACAAAGTCTCAAAAGCATGCTAGAAATTGCCTTTGACGGTGTCACAAGGTGTTAGTGACGGCGTCATGAGTTGACAAAAGGGTGGATAAATCAAATACACGTGATGTGCCAGAATATTTTATGAAGGGGATCTAACGGCGTCATGTACAAAAAGTACAAGGCCATCAAGAGTTATTATAAAGAGTGACGGCCTAGAACCCATATAGAGTGACGGTGTAACACCCCGACCCGGCATGGGTCCGGAGCGCTATAGTATGGTGACATATCAAAGCATACGACGGAAACGGAAGACTTAAAACAAAAGGTTACAAGGGAAAAGTCTAAAAGTACAAAAGGAATACTAAAACTATAAAAGAAAAAGGAAATACAAACTAAACAAAGTCTAATCTAATCCAAGTTCAAAACTAGTCCGGATGTAATGGGCTTCTAGTCCATGGGATAGTCCACTAAAGCTCCTATGCTCTCTCTTCACCCAAACCCGGCTTCCAACCTAAAACCTGCCGCAGGAAAAGAAATGCGGCTGAGCTTAAAAAGCCCAGTGAACAGATATATAACAAAACGAATAATCGGAACGTATATAAGTATAAGAAAAGAAATCATAAGCTCCTGCTGAAACGAATGTCATCTGTCAAATGCATAAGAGATCAACGATAACTGAACAAATATCATAAGTCAAATGAATAATGAGTACGAAGAGTCAAATGATAATATGAATCATATAGTAACCAGAATCAAAGAGCACGTATCAACAAAGGCTTGTCCACCAGAGACACTCGAATGGACAAAAGAAATAAAGGAAAGCCACGAGCCGACCTACCAGAGACACTCGAATAGGTCTAATCACATATCCGTCAATTCATAGGGTGTACATAGAGTAGCTAGCTCTAATGTACCAGACGTGACAGGGGTACAAGGCACGTACAGCCAGTCACCAAAATCAAATCATATCATATCAAAACAAATCCTAGGATGCATCCATACGCCCCCCACAAACAAATCATATACAAAGTGGCCAAGAGATCTCATATCATATCATAATCAGACGGGGACGCTGGGGACTAATCACACCGCCCCAGATAGTGTCATGCCATTGGTGCCTCAATGACACGCCCATGGTACCTCCATGAGTAGACTAAAAACTCGGGCATCAGAACAGAACATATCAGAACAACAAAGTACGGCTATCCATACACAAAGCAATCATAGCATATCAATCAGAATATATCAACAGAATCTCATATCAGTGAGATAGTAATCAGATCATCATAACAGAATGGATAGCAAACAGAATCCAATCAAAGGATAATATCAAACGAATCATATCGATGAATCATATCAAAAGGGACATAGCAAAGGCTTATATCAAGAGAATCATATCATAGAAAATGAAGCAAAGTCAAAGGATCGAAAGTTATGAGATCGGAACCCTTAATGAAATAGGGTAGAATATCTGTACC
The DNA here is from genome assembly GCA_030686995.1 of Artemisia argyi. NCBI lineage: Eukaryota > Viridiplantae > Streptophyta > Magnoliopsida > Asterales > Asteraceae > Artemisia > Artemisia argyi. The sequence continues at coordinate 132,165,205 of CM060703.1, forward strand.
TTAAACCGCCAACGAAATCATATCATAATGTAAGCATAGGAAGTCACTCCTTCTTCAGCGAATCTACATGAATTAATGATCGGCTTATTATTAATATTTATTCTAATCAGATTGCTCATTTGTCGGCTTTCCATTTTCTAGTAACTTTCCATAATTAGTAATTTATTACTTTAAGGTATGGATGACAATTTAAGGGTTAAAATGACATTTATAGCTGTTCAGGGTTTAGAGTGTCATTATAATAAAGTTTATGGTCAAAATATAAATTATCAAAATTAAATATTAAAAGGTCAAACAAGATTATTTTAAGGTTCATTTTATAAATTTATGTTAAGATAATAATTTTAGACCGCGTCGTTATAATTTTATATAATTTATTAACGTACCCACGATATTAATATTTATGCCATGACGACCAAAGATTTACTAATCCGACTTCGTTTTGCTTAACTCATATTTACATATTGCCGGCCTCATAATTTAACCACGATTGAATCATTATGTTTTAAGTCTTTCGACCCGTCATAAAATATTTATACACGAGACAACGTATATCTATCCTTACGTAGTCTTATTATTATCGTAACAAAATTTAATGTTCCTATTAAACGTATGAAGAACCTGGTTTCATATTTCCTTATTACGTTTTCTAAACATTATAAAGTATTTTAAATTTACTTGAGCTGTTGTGTGCATAAATATTTTACTACAATTCCATACTAATATCCTAATGTTTACATGCATATAGTCTTACATACATTTCATGTTTAAAAATGCCCAACAAGATAGTGTAAAATATGGTTCATGCATGTACCAAAACCATAAAAACCCCACATGCATATATTCACATAAAATCACACAAATCTAACTTTTTATTCACGTATAAACTCATTGCACAGCCTACTTTCATTCTTTAATTTTTCTTACCAGTTTTAAAACGTAAACATATCAATCTTTTCGAACATTCCGAGACAGAAAATGGTTGACGTACAAGATCTTAGGTGGTCCTCGTCTTTACGTTAAACACATGTATGCCTCTTTATATTTTAAAACAGCTTGATCACCATCTTATACCCATTCGACCCTACCCCCATTTTAAACAAAAATTTTAAAATATCTTGACTATAACCTGACCCTTTCTTCATTTATAGTCTCTTGCATGCTTGTCGATTCGAACCGCCATGACCACCGCAAGTCGCACCCACAACACAAGCCCAAAACCATGACCACATATTCACACGCTACTTATACATATATCGATTAGCAAAACGAAAATATACGAAGCACAAATGATTTAAGTCTTAACATGCATTTCAGTCATTGATCGAGTAGGTTTATAGTAAGGTTTAGATTGAAACATGTATATAGTTTTGTCAAGTTTAGAGTCGAGACACAAGAGACAATCCAAAATACGCATGACCAGATTCATATAATCGATTAAATGGATTTATTAGTCATTATTTTATGTGAGCGTTTATATAGAAACATGTGATAGCCGATTATGAAACAATAACAAAATCGACAGGGAGACAAATTTAAAAGAGAATCGAACAAGGAAGTGATACCATACCATCGTAGTCACGACACACGAACGAGAAGGACACCACACGATCAAAAATGAGCCTACCACCCACGTCGAACACCAAACGGTACCTAGCTCCCCTCGACAGCAATAAACCCCACGAATAAGTACTCCCTTTTGAACAAGAATTCCACGTCCAACTTACCCACCAATACCACGATCAAACCTCCTTCTTCGTACTTGATTTCGAATGAGAATGAAAGGATTAAAGGGTAGCCGCAGGTTGTGTTGTGTTTAGAGTTTTAGGGTTATCAAAAAAAATGTGTTGTGTGTGTTAAAGGTTTTGGAGTATACGGTTTAAAGAGAAACCGTGTGAAGGGATTTTGTTAACCAAGGAAATACCAAGATACATGGGATTGTGATTGAAGTCTTACCATACTTAGTGTGATCCATAGAATGGGCCCATATAAGTTTATTTAGGCGTGTGATACATATCACAAATGTGAAAATTTGTAATTTTTAATTATCATAAGTCTTAAAGGTTTATTAGGTTGTGAAATGTTCAAGCATTAATGTTTTAATACTTTGGTTAAACAAAATTAAACGTTTTAGATTATTAAATGTCTCTTTAAAAGTTTAAAATTAGAGGGCATTTTGGGTATTTTAGATGTTCAAAATTTTCGGGTTTTACAATTCTTCCCCTCTAGAAAGAAAATTTTCGTCCACGAAAATTGAAGTCGCAAAAGTTAGACAGAGATGTAGCAAATCACAAAAGAACGTCACAATTAACCTCACACTCGGGGAGGTCCTTCCAATAGAATCTTCACAAACGAATATTTTCTCATGACTCGATCCCGACAACAAGGATTGCCCCAGGTCCTCAACAGAACAAAAATCATAATGAATCTGATCCAACGAAACGAATTAAATGCGTAGCAGATGACAGATGATAGTTGAAATCTCACAAGGAGATACACGAAACATATATACCTACGAAGTAAATACGGAGATAGTACTAAATGATAAACTTCAACAACTCCTACAAAATTCTGAACGAACACAAGAACTTGCTAATAATCAGCGAAGTATAAGTCGACTAATCAAACATATCAAAAGTCTCATAAAGAGACGGATAATAAATTCATACTGACGATCATAATCACAAATCAGAGTATCAAAACGTATCAGAAGGCATAACATAATAGGTAGAATAATCCTACGGTTAAGAATGAATCCTAGATCTAACGCTCCGCGAACCAAAACTTCTTCAAAAGCCAAGACGTCTAACTCTTCTGTCCAGAATACTCATACGGAACCACACTCCCAATAATAACTAGTCCATTAGTTGTTGTAGTTGACTCTGAACCTTCAGTAAGTAGCTCTCCGACCTTATTGCAACCAAAAGGTATTCCACATTCTCATTCATACAAAATCCTAAAAGAACCTCTTGTCACTTGCATGCCATCTTCCTTAGTGAGCAAACACCACCAAGTTAAACACATGTCAAATTTCCCGCTCAACACATCTTCCGAGTTCAAATAGTTACTGTCTGTCCCTCCACTTGAAGATAAGAAGTCGTACTAACATCTCGAAATAAATCCCTATATTCTTCTGTACCTCTTCTGAAAGCGTGCTGTAAAACGTGATTATCTGTCACGATCACTGTAGGTGCGTCATGTAGCTTGAATGATCTTCTGTCGAATGAAATCTCTGTCGATTTTCCAAACGAGCCGGCCTAGTCACACGATCCACTGCAACTCAATTCACGTTGTTCTTCCTCCTGTGCGTGGAAATCACCAATGTAGTCACCACCATCTTTATACCATCCCGTCTAGCTCCAACTTCAAGACTCTATACATATTAGTACAACTAAGATGAATAGAGTTGATAGAACTGTATGCTTCACTTCAAAACTGCTTCCTTCCGTCTTCTAACATAGCTAATCTTCTTCCTTCCTTTCTCCTGAGCTTCTTCGTGTCGGCCCCAAATCACTCTCAAGTCATGCGTCGGATAGTTCACCTCCTACGGTTCTAGATGTATGATGCATAACCAATAACCTTTTCTTGTTGCATAAGGACATAGCTAAGTCTCCTTCTGTAGTAGTAAAAATATCTTTTCAGCCCTTCCAAATTCCCCTCTCGTTCTTCCTCCCACAAAAGTTACTATTTGAAAATATCTCATTAAGTTTCTCCTGTCGTAGAAATATCAAAACGAAATACGAAGATGATCCTCGTGTTTCTCTTTCGTCTCTGAACACACCAATATGTCATACTATGACAAATTTTCCAAGTATTCATGAAAGACATGATTTATCAATTTCATAGGAATAGTCGATGTCTTAGCCAATACAATTGGCATCACAACGCTCATAGAGATTATAACGAATACGGAAGACAATTCTAGGGACATCTTGCTCCTTCACATAAAACATGATACAATTTAGTTTCCAGAAATCAATCCATAACTTCATGTCATCATCGTTCTTCTCCCTGAATAAAAACTGAAGCACCTCAAAGATATATTCTTGCATGGATAAAACTTCTTCCTAGAAGCTATCTCTTCCATTCTTTCCCTTTCCACCGATGTCATTCAAAATGGAGTTCCAGAATTAGGCAAAACATCGCTCTTATACGGATAGAGTTCCCAATCGACTAACTTACTGTTCTCAGGCACTGCTCAAAATAACATATGATCCCAATAAGTTCAATTTATATGATGTAACTATTATCACGTTGGCCAGGCGTCATAATACTTGCATCATATACACATGCCTTTATTGCAATCACATTATATCTCGAGTCGTGACTAAACAAATTCTCATAACCATATCAAAACAATTTCACATTCAGATGATAATCTTGGTAGTTCTTTTAAGAATACATTGCGAACATCTCAACAACTGAAAAATTCTCGAATTTCATCAAATGAAGTATCTTCTCAACCGAGAGGGATTAACGTATGAGTTTTCAAAATAAAGGTGATTATGATTATCTACCAGGTTGGGAACCATGGCACAAAATTTCAAGTTTCTCAAACGTCAAAGATAACAAATATAATATGACAGTTAGTAGCATCACAATGCTCAATCAACAAATCCATATCGAGAATAATATCGAATCGAACATTTCGAACGAATACAGATTACCAGAACGGACTTATCTTCAAATATCTTCAAGACGCATCGAACGATTCGGATACTCGTGATAGATAATCAAAAGATTTATCATAGAGATAGAATAGGTAGGGCAAAAATCAATAATGAAGAAGGAACCTTAATATGCTTATCAAAAGCAAGAGAAGCCACATAATGTGTCGAACACATCGGATTCATACCTACGCTTAGAGATCGAAAGAAAATTCTCTGAATAGACGAACGACATTTAAACGAATCAAAGATCGAAGTTCGAAAGAAGATGATAATCATCAGAAAGTGAAGTTATAAGGCATTTCTACAAGGTCTCAAAGCATTCTAAACTTATGTTGTGCATCCTGATAAATCTTCTAAATCTCCATAATGAATAATCTTGTAAAGGCTCATCTAAAAGCAGAGGTAGAAATCAGAGTGATGCGGAAGAATGATAACTAACTAACGTCTTATCATATAATCTACCTAATCCTCACCGGTCATAACTAAAGTTCCTACGGGAAGAAACCTAAAGCAAATCCTTCCAAGGTTATTCCATAAGCTCCTAAAGTGCAAACCTAAGGGTCCAAATCTTCACAGGCCATATCTTATGTACTACAAGTCGCAACCTGGCTCTGATACCATAATTGTAACACCCCGACCCGGCATGGGTCCGGAGCGCTATAGTATGGTGACATATCAAAGCATACGACGGAAACGGAAGACTTAAAACAAAAGGTTACAAGGGAAAAGTCTAAAAGTACAAAAGGAATACTAAAACTATAAAAGAAAAAGGAAATACAAACTAAACAAAGTCTAATCTAATCCAAGTTCAAAACTAGTCCGGATGTAATGGGCTTCTAGTCCATGGGATAGTCCACTAAAGCTCCTATGCTCTCTCTTCACCCAAACCCGACTTCCAACCTAAAACCTGCCGCAGGAAAAGAAATGCGGCTGAGCTTAAAAAGCCCAGTGAACAGATATATAACAAAACGAATAATCGGAACGTATATAAGTATAAGAAAAGAAATCATAAGCTCCTGCTGAAACGAATGTCATCTGTCAAATGCATAAGAGATCAACGATAACTGAACAAATATCATAAGTCAAATGAATAATGAGTACGAAGAGTCAAATGATAATATGAATCATATAGTAACCAGAATCAAAGAGCACGTATCAACAAAGGCTTGTCCACCAGAGACACTCGAATGGACAAAAGAAATAAAGGAAAGCCACGAGCCGACCTACCAGAGACACTCGAATAGGTCTAATCACATATCCGTCAATTCATAGGGTGTACATAGAGTAGCTAGCTCTAATGTACCAGACGTGAAAGGGGTACAAGGCACGTACAGCCAGTCACCAAAATCAAATCATATCATATCAAAACAAATCCTAGGATGCATCCATACGCCCCCCACAAACAAATCATATACAAAGTGGCCAAGAGATCTCATATCATATCATAATCAGACGGGGACGCTGGGGACTAATCACACCGCCCCAGATAGTGTCATGCCATTGGTGCCTCAATGACACGCCCATGGTACCTCCATGAGTAGACTAAAAACTCGGGCATCAGAACAGAACATATCAGAACAACAAAGTACGGCTATCCATACACAAAGCAATCATAGCATATCAATCAGAATATATCAACAGAATCTCATATCAGTGAGATAGTAATCAGATCATCATAACAGAATGGATAGCAAACAGAATCCAATCAAAGGATAATATCAAACGAATCATATCGATGAATCATATCAAAAGGGACATAGCAAAGGCTTATATCAAGAGAATCATATCATAGAAAATGAAGCAAAGTCAAAGGATCGAAAGTTATGAGATCGGAACCCTTAATGAAATAGGGTAGAATATCTGTACCTTAAACCGCCAACGAAATCATATCATAATGTAAGCATAGGAAGTCACTCCTTCTTCAGCGAATCTACATGAATTAATGATCGGCTTATTATTAATATTTATTCTAATCAGATTGCTCATTTGTCGGCTTTCCATTTTCTAGTAACTTTCCATAATTAGTAATTTATTACTTTAAGGTATGGATGACAATTTAAGGGTTAAAATGACATTTATAGCTGTTCAGGGTTTAGAGTGTCATTATAATAAAGTTTATGGTCAAAATATAAATTATCAAAATTAAATATTAAAAGGTCAAACAAGATTATTTTAAGGTTCATTTTATAAATTTATGTTAAGATAATAATTTTAGACCGCGTCGTTATAATTTTATATAATTTATTAACGTACCCACGATATTAATATTTATGCCATGACGACCAAAGATTTACTAATCCGACTTCGTTTTGCTTAACTCATATTTACATATTGCCGGCCTCATAATTTAACCACGATTGAATCATTATGTTTTAAGTCTTTCGACCCGTCATAAAATATTTATACACGAGACAACGTATATCTATCCTTACATAGTCTTATTATTATCGAAACAAAATTTAATGTTCCTATTAAACGTATGAAGAACCTGGTTTCATATTTCCTTATTACGTTTTCTAAACATTATAAAGTATTTTAAATTTACTTGAGCTGTTGTGTGCATAAATATTTTACTACAATTCCATACTAATATCCTAATGTTTACATGCATATAGTCTTACATACATTTCATGTTTAAAAATGCCCAACAAGATAGTGTAAAATATGGTTCATGCATGTACCAAAACCATAAAAACCCCACATGCATATATTCACATAAAATCACACAAATCTAACTTTTTATTCACGTATATACTCATTGCACAGCCTACTTTCATTCTTTAATTTTTCTTACCAGTTTTAAAACGTAAACATATCAATCTTTTCGAACATTCCGAGACAGAAAATGGTTGACGTACAAGATCTTAGGTGGTCCTCGTCTTTACGTTAAACACATGTATGCCTCTTTATATTTTAAAACAGCTTGATCACCATCTTATACCCATTCGACCCTACCCCCATTTTAAACAAAAATTTTAAAATATCTTGACTATAACCTGACCCTTTCTTCATTTATAGTCTCTTGCATGCTTGTCGATTCGAACCGCCATGACCACCGCAAGTCGCACCCACAACACAAGCCCAAAACCATGACCACATATTCACACGCTACTTATACATATATCGATTAGCAAAACGAAAATATACGAAGCACAAATGATTTAAGTCTTAACATGCATTTCAGTCATTGATCGAGTAGGTTTATAGTAAGGTTTAGATTGAAACATGTATATAGTTATGTCAAGTTTAGAGTCGAGACACAAGAGACAATCCAAAATACGCATGACCAGATTCATATAATCGATTAAATGGATTTATTAGTCATTATTTTATGTGAGCGTTTATATAGAAACATGTGATAGCCGATTATGAAACAATAACAAAATCGACAGGGAGACAAATTTAAAAGAGAATCGAACAAGGAAGTGATACCATACCATCGTAGTCACGACACACGAACGAGAAGGACACCACACGATCAAAAATGAGCCTACCACCCACGTCGAACACCAAACGGTACCTAGCTCCCCTCGACAGCAATAAACCCCACGAATAAGTACTCCCTTTTGAACAAGAATTCCACGTCCAACTTACCCACCAATACCACGATCAAACCTCCTTCTTCGTACTTGATTTCGAATGAGAATGAAAGGATTAAAGGGTAGCCGCAGGTTGTGTTGTGTTTAGAGTTTTAGGGTTATCAAAAAAAATGTGTTGTGTGTGTTAAAGGTTTTGGAGTATACGGTTTAAAGAGAAACCGTGTGAAGGGATTTTGTTAACCAAGGAAATACCAAGATACATGGGATTGTGATTGAAGTCTTACCATACTTAGTGTGATCCATAGAATGGGCCCATATAAGTTTATTTAGGCGTGTGATACATATCACAAATGTGAAAATTTGTAATTTTTAATTATCATAAGTCTTAAAGGTTTATTAGGTTGTGAAATGTTCAAGCATTAATGTTTTAATACTTTGGTTAAACAAAATTAAACGTTTTAGATTATTAAATGTCTCTTTAAAAGTTTAAAATTAGAGGGCATTTTGGGTATTTTAGATGTTCAAAATTTTCGGGTTTTACAGACGGCGTCAGAAGTGGATCTAGGAAATATGAGTTTAATTTGGCTGCGATTTGACGGCGTCAGACTTAACTCTTGACGCCGTCAGATTGCAAAATCTATATATAGTTTTCTAGTTTTCTTTCATTGTGTGCAACTTTGAGGGAATAAAACCCTAGACGAATTTTACAGCTATTTGAAGAGTTTCAACCCTTTGTTTCTTCCATGTTCAATTGAAGATAAGTACTTTACCAAATCATTCAATTTGTCTATGTGTTATTTGATTATATCTTACGTTGTCTTCTCTTTAACATGCTAGGTTAGGTTTCTTTCGTGTTTACTTAGATGTAATGAAACCTAGATGTTAATTATTGGTTGATGGTTTGTTTATAATTGTTGTGGATGAATGAATTCGATGTTAGGCTTAAGAAAACTGGAAGAATTCCATTTGGTAACTTGCTTGAACATCTTAAGAAACATGATCGGAGGTGTACTACGATTATTTGGTTATATTTAATGCATAGGTAACTTCCAGGGATACCATGTTATGAGCTTTTAGTCGGCTCGACATAGGATTGAGGTTGAAGCCTATAGAGTTAGGGAATATCGTACACGGCCCTACGACTAGTATTAAGGAATATAACCCGTCATCCATGCAATTGTAACAAGCTAATCAACCGGTAAAAGATATCTAGGGAGTAATGAAATCCAAGTAAACACACTTTCTCTCATTATTGTTTACACCATAATTTAGTTTAAGTTTATTTTATTTTATTTTGATTGCATCTTTACTTAATTGGGTTTGTTGACTAGCAACTAATTCCGCCGACTCCTTCAAAACCCGAGATTTTTACTTGCTTTCTTTAAAATATAAAAATACAAAAAGAATCATCCCTCACCCCTAGACCTAGTTTAGTAGAATTTTAACCCTAGCGAACACGATTCCAAGAGTTGAACGATCAATCCCCCGGTACTTGTCACTATACTATACTACAACGAACATGTACACTGCCTGGTGGGGATTGCAAGCTTCTCAAGATCCCTTGAGAGGTAAATCCTTTTGCGAGGGCGCAATTCCACGCATTAGCAGGCTCAAGTCATTTATGACTTGAATCTCCCTATGGTACTAATGTTGTTGTAAATTTTGTAATTGTAGGAACATCCTCTTAAGATTAAAGATGTAGGTATTGTTGATAGTGGGTGTTCTAGAAGCATGTCTGGGAATCAAGAAAAGTTGCATGATTTAGTGCCTATTAATGGAGCCATACTGACATTTGGTGGAGGAGTTGGAAGGATCACAGGGAAAGAAACCATTAGGACTCCCAAGGTGGATTTTGAAAATGTTTACTATGTGAAGGAGCTAGAAAACTTCAATTTGTTCTCTGTTTCCCAAATCTGTAACAAAAACATTATTGTTCTATTCACTGAGGAGGACTGTCTTATACTTTCAAAAGACTTCAAGTTACCTGATGAAAGTCTTGTTTTGCTAAGAGTTCCTAGGAGTCACAATCTCTACACATTCAACTTGAATGATGTCAAACCTGAAGGTGATCTAGCATGCTTGGTGGCAAAAGCATCCTTGGATATGTCTACAAAATGGCACAGAAGCTTCAAAACAATCAACAAGCTTGCTAAACATCGATTGGTCCATGGACTTCCTTCCAAAGTATTCACAAATGAGCACAACTATGTTTCCTATAATAAAGGAAATAATACAAAGCAACATACAAAGCCATTCAAGCTGTGAGCACAATTTCAGAACCTCTCCAGCTATTGCATATGGATCTTTTTGGTCCAACTTCCATCAGATGTATTGACCATAAGTACTTCTGGCTGGTGATCACTGATGACTATAGCAGGTTTTGTTGGGTATTCTTTTTGGTCACTAAAGATCAAAGTTTTCAAACTCTTAAAGAATTTTTAGCCCTGGTTGAAAACCAATTGAACAAAAAGGTTAAAAGTATAAGATGTGATAATGGGACCGAGTTCAAAAATGCTAACTTAATTGAACTCTGTGGGTCTAAGGGAATCAAAAGGGATTATAGTAATCCCAGAACCCCACAACAGAATAGGGTTACTGAAAGAAAGAATAGAACCCTGATAGAGGCAGCAAGAGCTCTGCTAGTTGACTCTAAACTTCCCACTATGTTTTGGAATGAAGCAGTAAGCACTGCTTGTTATGTCCTGAATAGGGTTTCAATTACTAGACCACACAATAAGACACCTATGAACTTTTGACTAGGAAGATTCCTACCATTATCTACTTCAGGCCTTTTGGATGTCATGTGACTATTTTGAATACAAGTGATCACCTAGGAAAGTTTGAAGGGAAGGCTGATGAGGGTTATATAGTTGGATATTCAGCTCATAGTAAGGCTTACAGGGTATATAATTTGTATACTAAGAAGATTGTGGAAACTCTTAACCTGAGATTTTTGGAAGAGAAACCTAATGTTCAGGGTAAAGGTCATGATTGGTATTTTGACCTTGCCTACTTAACAGATCATTTAGGTTATACTAGATTCAAATCTAACCAATCTGCAGGTACACAAGAGTCACCAACTAACAACACAGGTACCCTGGATGATGACTCAGAGTGTGATGAACCAACCATTGTTGTTTCTTCTCTTCCTACTAACGTTGCAGGTTCTCATGACAAAGTTGCTTCTGGTGTGGATGATTCAACTTATGCAGAAGATCTTGCTAGGCTTAAAAAGCAAGAACATGCAGCAAATGAAGAAGCTGAGAGGCTTGGTCTTGATTTTATTAAAGATACTTAGGCACTCTTGAGACAAGCTACCCTTGACACCAGCAGGAACATGGATTCTGCTGATCATGGTTCTGTTTCTGCTGATGGTTCTCCTACTGTTGCTGCTCATGTCAATTCACCTGATGGTATTTTTGCTGGAGTAGCTGTTTATGCTGTTCATTCCACCACTCCTACTGATCTATCCCCAAGCTTAGATGAGCCTTTCACAAGATTTCCAAGCCCAACAGGCGTTGGTAATCATCAACATAATGCTGGAATTTTCAACTCTTCTTCTTATGATGAGGATTTTGCTCCAACTCTGACCAATCTTCAGTCAACTGTTGATGTTAACCCTAATCCTACTAAGAGGATAAATACTATTCATCCTCAATCCAATATTCTTGGTGATCCCAATGCCATGGTACAAACAAAGATTAAAGTGAAAAAGACAAAGTTTGGTGAATGTGCTTTTATCACTTACATCACTAATCAAAAAAGGGACAATCATACAGATCAGCAACATTGTTTGTTTGCTTGTTTCCTATCTCAAGTTGAACCAACCAGTATTGCAAAAGCACTAAGTGATCCTAGTTGGGTAGAAGCAATGCAAGAAGAAATGCAACAATTCAAGAATCAAGATGCTTGGGTGCTTGTGGATCTACCTGAAGGCAAATTTGCTATTGGGACCAAATAGATTCTGAAAAACAAAAGGGACGCTAGAGGTGTTGTGGTTAGGAACAAGGCAAGATTGGTTGCTCAGGGTTTTAGACAAGAAGAAGGCATTGACTATGATGAAGTCTTTGCACCTGTAGCAAGGGTTGAGGCCATTAGACAATTTCTGGCCTTTGCTTCTTACATGGGATTTGTGGTTTATCAGATGGATGTGAAGAGTGCATTTCTCTATGGCAAGATTGAAGAGGTAGTGTATGTTACTCAACCTAAAGGATTTGAAGACCCACAGAATCCAAAGAAGGTGTATAAGGTTGTGAAAGCACTTTATGGACTTCATCAAGCTCCCAGAGCCTGGTATGCAAGATTGTCAAATTTTCTTTTGGAGCATGGTTATAGAAGAGGTGCAATTGATAAAACACTATTCATCAAAAAGAATTCTAGAGATATCATTCTTTTTCAAGTCTATGTAGATGATATCATCTTTGGCTCAACAAAGGAAGCTTGGTGTAGAGAGTTTGAGACTTTAATGAAGAGTGAGTTTCAAATGAGTGCTATGGGGGAGCTTACCTTTTTCTTGGGATTACAAATGCAGTAAAAACCTAAAGGAATTTTTATCCACCAGGAAAAGTATGTCAAAGACATTCTCGAAAAGTTTGACTTTGAACTCTTAAGGACTGCAACTACACCTTATGAAGCTCCAAAGCCTAAGAATCAGAATGAACCAGATGAAGCTGTGAATGTTCACCTCTACAGATCAATGATTGGTTCACTTATGTACTTAACAGCCTCAAGGCCTGATATCACATTTGCAGTCAGTGCTTGTTCTAGACATCAAGTCACTCCATTAACTTCCCATTTGAATGCAGTGAAGAAAATCTTTAAGTATCTTAAAGGCCAGCCTAAGTTAGGTCTTTGGTACCCAAGAGATTCTCCATTTGTCTTGGAAGCTTACAGTAACAGTGATATGCTGGTGCTAATCTTGATAGAAAGTCCACCACTGGAGGTTGCCAATTTCTTGGTAGAAGGTTAATTTCTTGGCAATGTAAGAAGCAAACCATAGTGGCTACCTCATCTACTGAAGCAGAGTATGTTGCAGCTGCTAATTGTTGTGGACATGTACTTTGGATACAAAATCAGATGCTTGATTATGGATTCAACTTCATGAACACTAAAATCTATATTGATAACCAAAGTACAACTTCAATAGTTAAAAATCTAGTATTTCATCAAAGAACTAAGCATATTGAAATTAGGCACCATTTTATTAGGGATGCAAATGAGAAACACTTAATTCAGGTGCTTAAAATTCATACTGATGACAATGTGGCTGATTTATTAAGGCTTTTGCTGGACCTAGGTTTAATTACTTAGTTGTCCATATTGGGATGGTTAACCCCTGAATGCTTTGTTTGAGGGGAGGCAAATGCCTCTAGGGAGGATTAATGTTGTATATTATGTATTTAGTTATGATCTAGTTAACTAACTTTTTTTTGAAGGTTTAGGTTTTGTATAAACTGACCATTATTTGTTTGAAGTTTGTTTTTGTGTGTTCTGTTTTGTGTGCTTAGTTTGCAGGCAAGTGTGTCTGCTGTTGGACAGAGTACATCTGATTTTCTGCTGATGACTTTGTTACATATCAGTAGAATAGAAAAAAATAGAAAAGAGGAATTTTATTCATTATGGATTATTACAAGCAGCTTTTCAAACCTACAAATAAGACCAACACAAAAGCCATCAAACTAACCAACCTCAAAAGAAACCTACCCAACAATCTACCCACCCAACCTACTACTCCATCTTCCTCTTCCACTTGCCCTTGTCCTTGTCCTTGGGGTCAGGCATTTTCTTGTGGACCCCTCTGGCCTGCATATCTTTGTCCCACACTATTGGACAAGCAAGCCCTAACACAACCTTCAGTGGCCCTAGACGCTTCTGAGAGGCTTGAGGATTCTGAGGAACTATTATCTTACTCATCCCTGCCATGACTCTCTCCATCTCACTTTGAAGAAAAGATGTGAGTGGTGGCTACACAGCGAGTGGTATTGGTTGAGAAGGTCCTTCATCACTTGGTGGACTGGATGGAAAGTATTGGCCAAGTGGTACATTAGGATTATAAGATGGCATCTGATTCTGAGGTAGGAAGTACAACAACCAATGTGGATCAGTGGTCGAGTTGGAGGAGTCCGAGGATGAGTCGGATGATATTTCAATCACTTCAGGGTTAGGCTTCATGGTTATTTTAGCTGGAAGGATTTGAGATGTATTTGGGAATAGAGATTAATTGATTTGGGTGAATTATGATTTGAGGGTATTTTATAGACATGATTAAGAGTTAATGGGAATTAATGCAACTAAATGCGAGTTGGTTGGATCAGAAGACTTTTAGATTTTACTGAAAATCATGTTGACCATAAGGAAGATATTTACTGAGAAGAAGTTTCTACTGATGGGTAATCCTGCGGATTGACTGATTACTGCTGATTGACTTTCAATCCTGCTGAAAGGGGTTATTTGTTGACCATGGTCAAACAATATAGGATTATGCGGATTGACCAAAGGTTTCTGATGTTTGACTTCTGGTTACTGTTGATAAGGTAAATTTGGGTTTTTATTTTGGGAAGATATTAAAGTCAAAATTGGTCAAAGATTCGTTCCATGATTTTTGCCAATTACCTTCCGCGTTTGGAAACTGCTACTTATAACCTAAACGTGCATATCTCACGCCCAAAATAGCTGATTCCCTCTCATTACATATTCAAACCCATCTCCCAAAATTCACAATTTCATATCTTCTCTCAAATCTTCAAATGGCGGCATTACAATTCAAAAGTGATCATAACAAGGTTGCATTTCTTGAAAAGTTGAGGGTCATGAAGTGTTTGATCGTATGGTGGACTTCTTACTCATGTCCAAGATTTGTTTTGCTCTCACCCATTACCCAACTTTGGTGTGTGAATCCCTTGTTCAATAATTTTGGGCAACTGCTACAACAAGAAACCGTGAAGGTCATCCCACAGAGATTGTAGCTACTATCGATGATGTGGAGTATGTGCTTATTGAATCTTTGGTACGGACTCAGCTTCAATTGGATGATGCTGATGGGGAGTATCATACCAACTATGATGATATTCTTGCTGGGATGGTGGATGTTGGATATAGAACTGATAACTCAAAGGTGTGGCGCAAGAAAAAACTCTGCCCAAAGTGGAGATTTTTAGTCCACACATTACTTCAGTGTCTCAGTCCAAAGTCAGGATGATGGGATCAATTCTCAACTTCTCTTGCTTGTGGCATTGTGTGTCTTTCTGAGGGTATCACTTTTAACTTTTCCAGGTTTATATTTGATGGTATGCTTGGTAATGTTAGTGCTGAGAAAAAGAAATTTCTTATGTATCCTAGGTTTCTACAGATAATTGTAGGAATTAAAACTCAAAATAGAACACATAGGCCTATTATAGAATTATCTGCTCAATTGTTTTCTAGTATGTCAAGTGGTTATAGTGGGGCCCAAAGGCCTTTGCTAGCTGCTATGTTGCCCGCTGGCAATGAAGTTGCTGATGAAGGGGATGCAGCTGATGGTGATACTTCACCTAGTCCTGATGCTGCTGATGCAAGTGCATTTGCAGCTGCTGATGCAAATGCATCAGTTGATGCTGATGACCAACCCTTACCATCCCCTAGGCCTAATACTCCTGATGAGAGTCCAGTCATTTCTGCTGGTGTTGATACAGTTGTCACTCCACCACCCTCTCCTAGGCCCATAGATGACTCTGTGACTACCAGTCCCATTCATGCAACATAGGAAACGTTGATTGAGCCTAGTGTTGACCCTCAGGCTCCTCATGTTGAATCAATGTTTACGTCTGAGTTTGAGACCTAAACTGAGCCATTGACTTTCCAAGGGCAGGAGACTCCTAGTCCAATTAGAGAGTCTTTTGTTCAAGAAACTCATACTTCTGATAATTTTCATGTTTCTCCTGCTAGGCCCAATGAAGCTTCTAAATCACCAGGTATTCCTGCTGATGAAGCTGAGGACCATGTTACTCTCACCAATCTTCATGCTTTGCTCAGCAGGTATGTCAAACAAGTAGGTGACTTGGAAAAAGAACTCAAAGATACCAAAGCCACTCTTGGTGAGAAGATAGATGTGCTGACAAAGAGAGTTCAAACTTTGGAGGCCCAACTTGAGCAGAAGTGCAAAAGGAAAATTGTTATTAATTCAAAGGATGAACAGGTGGACTTGAACATGGGTTCTCTTCATTTATTGGCAGATGCAACTTTGGCTCAACAACCCTCTTCTCCTGCACCTACAGCTACTGATACTTTCAAGCCTAAGAAACCCATCTTGTTTCAAAGGAGAAAACACAAACACAGACTCACAAAGAGTTCAGAGGTACAAGCTCTTGATGTTGAGGGTGGCAGTTCAAGTGTGTCAGCTGCTTCCTCTATTCCTGCTGAAGGTGTTAGGATTTCTGATGTTCCAAGTGCTTCTGCTGATGTTGGAGGTTCATTGGATGTTGATTCTGCTGCTGGTGTTACTCTTGATGTTGTTCAATCAGAAGAGCCATCCACTGTTTTTGTTGCTGGAAGAGAATATGTGATTTCTCCTGGAGATGCTACTACTGTCCAAAAAACTACTGGTGCCACCAACCTTGAGTTTAGTCTGTGGAAAACTAGAAGGGGGGGGGGGGTTGAATAGTTTTACGTCTTTTTTGTTTTATTTGTTTTGTAAAAGTTAGCTTCAAAGGTTTAGATGAAAATTTCAAAACTCTTTAATGCAAAAATATAGATACAAGTTTATTTACGATTTTGTATAAACACTACTTATCTATAATATACAATTTCAAAACTCTTTAATGCGAAAGTGTCGATACTAGTGTATTTACAATTTTGTATAAACACTACTTATGTTTAATGTTGGGAAAGAATTTATAATTTCATATATCATATATATAAGCATATATATATGTATAAGTGTTTTAATATAAGTTTGTGTACTTGGTTTGTTTTTGAAAGATTAATGTTATGAATGAATTTTAGTTTGATCTTTATGTGAAATCAATATGTGCACAACACAAGCAATAATAATTATGTATGGAATGCTAGTAAGTAAGTAATTAAAAAATAAGAGATGGAATGATCAAACCGAGAGACAAAGGATTTATAGTGGTTCGGCTACAAGGACACCTTCCGTGCCCTACTCCACTCCCCGAGTCACCTATTCGAGAATTTTTCTTCACTAGATCAAAAGCCTCCCTTATGGCGGAAAAAACCTTACACACCAAATTACACACCACAACTTTGTCACAACACAATCACAACTTCTACACGACTTCTTCACACCAATCTACGTCACACCAATTCTTCCTCGCACCTTTCTACTTCACTCCTAGCTTCTTCACAACTTTCTACTTCGCTAACCCTTTTTCTTCACGCCACTTGTTTCTTTACACCTTCACTACTAAGTCCTAACCACTACTCCAAAATATATTTTACTTCACAACTTCTAGGCTTCAAGGTCTTCTCAACTTCAAAGCTTCAACTTCTTTGTCTTCACAACTATCTCCACTTCAATATACTACCACTACTTATTTCTTCTATCACCAATCCTATTCACCGCTACTTATTTCTTCTAACACCAATCCTATTCACCACTACTTCTTTCTTCTAACACCAATCCTATTCACCACTACTTCTTCACTACTAGTGCTTCTTCACACCTTCAATAAATCTAGATCCTATATCTAAATCTAACTAACCAATGTATACACTATATTCACAAAAGAATGAATGATATACAATATGAAATAAACAAGCAACTTAGATATCAAGATGATACTAAGTTGTAATACTCCTAGTCTTGATGAATGGAAGTATTCTTCTCTTTGCACTTGAATGAATGAGGCTTTGGATCACTTGGAAACAAAGGCTTATGAATTATATGATCAAAGGATTTTTAAGATTGAAATGGAGATTTGAATCAGAAAGTTTTTAGTGCAAAAAGGTGAGAAAAATTCCAGATTTAAGGTGGTATTTATAGGCAACAAGTTCTGACAGAGGAGCGTGGCCGACCCCCTTAAATCAAGGCCGACCCCCTTAACATTAAGGGGACCGCCCCTTATAATTAAGGGGGCCGCCCAACTGTAACGACCAGAAAACTTGTCTTTTAGTGGGGAAAGTTTATTTGGTGAAAAACTAACTGATTTTGGTTAAAAATTTGAAATCATATATTTAGTATGATTAAAACATTTTTCTTTACCAAAAGCGTTTTTCAAAAATATATAATAAGTTTATATATAAAAAATAAACTTTGTAATAATATCCCTTTGATCTTATAATGCATTAAACACTATGTTTATTCATACCTTAAGTGATTAGATGGTGAAAGTGATTATTTACTACTAAATACTTGTTTACGTCATGATCTTTGGTTTGATGTGTTTTCGTTTTGTGATGATCAAAACATAGAGATATCGAAAGATATGAATAACGTTTTTAGTCATTTATTTATATCAACAATCTCCCCCTTTTTGATGATTACAAAACCAAAACTCATTAAATCCAAAAATTAATTTTTAGACAAGTATTTAGTGAGTTTATAGTCACTTCTCCCCCTTTTTGTAGAATCAAAAAGGTTTAAGCCAATAAGAAGGAAGCTCCCCCTTGATGTATGCTCCCCCTCGTTTGAGGGCACAAAGGGTTCGAGTATTGGAATTCTTGCAAGAAAAATATTAGAAGCACAAGCATGGCACAAGCAAACACATATATCATAATACCAACAAAAAATAAGCATGGCAAAAGATAATTAGAAACACATATTAAGTCATTCATTAATAGAAAATGATTATGTCAACCCATAATCATTGTTACAAAGGCCATAAATATAGAATACTAAACTAAGTAGAGCATCCTAATGTGCCAACAAGGAGTGTCACCAAACTTTCTTGAATCCCAAAATGGTTGAGGAGTTTTATTTGAAAATGAGAAACATAAGCATATAAAATGCTTGGTGGTTTAGTGGAGATAAACTTTTGGTTGCATGGTTGTTGGTGAGTTTGGAGATGTGGAACTTGTAGGTGGTGGATTTGAAGTTGGGTTTGTTGATTGAGGGTTTTGATGTTGTTCAAGTGATGGTGTTTGTTGAGATCTAGTAAGAAGATACTCAATCCAAGTGAAGTGCTCATTCAATGCAATGGTTTGTTGTTGAAGGAAGATGCAACAAGGGCAATTGTTAACATGCTTTTCAAGTTGGTTGATGTTGTGTAGTGATGATGGTGAGCTTGATTGGGGTGGATCCAAATTGCGTTGAGCAAGATGTAATGCTAAAAGAGCACTAAGATCATGAGCCTCTTTTAGCTCCTCAACAAACTTCAAGTGTTCGGAGGAAGGTGATGGTGGTGGAACATGATAGTTGTCTTGGGTGAAGGTTTGAACATGCAACATAGGAATGGCATGTGAAGTTGTAGGATGTGGTGGTGGTACTCTTGGTGGTGGAGACATGGTTGAGCTTGGGTAGTCATGAAAACATGAAATGGGTGGAAGAGGTTCTTCATGAGTGAGTGGTGTTTTTGTTGAATGAGCAACATGTGAAGTATTGATTGAGAGGTTGGGATTGTTGTTTTGGGATTGAGCATGCTCATCATAAGAAGCATTAATGAGGGCATGAGTGGATGATAGGTTGTGAGATGAGTCATTAGTGTGGGTTTGAGGTTTAGTTGTTGGTTGACTTGGAACAACATCACTTGAGTTATGACAAGAATCAAGTTTCCTCCTCCAAACGGGTTTGACGGAGATCCTTGCGGTTCTTGAAATCTTTGGTTTTTGGTTGTTGGGAGATGACATGTTTGGGTGTTATGGCATTAATGATGGGAAGAGGGTATTTATAGTGTATGAGAAATGTGGTTTAGGAAGGTAAGTTTTGAGGGATAGTATGGGACAAAATATGTTTGTGAATTTTGGGAAGTATAGGGTGAAATGGGTCAAAAAGTGATAAAGAAAACAGTATCCCCAACCATCAGATGGCCGGTCCCCTTAATTAGGGGCTGGTCCCCTTAAAATTAAGGGGGCCGCCTTATATAATTAAGGGGGCCGCCCATCTGGTGATTCCCAGAATGCCAAAAATGGATTTTTGGCAGAAAATTTTCAAAAAGGTTGTGTTTTTGGATTTGGATTCAAGTAAGCTCAACTCTTTGAGGCAATATAGGGCATACTATTCATGAATGTAGAGAGTGATATAGAAATAAGTAAAGTAGACAATAAATTTCTAATAATCATGCTATCTACTAATTAATCAATTAAGATATGCAACTAAGGAAGCAACAAAGCAAATAAGTTAAATATGTAACTATATGAAGATAATAACATGTAGGCTAGTGCAAACATATTGATGATTGCTTATAAGTAACAAGTAGGAAGATATGATTATATGGACTTCAAAACTTGTTACAAACAAGATCCATATGGGCAAACCATGATTCTCATGAAATGATTTGATTAAATTGTAAATGTCATTTCCATAGAAGTGTATGACACATGTGAGATAATCAAATATGTTTTAAGCAAAACGTTTTTAGTTTTATTCAACAATGTTTTGAAATAAATTCAGGTGTATATTACAATAAAATAAATTGAGTTTTGTTTCATAACATGAGAAAAAAAATTTCAATCTTCATTTTGATTAAAATAAGGTTATGGTAGCTTATAGTTAAACATGTTGTTTGAAGAAAAAAAAATAATATAGATATTTGAAAGATTTTCATTCAAAGAGAGAGGTTTTAAACATGATGTTTTGATATGGATAATCAAGAAATTGCAAGTAAAGGATTTGAAATGAAAACTTATCATACTCAAGAGAATCAATTAAGCCCATTGTCACATATAATCATCTCTAATGACAACTAAAGATATGGAAGAGAGATGGTAGATATTTATGATCTAAATGTAATGAGATAGAGAGGGACAAAGTAAATCATCTATGGATACAAGATAGACGTGTGCATATATATATATATATATATATATATATATATATATATATATATATATATATATACAACGAACATCATAATATTAAGTTACTAACAAGTCTTAATAATAATACATCTATCAATGCAACTAGTAAGATCATATAGCTTAAATGGTAAGTATTCTACTATAGATCATAGAGGATCTTCAATATAAATGAAGACTAAGAAAAATGATAATAGACTAAACAACAAGAAGGTTAATTATCCTAACTGCATATATTAGTATTAATGATCTAAAAGCATGGCAACTTATAAATTAATTCATATTCATATACTAATTAAAGCATACTTTAATATAATGTAATATTGGCAAGTTTTTGAAAAGAAAACTTACCTCAGGTCCAGCTTTTCTTTTAGAGTGGGCATGAGAGAAATGGAAGACATCTAAAAAGTTTGCCCAAAACATGTCGAAGTAGCAAAGTGACATTCCAACGCAATAGAAATCAAGGGAGCTTGATCTGAACTGCTTAATCGATCACATCAATCATCACAAGTCGTGAAGACAAAGAAAAATTGTGCTTTGGAGCCTTCGTCTTGAAATAGTAACGGACACACCATAAAACCAATACTCCAAGAGTGAAGAACAAAATGCCGAGACAATAAATGACCGCAACAATGTCATAGGCAAATCATGTGCAGAATGTGAAACAATGTGATAGGAACCAATAGTCGTCAAAAGTAATAGAGCAAGGTGAGCAATCCAAAACGTAATAGTCTCTTCGTTCGTTAATTACCTAAACATGATAAAGAGCTTGGTACCCAGATTCTCATGGGTCCTAGTTGGTTAGTTGAGAACATCCATTGCATTTAAATGCACATGAAGAGGATGTCATCGAGAAGTACAAGAATTCATCAATAGTTTGTTTTAATCAACAAACAATGACTTTCTTGACTAGAGTAATAAATAATGAGTGTAAATAATATTAGTTCTAAATTTCTTCACTAGGTTTAACAAATTTTATTTGTTTTGATACATTTGTTGAAGGATCATTTACGGTAAATCCTAAGCCGGTTTTATCATAAAATGGCTTTTGAATGTTAAGTAAATATTTTAAAGATCTAGAGCTATTTTCAAATTTTGCTAATATTTTTGCTTTTTCATTTTCCATTTTAATTTCATGTTTATAGTCTTGACAATATTTACATTTAAGATCAATTTCAATCAGTGTTGCAAAAATTGGCTGAGGCGGCCGATTAATCGGCCTCGGCCCTGGAACTTGTAGGAAATTACAAGGTAATCGGCTGAGTCAGGAAAATCGGCCGATTAATCGGCCAAAAATCGCAACTCGGCCCCCGACCGCCTCGGGACCGATTCACGATTTTTGCAACATTGATTTCAATATTGCTTTCAAGTCTAGACATTTTATCTTCTAAAATTATTTCCTTTTCAAAATTGTTTTCTATGAATATTGAAGATTTATTCTTAGGAATCATTTTTGAGTCAATGTTGCAAAAATGTTTGAAGTTCTTTTCCAATTTTGAAAATTCTAATATAAATTGATCATAGCAAAAATGTTCGGTTTTGGTTTGTACCTTATTAGTAGTTGTATAATCTTCACATGCTATATGTTGATCAATTCCATCGTCCATGTCGCTCCATGTTTTATTTGTAGTTTCGTTTAGATCTAGAAGCATGTAGTCCTTGCCATCAATACTTGTATTCACATTTTCTTGAATATTCTCACAAGCCGTATTATCATCGTCTTCTTCGTACTTGTTGCACCATGATTTATTAACGCTCTTTCTTTGGATTTGGCTCATGTATTCTTCGTTATTGATACCTTCAATGATCACATTTGAACTAGTAATACATGTGTTTATTTAAACTAAATATTTATCTATTAAATTTTCTAGATTAACTATTTCTTGTACAATATCAAGTTTATCATCTTTGGTTTTACATTTCTGTTGGTGAAACTTTAAAAGACATTTCCAAATATCATTTGCCGTTTTACAAAGAAATAATCTTTCATATTCAACACTTGGTAGAGTTTTGAAAATAAGTAATTTGGCTTTAGTATTTTTATCAATTTTGGTTTGAAGATTATTATATCGATTTTCAAAATCCATTTTGGTTGGTTTAAGATCACCAATTGAAATGATATGCCAAAGATCAAAATCTATTGATTTCACATAATTTTCAAATTTATTTTTCCATTCAAGAAAATGATCATTTTCAAATAATGGTGGTTTTTGCGTAAATTCCCCTTCTAGATATTTTTCGAATTCCATAGATCGTTACAAGTTTTAAAATACAATATATTTTAAAAGTCTTGCTAGACGTCTTGATACCAATTGTGGAAAACTAGATGGGGGGTTGAATAGTTTTACGTCTTTTTTGTTTTATTTGTTTTGTAAAAGTTAGCTTCAAAAGTTTAGATGAAAATTTCAAAACTTTTTAATGCAAAAATATAGATACAAGTTTATTTACGATTTTGTATAAACACTACTTATGTATAATATACAATTTCAAAACTCTTTAATGCGAAAGTGTCGATACTAGTGTATTTACAATTTTGTATAAACACTACTTATGTTTAATGTTGGTAAAGAATTTATAATTTCATATATCATATATATAAGCATATATATATGTATAAGTGTTTTAATATAAGTTTGTGTAGTTGGTTTGTTTTTGAAAGATTAATGTTATGAATGAATTTTAGTTTGATCTTTATGTGAAATCAATATGTGCACAACACAAGCAATAATAATTATGTATGGAATGCTAGTAAGTAAGTAATTAAAAAATGAGAGATCGAAAGATCAAACCGAGAGACAAAGGATTTATAGTGGTTCGGCTACAAGGACTCCTTCCTTGCCCTACTCCACTCCCCGAGTCACCTACTCGAGAGTTTTTCTTCACTAGATCAAAATCCTCCCTTATGGTGGAGAAAACCTTACACACCAAATTACACACCACAACTTTGTCACAACACAATCACAACTTCTACACGACTTCTTCACACCAATCTACGTCACACCAATTCTTCCGCACACCTTTCTACTTCACTCCTAGCTTCTTCACAACTTTCTACTTTGCTAACCCTTTTTCTTCACGCCACTTGTTTCTTTACACCTTCACTACTAAGTCCTAACCACTACTCCAAAATATATTTTACTTTAAAACTTCTAGGCTTCAAGGTCTTCTCAACTTCAAAGCTTCAACTTCTTTGTCTTCACAACTATCTCCACTTCAATATACTACCACTACTTATTTCTTCTATCACCAATCCTATTCACCACTACTTATTTCTTCTAACACCAATCCTATTCACCACTACTTCTTTCTTCTAACACCAATCCTATTCACCACTACTTCTTCACTACTAGTGCTTCTTCACACCTTCAATAAATCTAGATCCTATATCTAAATCTAACTAACCAATGTATACACTATATTCACCAAAGAATGAATGATATACAATATGAAATAAACAAGTAACTTAGATAGCAAGATGATACTAAGTTGTAATACTCCTAGTCTTGATGAATGGAAATATTCTTCTCTTTGCACTTGAATGAATGAGGCTTTGGATCACTTGGAAACAAAGGCTTATGAATTATATGATCAAAGGATTTTTAAGATTGAAATGGAGATTTGAATCAGAAAGTTTTTAGTGCAAAAAGGTGAGAAAATTTCCAGATTTAAGGTGGTATTTATAGGCAACAAGTTCTGACAGAGGAGCGTGGCTGGCCCCCTTAAATCAAGGCCGGCCCCCTTAAAATTAAGGGGACTGCCCCTTATAATTAATGGAGCCGCCCAACTGTAACGGCCAGAAAACTTGTCTTTTAGTGGGGAAAGTTTATTTGGTGAAAAACTAACTGATTTTGGTTAAAAATTTGAAATCATATATTTAGTATGATTAAAACATTTTTCTTTATTACCAAAAGTGTTTTTCAAAAATATATAATAAGTTTATATTTCAAAATAAACTTTGTAATAATATCCCTTTGATCTTATAATGCATTAAACACTATGGTTATTCATACCTTAAGTGATTAGATGGTGAAAGTGATTATTTACTACTAAATACTTGTTTACGTCATGATCTTTGGTTTGATGTGTTTTCGTTTTGTGATTATCAAAACATAGAGATATCGAAAGATATGAATAACGTTTTTAGTCATTTATTTATATCAACATAGTCCATCTCCTAGATCTGCTGATGAAGATCCAGATACTGATACGCATCTCAAAGAAGCTGCTGATGCTTTTCTTGATCAAGTTGATATGGATACTGCTGGTGGTACTCTCAAATCTGATTCTGCCGATCCATCTTCTATTCAAGCATTTCCTCCTGATGTTTCTGATGATAAAAAACAAGTGAAGACCTTGGTGCTGATCTTGTGTCAGATCAAGAAAAACTTGAGCAAGAAAGACTTCTCAAAGAATTTGAGGACAAAAAGAGGAGTTCAGACTTGGCTCAAGAGCTTCAAGCTAAATATGATTCAGAGTTCCAAAATGCTACTACATGATATGTTTCTACTTTACCTATTGCTAGACAGAGGGAACTTTTTGGGAATTATACTAACAGTTACCACGGCTAGTGAAGATATTACAACTGCTGAAGAATGTACTTGCAGTGGAAACTCATTACCACTGCAAGAACATATATTACCACTGCTGTTTAGATAATTGTTAGGAAACGTGTAAAGACAAATATAGAATAGATCTTGTGTATATCTTATTCTATTAGAGTTATACATATCTTGTAGAAGAGGACTCCTTGTGCTATAAAAGGAGGTCCTAGGTTAAAGGTTAGATATACGTTTTTCTAAGAGCTTCAAGGTGTAACCCTAGTGATACTAAGATCACTCGTATTATTATCATTAATAATATTGGAGCTTACAGTTTGTTACATACATTATTCTCATTCATAAACAACTGTTTCATTTACAATCAAACTTCTAAGTATTACTAAGTAGATTCCGCATACTTAGTGATATAACTCAAAGTATCAATCTAACATAGTTCAAGGTGTTTAGATCCATCAAGTCAGGTATTAGAGACAGGTTTTGATACTTTGATTTAGAAGACCCCAAGTTCACTCAGAAGAATCAATGGAGACAGAAACCAGTCAATCAAACATTGCTGCTAAGCTTCCCAAGCTTAAGTTGGATGAATATGAGATGTGGAGGCTAATGATATGTTTCTACTTTGCATATTGCTAGACAGAGGGAACTGGATGCTGCTGTGTCAGAGTTTAATGAGGCTGAGTGGATGGACATTGGAGCTCAAGTGGTTACCAATCCAGTGCTTGCCAGAGAAATTCTGGGTGATGATGTTCCTGCTGAAGACTTTGCTTCCAGCATGGTGGCGATAATGAAGCAAAGGAAGAAAGCAGCAGATGAGCTGAAAGCAAAAGCAAAAAGGGATAGGCCTCTTACACAAGCACAACAAAGGAAATATATGAGGGAATTTATGAAGAATAAGAGTAGTGTTGTGTATACTTCTCCATGGACTACGACTCAGGTTTGGTCTTTGTAAGATGATCAGCTTATTAATCAATACAACAGGATTGTGACTAGGCTTCAGAAGGATGGAATTATGGTTTCTCATAAGAAGGTTTCCAGCCTAGCATCTGTTGTTGAAGAACCTCCTTCTAAAAGGCTTAAAATTGGTGATTCTGCTGATGTCAAGATTCCTAATCATGTGGAGGTTCCATCTGTTCCTGTTCCTGCTATTCAAGTTGTTGTTGTTGCTGCTTCTTCTGTTGATAAGGGCAAGGCTAAAGTTGTAGCAGAAGATTTTCTTCCGAAGAAAAGGACTAGACGGCAAATAGAAGAAGACAGATTGGGTGAAGAGGTTGTAAAAAGATTGTATGATGATTAACAAATTGAATTGGCTAGGATGAATGAGGCAAGACTCAGGCAAGCAGAGCTTGAGGCTGCTAGAGCTGCACAAGCTGCTGATGCATCTTTACAACATTCTTTCTGCTGCCATGTCAACAGAGGTTCATTTGGCTGATGCTCCATCATCTCCTACCAAGGCTGCACATCATGACACATTCACAGCTGCTGATGAGTGTGATATATCTGAAGATGAATCACCTTCTCCTCAGCTATTTATATTCCTGGTAGAAGATCAAAAAGAAAGGCTACTAGAAAAGGCTATTTTGGAGACATTGATCTTGATGCTGAGGATATCACTTTTCTTGAGGAAGGATCCATTGAAGATTTTCCAGAGGGTTCTTTCAATGTTTTGGTTAAATGGGAGGTGACTGATGGATAGATTAATACCATCCATAGGATAGATAAATCCTATATGCAGTTCACCTTTTTGCAAGAGATTCTGCACCTTGTGGATAAACAAGATCTTATTATACTGTATGGCTTGGTCACCAAGTACTATTCCACATATACTACTGAAGGTGCTGGCCTATACTTGTTGGGTTATCTTTAAGTGCTATTTGATTCTAATTCTCCCACTGGTACTGGTTTTCATGTTTGGAAGAATAATAATAAGTGGAAAATCAGTAGCTGGAAGTTCTATCCTATTCCATATGTTCATGTATTGGAAAGAACAAGCTAAAGGGATCTTAATGCACTCTAAAATGAGCTGACATAAACAAATAAGCCACAGGACTAAGCAAAAGATGGACAATTAAGCAATTCCAAAACCTGAGTATGCAACATGCCAAAATGGGGTGTTTGCAGGCCTGTGTGGGGCCCACAAGAGAGGTTAGGGTTCCAAGGAGAGAGTGGAGTCAATAAGTTGATCTGGAAGGCTCTCCAATAAGCCAAGACTGAGACCCTGGGGTCTACTAATAAGCTAGTTGTGAGCTTATGAATATGGTGGTTCACCACTGATCACTCAGTATGATGGTTTGGTCAGGGTAACTTAAGGGCACAAATAAGCTAAGGGCAAGGGACCTAGGGTTCAAAATAAGCACTGGTCTAAAGAGCTACACTAACATGCTTCTCAAAAAAGCCCAGGGTTAAGGTCTGAGGTTCACAAGTAAGCACTTGGTGAGCTTATGAAATCAGGCTTATCAGCCTGGTACAGAGGATTCTTATGCAAAATAGGTCAAAAGATAAGGCCAAATAAGCACTGAGATAAAATCCTAAAATTAAGCAAAAATATGTTCTAACAAGCTAAGCTGCCAAAGGTTATTATCCTTCAAGCTCAAGGGCTAACACTGAAAAATTAGACCATGAAAAATCTCGCCAAATTGCTAAAACTGACAAGCTAAGCACTTTTGACTTTTTAAGATTTTGATAAAAGTTGACTTTGGTGAGATTGTAATAAACCTAGATTACTGAATGTGCTAAACTAGACTAAGATAAGACTATTTTAAGCAAGCTTAGCTAATAATAACCTGAAATGAATGCTCTTGATTTCTAAAAACCTCACAGGGAACAAATCCAAGAGATTAAAGGGTGTTTTTGACTTTTTCACAAATGACCTCTGATTTTTAAAGTTTGAATGTTCTATTTGGACCTATTGTGACATGTTTAAACTACAAGCAACAACAAAAGCACATAGAAACACATGAAAACTGCTTTATCCAAACACACCTTACTAACTACTTGTTTTTTATTTTTCAAAGCAAATGATTGATTGAGACCTCAACACTGATTTACAAAAACTTAATATGATATACTAAGCTAGAACAAGCACAGAAACACTCACAATATCAACAAACTCACAGGAATCAAAGGTATTCAATTTAACAGTGAAATTTAATAATGAGCAACTATTAAAACTTCTGAACAAGCATGAGATATTAAGCTACAACTTAACTAATAAACACCAGAGAGGCACAAAAGCACAAAGCACTTATAACCAATGCTACAGTGAAATGCTAAAATTGGAATTTTTGCTTACAAATTGGCATCCAAGCAAAGACTGAGAACCAGGACCAAAGAACACTTCTATAAGCTTCCCAAGAAGCAACTAATCTACTGCCATCCACAATTCATAGTGCTCCAGCAATCTTCTTCCTTCTTTGTTGATTTTTTTATTTTCCAACTATTTTTTGTATTTTTTATGTATTTTTAAGTTTATGAACTTAAGTTGATGTAAATGCTTTGAAAGCTTTAAGAAAGCTTATAATTGAGCTAATTTTAGCTTAAAACACTACTGAATAACAACATTAACAACTACAAGTAACATTAAGATTTTCAAAGGGAAAAAAATGACTTAAACTGAAAATGAATTGCAAACTGGAATTGAAGGTTTAAATAAGTTTCAAATAGACTGAAAACTCTTAATACAATCCTTTTAAACTAGAAAATACACTGGAACATTAAAATTTAACTAAGTCGACATACATTAAAACTAATTAAACTACACACTAGTCTCTTCTGCTTCTCCTGCTATTTATAGTAACCTATTGGGGTTTCTTGAGCCCTCTGCACATATCCCACTCCAATTATTAGCCATTGGATCACTCAAATTAATCCCAGCCTTCCATTTGGTTTTGGCGGGAAAATTGGTTTGATACCAATTGTCTGTTTCTCGCAAGAGGGGGTGGTGGCATATATTGTGGCTTATTTTGGAGTATTGAGATGATGGGTTAGGATGTGGAAACAAGTGGAGGAGGGGGGTGGAGGTGACTGATGTGCAGGGTCAAGTGGGAGGGAAAGGGGGTGGTGATGGTGAGGTTTGACCAGGGGTTTGACCCTGGTATTATTAAAACGGTGTAAGGGTTTTTGGCTTAGCGGAGTTGGGCCAGGTGTGGGATGGACTGGATTGGGAAGTGGGTTTACGTTTTGTGTTGGATTTGGTTTGGTTTTGGATTTAAAGTAATAAAGGAGTCCGTTTGGTATTATAGTTAACACAAGGACCATTTGTGCAATTTTCTATTTTTGAGGGACTGGTTATGCCAACTGACCAAAGTCATCACAAGGATCAATTTTGTCAAGTTTTATTATCCCAAGGACCCTTAATGATAATTTTCCAAATTTAGATATCCAAGGACTAAAATTGCCAAATTTCAAAGTGTAGGGACCAAACTTGTAAATTCTCCAAACTTTTCACCGAAGGACCAAATTTTGCCACTTTGTAATTTTCCAAGGTCCTTTGTTGTTTATCTTTTAATATTTTGACATTATGGACCATTTCTGTCATTTCTGAAACTCGAGGGGCTAAAACTGTAAATTCCTCAAAATTTCCACCAAAGGACCAATTGTGATAATTTTTGAATTCCCAAGGAGCTATGTTGACTTTTCATCCAAATCCAATGCTCAGGGGCCATATCTGTCAATTTCCAAATTTGAGGGACCATTTCTGCCAATTTTGCAAGCTTTTGCTCCAAGGACTATTTCTGGCATTTTGTGATTCAACAAGGTGTGTTTTGACAATCTGAGCTAAAAAATGGTAATTTGCTTCCCCGGCTCTGGCTTTTGACATGTTTTCCAAACTCGTGCTCGTTTTTATCCTTTTTGGCTTGATTTTTGCCAATTTCTGAAATATCCGTTACTGCACGATCACAAACACAAAAAAACAATATCTTTGGCAATTATGGTTAGTTTGTGTCTGTTTTTATCATAATTTGGCTAGAAAAAGGTGTGTGAATAAGCACACACCAATTGGATCGACCTATTAGATACTCGAAAGTGGTTGTTCCAAGCACATGGTCGTAGTAGAACATTGTTTACTTCATAAGGGGAATGATGGTGTACATAAGTAACCTTTGAGGAAAGGTCATCAGTAGTCTAAGCATGAATGGTGGATCTTTATCAAAGTTCACTTTGCGTAAACGCATCCTTTCTCGAATGGGATATTCTTTAGATCAATGCAAAGCACTTAGCTTGTTTCTATCAAGGTGTTAGTTGAGTACATCGAGTCGTGGAAAGTCACGAGTTATGAGAATATGGATTCGCAATGTTGAGTTACTTGAGTTTATAAGTAACCTTTGATTTTCTCAACTCATAATCATTATTGTCAAATCTTTTCTTCCTTAATGACATTACGATTATCTTCTTAATCAATCCTTTGATTTTCTTCACATAAAACAAATCCTCCAACCCTTTCAAAATACTCCCAAATCTTATCCCCAACATTCTCTTATTATTCCCTTACACCTCTTGTAATTCATGTACTTCATGTCCCCTTCATTCCCACACAATATCTCCAAAACATTTTCTTCACTACATTCCCTTTCAACCACTAGGATTTCACCACACTCATCTTCTTCATCCCAACCATCCATTTCAAACCAAATAAACCTTCCTCACATACACCTCACTTTTTACTCTATCTAGGATTCAAATTACACACACTTCACTCACAAACCCTCTCCAACACACACTAACCAAAGGCTCCCCATCATATCAAATCTTATACACTCCAACTCATTCTTACACCCATCATATCCATCCAACTCACTCCCTCACATCTCCAACAACTAGTTTTTCAAACTACACACACCTCACTCACATATCCTCCTCCCTCACACACTAGCCAACTCAACCAAAGGCTCCCCATCCCATCAAATCTTATATTCCCTTACACATCCAACTCATCACCTCTTCACACTCCATTTCAACACATAGGGAATAATTTGAATCCCAAACATAGGCTCCTTTTCATCTCAACCATCCATCACCCTCAAGCACATCTCAACCCTTCATCTCACCCTTTCTCTCCAAGGATGGAATATTCACTTGGATATCCCTTTCTACTCAACCATGGTTCACGTTCTAACTCAACCATGGTTACTCTTCTAACTCAACCATGGTTCATTCTAACCCAACCTCACTCTCTTACTTTCCCTCTCACAACATTTAAATTTCAAATTCCAATCACTTCCCTCTCAAGGAATATCCAATGGGATATTCTTTCTCTCTTTTGTACCATGTGAGGAATACCTATTCTACCCCTACCCAATTACCCTTTCTAACTTTCTATCCTTGATAATTAGTTTCACATAAATACTTCATAAAACATTTTCCAAATTGGTTATTTGAGTTGGTAAACCTTAGAATTATTAATGTTAATGTTTAAATGTGTGAATTAGAATTAGGGGTTTAGCAAGGTTAGGTATTTAAAAGACCAACACCCAAATTTGGGAAAAAGCTACAGGAGTCCTGGCGCGCTGCCCACGCTCAGACGCGTGGGCGACTTCCCAGTCTCGGTAAATTTTTCTCAAAGTTGGGCCTTGGCCTTAAATACCCACTTTGCCTCTTGTATTCCTCACCCCTTTCCATTATTCTTTCTCTCTAATCCTCTAATTTTATCTTGTGTTCTTGATCTTTCACGTTAACATCACTTGAAAGAAAAAGCGAAGAATCACAAGAACCTAATCCACTCTTGTGATTGTGTCGAGGGTCTTCTTATCTATACCCTTTCTACTAGAATTGTGGAGGATCTAAACACACGCCTTGTGTTAGATTGATACTTTGAGTATATATTAACTAGCAAGCAGAATTTACTAGTTAACACTTAGAAGATATTGTATATGAAATGTATGAATGTATGTATGGAACAATGAGAAAGAAACACAGTGTTTTCACAACCAAAAGAAGCTTCAATATTATTGAAATAATATGAGTTATCTCTTGTTATCACTAGGATTACAACCTTGAAGCTATTCTATCTTTTCTGTATATCTTTCTCTTAACCTAGAACCTCCTTTTGTAGAACAAGGAGTCTTACACAAGATAACTAATACTAGAACAATATTAGTATCATTCTAAACGTATAAAATATACATGCAATCTATTCTATAATTATCTTAAACGCGTCTTCACTGTTAATAATTATCTCATAACCAGTACTAACTTTCTGTGCTAGCAGTACAAACTGACTTTGTACTGCTAGTACAAATTTCCACCACTTCCGTTATGGTCTCGGGTTTTTGTTCTTGATAAACGTGAAGATTGGGCAAGTCGTTCTTTTCAGTCACTGCCCTAAGCTCTGTACGTTTGCTTAACGACCTTATAACCTTATATCGTGAAAGGTCAGGATTGATTCTTGACGGTTTAGGAGCAATTGTGAGCTTAGGTTTTTGGACAACCGTAGGTTGGACGTATTTAACACTTCCATCGTCAGAGGGAAGTACAGGGTCCTTTGTCACCTTGGTTTCTTGTTCCATTTCCCTCACCGGAGAGGGAATACGAATCGATGGTCCATCATAATCAACACGACATCTCGACATATTTGACAAGGCCACAATTTTTTCAATTTTTCTCTGCAAGGCCCTTTGTTCAAAGAAATTGTCATCGAGAGATGCCATTAGAATCAATTACAAGACAAGTGGAAGAAGTTAGAATCAAAAGGATAGAGGGTAAAGGGATGAAGAATCAAAAAGGTAGGAGGGTAAGGATAGATATTTTTTGGATTTTTGATAAACATTTTATAAGAAAGAAAATCTTTTTGTGTTTTTGTGTTCGTTGAAAACTAATTTTAAAAAGTTTTCAGGAACCGTTTTGTTTTTAAAATAAGAAAATATGAACAAAGGATGGTAAATATACAATGAGTGTATATCCAGATTCACTAATCTGTAAAACCGTTTAGAATACGCGTACAACCTCCCCGGCAGTGGCGCCAAAATTTGATTGGTCCCAAACGGTCAACCTAAATTGACCAGGTGAGTGGTCAACCAAGTCAAACGTCTCAGACCAAATCTCCGCGGAAGTATAGTGTTTCCCCGGGTCGTCATGTCCCGACGAGGTGTGGATGGTATAAAAACGGGTTTGTGATCGGGTGAAATTGGACAGGAATAGGTTTTGAGTGAGGGATTGATTACGCTACGGAAATATAAGTGAGAACGATTTAAACACACTATATTAACAATAACGTGAAACCTAATTAACCTAAAATGTAATCTAAAAACTTAAAATCAGAATTTGCTTATAAATAAGCAGAAAAATAAGCCAAACGGCTTAAATAGAAGCTATCACTTTATTTATGTTTTTGGTTTTTCTTATTTTACAAACTACTTTTACTTACGTAACCTAAATTTAAAATAAACGTAAAAGTTATTTAAATAAAACGCGAGTGCGCAAAATAAAACGTGAAATTTAAGCTACGCAAACCCTACCGACATGAAAATTATATTTTTACAAACCTAATAATAAAAGAAAATTTTAGAAAAAAGAAAATTATTTTTTTGACTTTTATATTATTTATTATTAATTAATTACTAAATATACTAATTTTAATTATTAAAAATCCTAAACTAAGTTGAGAAATTACAAAACTTTTTCTAAAATTACTTTAATATAATAGTAAGCTAGAAAAATTAGAAAAAGCTCCAAGTGCTTATTTATAAGTAGTGGAATAAGCTAATTAGTGAATTAAACTTATTATGCTAAATGATATTTAAGTATTAAACTTTGCAAAGAAAGAATGAAAAAAGTCCCAAGGGCGCCTGGTTTGTGATGTTGTGTTTGTGTGCATGCTATCTAGAGGTCAGGGGTTCGAATCTCACACCCCACCTTTTTGCAATTTATCTTATTTTTTTATTTTTCTTTTTTGCACACTGTTTAAGCAACAAACTTAACCAACTTTTTGAAAAACAACTTTTCCAAAATCTCACTAATAAGCTGAATGAGAGCTTATTAGCTTATCAGCCTGTCAATTCAATTTTTAATCAAAACAAGCTCACCAAGGTTGGACTCAATAAGCTATTTTAAGGGAGCCATAAGCTGGCATAAAGTACAACTAAACTAGAATTATTCTAAAACAATCCCACATAAGCCAAAACAAGCAAATAATCTAACTAGGACACTTAAATAAGCTGATAAGAGGAAATTCAAAATGGATAATCCAAACAGGCAAATGGCTTGATTGCAAGCATATGTGGGACCCACCAAATAGACTCAGAGATCCAAGGAGGGGGTGATCCAATAAGCTAACCGGGTGGGCTTATCAGAAAGCCAATAAGCAAAAGCTTATCCCCACAGATGGGCTTTTAATGAGCTTGTGAAATTGCCCCTTAACACTGATGAGTCAGTGTTAACAGTTTGATGAGCCCAAATTGATATCCAAATTAAACAGATGAAATAAGCAATCCATGGAGTAAAAAGCATAGCATAATGAAATGAGAGTGTGGGCTAATGAGAACAACAAAATTATCCAGCCAAAGGTCTCTAATGAACACTACAGAAGCCTAAGAAAATGAGCTTATGGAATAGGTACCCTGAAGCAGGGCACAATCAAGCCAAGCAGGCCACTTCAAGGCCAAGTTTTGATGAGCAATTGAATTCCAAATTCCAATTTTTCTTTTGATTCAGATAAACAAGTTACCAAATAACTTAAATCAACAAAAATAACTTAATTTCAATCTAAATTAAACCATATGCATGATCTAGAAATTTTGTCCAATTAACTGAGCCTGGAAATTTGACTTTTCTGTTTTAACTCAAAGTTTGACCAGAATGAACTTTGATTGATTCTCACTGATGAAATATGGAGTAATAAGCTATGATGAAACTGATTTAAGCTAAAGGAACAATTTTTAAACTAAAATGCATGGTTATGCAAACTAACACTACAACAGATAAGCCAATGTGAGAGTTTAAAACTGATTTTGACTTTTAAGTGTAAAAGACCTGTATTTAATGACTTGAATATGCTACATTAACCTGAACTGAGATGTTACAAACAAGGTTAACAACAAACATGGACCAGACCCTTTACATACTAACTGATTTGAGATTATGAAGCAAATGATTGTTAAAAGCTATTCTACTTATGCATAAGGCTGATCTATGCTATATATAGTTTATAAAAGCTAGAAAAATGCAGCAGACAACAATGGAAGAAGCTAGGTGAGATTTAGGCCAAATAACTGATGCAAGGTACAAAGTGGGACTTAAGAGAACAAATGATGGTAATCAATCAACTAAACAATATATCAATCTTAAGCTGACCAAATAAGCAAAGAAAACTCAGATAAAGCTCTAGATATAAGGTAATTACTAAAACAGATTTTAGGCTAAATTATGAAGTGAGAGGTGGAACAAGTTAACAGACCTTAAGTTATGAATGAAGATCACAGATTTAGTTACCAACAAGCTCATCAAGCACAACTAATCACCTAAATCCTCCTGGAATAGCTTAATGCTATCTTGATCTCTGTTGACTTTCATTGACTGATTTGTAATTGAATTGATTGAACAAAAACAACTCTATAACACTTACTAAAATCTATGGTAAAGCTTAAATAAGCTTACTGAGACAGATAAAGAGCTTATGAAACATTAAACAACCATAAGAAAAAGCCTTAAAAATAAAACTGTCAATGATTTAAAGGTAACCTGATTTTATTAAAAGATTGAAAGAGTACAAAGCTGCTAAATTACAATACTTGAAAACTTTAAAACAACATTAATATAAGCTACTTCAGCTCCATATTGTGCTACTCCTAAATTACTTAACTAAAATCTAATTACTAGCTAGCTCTTTTCTGCTTCCCTCTCTTCTCTTTTATATTAATCCTTTAGGGTTTCTGTGACCCTTGGACTCTTCCCAGCTTCTACTCTTGACCCTAGGATCACCAATGTTCAATCTTCACCTTTCAAACTTTTTGCCGCCAAAATCATCTTAGCGTATTTCTATAAATTATTGATGCTAGTGGTGAAATCTTGGAGTTTTGTGTTTGTTTGAGTAGGCAAGGGGGAGGGTTGAGTGTAGCAGAGGTGGAAGCAGGCTAGGTGTGATGATGGGGGATTTGGAGTATAGCAGGTGAGTGGGGGTGGTGATGTGGAGGAGGCGGTTAAAAGGGGGTCAAATGGTCAAGGTTTGACCATGGGGATTTATTAAACGGGGAATGTTATAATTTAGGGGGTAGGCTGGTAAGTGACTTGGGCCAGGTTAGGATATGGTGGGCTTGGGGTAGTGTTGGATTAGGTTTTGGATGATAATAATACAAAGGGGTCCAATTGGTTATAGCAAATCATAAGGACCAATTTTACAAACCTGCTGAAACTTGAAGGGACCAGAAATGTATTTTCCCCAAATTCATCATAGGGACCAACTTTGCCAAGGTGATTAACCAAAAGACTATTTCTGACAATTTCAAGAAATTTACACCCAAGCACCTATTTTGCCAAGTTTTGAAACTACAGGGACCATTCTTGTAATTTTCCAAAAATTTACTCCAAGGACCATTTGTGAAAAATTTTACTTTCCAAGGACCATAAATGACTTTTTCATTCAAAAATATCCCACCAGGGACCAAATCTGCCAAAATCTAAAACTCCAGGGACCAAAATTGTAAATTTACAAAACTTTTCAGATTTTTCACCAAAGGACTAAATATGACAACTTATGATTTCAAAAGGACCTTTGGTGATTTTTCTTTCCAAATAAATGCTCAGGGACTATTTTTGCCAATTTTTGAAAGTTGGGGGACTGAAACTGCCAATTTTGCAAACTTTGTACGTTTTTCATTTGTTTTTACTCATTTTGCATCTAAAACATATAAAACACAATTTTGAAATATTTTTAGTATTCTGATGCATTTCTGAGTGTTTTTGTATGTTTTGCAGTTCAGATTTGACTAAAAATGATGAGTGTTTGAGCACTCATCAATCCCCCACACTAAACTATTGCTAGTCCCTAGCAATAAACTGTTTTGAAAACTTGATGGATTTTAAACTATTTACCAAAATCCATCACTTCTGGAGTAGCCAGATGTAAGAACTGTGGTACACCTGATAACCATGTGATTTTGAGCAAACCACCAGCTGTCAACGGATTTGATTAGTCTTTACCAAAAGCCGTTTGCTTCTGGAGTAGCCAACTCTTGATGGACATAGTCAACATCTTGGTGAGCTGATTACCAATTATGGATTTTCCACTGCCTTTACCACAAGCCATAATCTTGCGGGCTAGCCAACTCATTCGCTTTATGGGATATGGCGAGTTGATTTACCATACAATTTTGGGCAAATTG
This sequence comes from Artemisia argyi, assembly GCA_030686995.1. Lineage (NCBI taxonomy): Eukaryota > Viridiplantae > Streptophyta > Magnoliopsida > Asterales > Asteraceae > Artemisia > Artemisia argyi. Next base: position 132,203,232 of record CM060703.1, read on the forward strand.
CAAGCCATAAACGGATTTGAGTTATCTTTACCAAGATCCGTTTGTTCCTGGATTAGCCAATCCCTTTTATCGTTTAGACAAGGCGGACTGATAACCACAAAAATTTTGAAACTTTAGTGAAAATTTTTTAAAATTGTGGCAAAAAACGGGGGTATTAGATAGTAAAATGTGATAAAATTCGCTAGAATAGCAAAATACCCCCCCCCCCCACACTTAGCATGAATATTGTCCTCAATATTCAAAGTCCCGGCTATTATGCCGACTCTATGAACGTAAAAGGGCAACATTACAAGCTAAGCGTGGAAAACACCATTTTGTTTTTCACTTTTGTAACCATAATAGGGGTAACTCCCCCACACTTAGGGTGAAAACCCTAAGTACATGCTACTGTTTTTGTTTACCGAGTCGCTAGCTTGACTCGACCCCGAATTCATTTGTCCTTGGGGAAGCGTGATGTGGAAGAAACAATCTCAATCGGACTTTTATTCAAGATGTTTGGACAAACATTTGAAGCACGTGAAAGTTCCACACCGATGAGATAAGTAACCGGCTCAAGATAATGGTAAATGAAAATGCCAGGATCAAAGATGGTATCCTCATTCCCGAAGGAGTGAAGAAGGGAGGAAGTCACCTTATAGTTGAAGAAAAGGAAGAAAACCATGATGAAAATCATGATTTGATCTTCTTCCTCGAGAGCAGGCTCATTAGCCTGAGTTTGGATTTCAAAGGTTAAGCTCAAAAACATCCCGGGAGGGAGGGTGGGAATTTGCAAATCCTCATGATTGGGTGCATCTCCCCCCGGGCTATCAAACTCCGGAGGAGTAATGATATGATGAGTGAGTTCACTGGAGAACTCCTCATGAAGAGAATCTTTCACATGATGTGAATCAGTGAACTCTTGTTCCATTGTGGACTCAGCACAACCCTCATTCTGAATATCAAAGAGTGGATTATCAGAAATCAAAGTGAATTCGGATTCGAATTCATATAGAGGATTGGTGAGAGTAGTTTTGAATGCTTCAGGAACAAAGCGACTATCATTCTCTTCTTCTAAGCTAACTAGCTCAGAAGGTAATCCTTCCACATGACTGATGTCTCCAGAAGATAAAGAATTTTCATCAGCATGTGAAGTACTAAGCTCGATGTTGGGATTAGAGTTTAAAAAATTTTCAGTTTCTCCCATATCGGCTTCAAAATCAAGAGATCATCATCACTTCCCAATGGAAGTGGATTGATGTGAGTAAGTTCATCTGTGAACTCCTCAATAGGAGGGTCAACATCAGAATGAGGCAATGGTGCCTCTTCATACTCAACTTCTCCATAAGATGTACAATCATCATTAAAGTCGGAGAAAGTCTCAAAATGATCTTTTGGATTTTCAGGGGGAGAAGGTAAATCACACATATGATCAAAAGTCCCCTGTGACTCTCCTAGGATTGGGACAAGGTTCTCAACACTAGACTTTATGAATTCATCCGATTCCTTTTGAGGAACAGTGCTAAGATGCTCATCCCCCATATTCAGAGAGTGAGTGTGAACTTCGGGTGTGATATCAATAGACTGAGGGAGTTTAGAAGTACTAGCAGTTATGGAATTTTCAAGTTCCATTTGATCAACGGCTAGTGACTTCGTCACATTATTTTCTCCCTGATTCTCCATGGAAGGAATCACAACTGATGAATCTGATGAATCTTTTTGAATAATAACAATGTTATCTTCATCATCATCACTGTCATCGTCATCATCATATAGAGCAGCATAGCGAAGATTGGTACGTATTTTAGCCGCTCTTTGCTCAGCAAGTAATTCTTCCATGCTCATTTCGTTTCTAGCCTCTCGTTCTTCAGCAAGTAATTCTGCCATTGATTTTTCACGAGAATCTTGAAACGATGTAGTAGCCAACCCCTCCTTAATTTTTTTAAATGCTTCAAGAACCTCATCACAAAGGTCTTGCGGGAATTGAGGAGTTGCTTGGGTCAATTGGTACTGTGGAGGTTGGTCTTGAGACGAATAGTCATAATTGTTACAAGGAAATAGATTCCTTGTTTGACAATCAGAACTGCAGTGAGGACCTCCACAGTATTCACAACAGTAAAACTGATGTGGCTGTGACTCGTATGTGCTTGAGTCAAATATGTTTGATCTTGATCTCTTACTTACATTCTTCAATTGAGTTTTACTTGATCGTTGCCTGTATTGTTTGGGATTTGAATCGTAACTGGTTTTAGGGTTTTTTTAGGGTTTTCCTTTAATCGCTAAGGGTTTTTTCTAGGTCGGTTTCTGTGTGCTAGTTATTCCTATCATTGTATCATTATAATCGATCAGCCATCTTCATTTAGTATGGTTTAGGCTATTATTATTCATGACTACAAAACCCTAGTTTCAAACTAGGGATTTAATCGGTTTGCCTTTGCTAGGCGTGTTCTTTGTGGTGGGTTTTGTAGTGTTGGTGTGATGTCGGATTTGGGAGAGAAGACTAATGTGGATGACATACGTGATATGTCTAAGGTAACTATGCGACGTCCTCGTCCAGGTCGGGGGAAGGGTACTTCTAAAGAACATGTTTTGTTCTCGAATGAGGGTGTTGTTATGGATGCTCAAACTGATGGGATAACAGGTCTTAAGGATGGTATTGCCTCTGCCATTGGGAGTAGGACTACTGACCCGATGGCTATGGATTCTGTGATGTTTGGGAGTTTGGCTAATGATGGCTTCACACCTAAGGGTGTTGCTACTGCTGTTCTTACCGAGGAGACATCAAGTCCTACTGTTGGTACTGATGGTGCTACTGATGGTTCTAATGCTGTTTCTGGTATCAATTTTGTAAATGCCTTCTTTGGTGTGTCGATTAAAACTATTAAGGATATTGATGATTTCACTAAGGGTCTTGATGAGGGTAAATATCCTATGTGGGCTGATGTGGATAGTAACACTAAAGATAAGGTTTATGTTGATCTTGAGAGTCTATTTTCCACACTTATGGCTGCTAAAACTCAAGAGACTCCCATTGTTGAGTCAGAATGTGTTGGTGTTGATATCTCTATTCCTCGTAAAGTGGTGGAAAAAGTTAATTCTCGTTTGGAACATACTTTATATGGCTACTTTATTAGGAAAAGGATGGCGTATCTTGTGGTTGAATACTATGCTAGGAGTAATTGGGCGAAACATGGTCTTAAAAAGATTATGATGAATTCCAAAGGTTTCTTTTTCTTCAAATTGGATACATTGGTTGGTCTTGAAGCTGTCTTGGAAGGAGGCCCCTGGATGATACGCAAATCTCCAATTATTCTCAAGAAATGGTCGTTGGATACTTGTCTGCGTAAGGAAGAGTTAACTAGCATTCCAATTTGGGTTAAACTGCATGATATTCCTCTTCAAGTCTTTGAAGAGGAGGGTATTCGACTGATCGCTAGTTTCATTGGTAAGCTTGTCATGCTTGATTCATATACTACCTCTATGTGTAATGATTCGTGGGGTAGGAGTAGTTTTGCTAGATGTCTTATTGAGGTTAATTCTGAATATGACTTTCTGGATACTGTGACTATTGGGTTCCCTTCTCTTACGGGGGAGGGTTTTATTAAAGATAGTGTACGTGTTGAGTATGAATGGAGGCCTCCAAGGTGCAATTTATGCAAAATTTTTGGGCATTCTAATGGGCAATGTTCTAAACAGGTGGAGAGGCCTCCTACACAGGTGGTTACCCCTTCTACTGTTTCTACTTCTCATGCTGCTATTCCTCATGTGGAATTGGTACTGATGGTTTTCAAAAGGTGGGTAATAAGAATAAGAAGAAGAAGGGTAAAGCAAAGGCTACTAATAGGACTCAATCTGCTGGTACTTCAGTACAACAATTCAAATTTGTTCCTAAGGCAGCTACTAGTGAACCTAAGAAGGGAGTTAATACCATAGGTAATGCATCTACATCGTTGTCTCAGTTGAAGTCTACTAGTAACGCTTCTAAGGAAGTTAATGTCACTACATCTAATCCATATGTTGCATTGGTGATGGATGATGAAGATGGTGAAGAGCTAGCGGTAAATGAGTTTGATGAATCGGCCAATCTATTTGCTAATATGGGGGCAGGTTCATCTCGCACGTTTTCTGCTGGCTAGCTGTTTTTGTTCTTGTTTCTAGATGCATCTTTGTTTCTAGTTTTGTAAGTGCTTCTGGCATGTCTTAAGCACTAGAGTTAGTTGGTTATCAAGCTTTTTAGCTTGAGGTTAATATGGCATTTTGATGAGGCGAAAAATGATCCATTTTTAGGGGGTCATTTAAGCCCGAATCCGAATTTATTTGATCAAATATTGCCCTAAATCGTTCCTTTTGTGATTTTAGGTGTTTGGAGAGTGAATTCTGGAAAAGAGGCTATTTTGGACGTTTTTGGAGCATAAAGTGAAGAAAACGACAAAGTACCAAAAATCCAAGCTGGAAATACAAGGTGACGGCGTCAAGGGTTTGCTCTTGACGGCGTCAGACATGAAGAATAATTTACCGTAGCTGGTGACGGCGTCAGATGGAGTTATGACGGCGTCAAAGTGACCAAGATTAATTTACCGTGGGTGGTGACGGCGTCACATAGGCCGTCACGATTGGATCTAGGGCGTCCGAGGAAGTGTATGGCGGCGAGTTGACGGCGTCAGATTTTACTCTTGACGCCGTCAGGACGATTTTCCTATATATAGTTTTCTAGTTTTTTCATTAAAAAGAGAGAAGTTTTGGTGAAACCCTAAAGACGATTTTGGTGCCTCTTTTACAGGTTTTTCAAGGGTTCCAAACCCTTGAGACCTTGCATTGTAATTGAGATAAGTATATTCTTAATTCAATCAATATGTCTATGTGTTGGTTGTTTATCTTTTGTTCTTATCTTAATTCTACTATGCTAGGCTAGATCTCTCTTGTGTTTGCTTAGATCTAATGAAACCTAGATGTTGATTATGTGTTGATTACTTGTCTATTCTTGTTTTGAATGAATGATTTTATATGTTAGGCTTAAGAAAACTGGCAGATCTCCAAATGGTAACATGCTTGAACGTCTTAAGAAACATGAACCGAGGCGTACTAGGTCTTTATTGGTTGTATTTAATGCATGAGCCACTGTTTACAATCCCTATAGTTGTGCTGGGTCATGGTGTAGGAGGAGATAAGAGCTCATAGAGTTGGGGAGTTATGTATGCCACTCCACGAATGGTATTAAGGAATACAACCCGTCATTCATACAAGTGTAACAAGTAATTGACATGTAAAAGATATCTAGGGAGTAATGAAGTCTAAGTAAACACAATTTCTCCATATACTGCTCACAACCTTAGTTTAATTAGTTTAATTTCATTTTTATTATTTTATTTTGATTGCATCTTAGCTTTGGGTTAGTTGATTAGCAACTAATTCCGCCCACTCTTTCAAAACCCGAGATTTTAATTGCTTTCATAAAATTATAAAAATACAAAAATAATCATCTTTCATCTCTAGAACTTTTAATTAGGTTTTCTAATCCTAGCGACACTATTCCTAAGCTGAACGATCAATCCCCCGGTACTTGTCACTATACTATACTACAACGATCAGGTACACTGCCTGGTGGGGGTTGTAAGCCTCGCGAGATCCCTCGAGAGGTAAAGCAAGGTGCGATTCCCACGCATCAAGTTTTTGGTGCCGTTGCCGGGGATTGTCTATCTTTACATTTATTCCTAAACTTTCGCAAAAGAGTGCGGCGCCATCAAGTTTTTGGCGCTGCAGCCTGGGGAATAGTTATTGTCTAGGTTAGGATTTCTTTTTATTAGGTCTACTTGCTAGATTCCTTTCTAGTAAGATTTTTTTTTTTTAAGGTCTTCTTTAGTCTATCTTATTTCTTCGTGCCTTTGTTTGTAACTATTCACCATTCACCATCATGGCAACCAACGAATTCTCCAACCTTAGGATCACTAGAAGTCGTAGCACCACTAAAGACCTCGTCTTGCCTTATGCAGAACCCGAAAGAGAAATGTGTAGGTTAAGACGAACTCACTCAACACCTGAACCATCCAGCATTGCTATCGACTTTGATGCACCTCTCTCTGAAGAAAATTCAGAAAATCACATCACAACCCCGAGCTCCCACAATGAGACGAATACTCCTATAATACCTCCTCCTAAGCGTCTCAAGGATTACTCTTCCCCAACTCCTCGTGGGTTTTCCAATGCCATTGTTTATCCAAACGAACACACCAACGAGGTCTTGCATGCGAATGATATTTGGCTTGTCAAAAGTGTGTGTAAGTTCCACGGACTTGATGAGGAAAATCCGATCCAACACATCAAGGGCTTCCTAAAAATAGTGGATACCATCCATACGGGTGGGACTACTAGAAACACATCCCGACTGCGATTCTTCCCTTTTACCTTATACGGAAAAGCCCAAGAATGGTATAACAAACTCCCTTCCGAATCTATTTCATATCCAAGTTTATGAGAAGTTCTTTCCACCTGGAAAAACCTCAGCATTCAGGGATAGGATCCTTCGTTTCCGAAAGGGGAAGGATGAACCCTTCCATAAAGCGTGGACTAGATTCAAAGATTTAATAAGACAAGTTCCACATCATGGCATTGAACTTTGGCTCTTGGTCCAAATCTTTTACGAAAATATCTCCTCTAATGACCGGAACGGAATCAACCAATCTAGGAAAGGAAGATTGGCCAATCTTAGTGCCGAGGAAGGATGGGACAGGATTGAAGAATATGCCCAAGACCTGGATGACACTTGGGATGAACCTGAGTCGACTATCGGCATTTCTGAAACCACCTCGGGTCGATTGAGCAAAGTTCACAAAAGAATGGATTGCCTTGCTGGATCACAACCACCTAAAATGCTGTCTAATCCTTACTTGATCTGCGATTACTGTGGAGGTCCGCATGAGGTGGAGGAATGCGGAGGAGCAGCCACAACTGAACATGCATGCTTGTCAGGAGGAGACATTTATGCTGATCCCTCCCTTTTGCCTTTCTACCAAAATGATGATTATACCCTTTGGGGAAATCTGGTAAGGAAAAGAGAAGGGGAGGGAGGCCCTGAATTCAAGATCAGGAGCAATTTCGAAGATGACCTTGGTCACTTCACTCAAGAAAAAGACTTGCAAATGAAAGGGCTTAATGAGCTTTTCGACGAACAGCAGGAGGATGTCGGAGAATTCTTCAGCAAGCTTAACTCAGCCCTAGATAACCTCCAACCACCGTCAGAAAGAGGAAAAGATCCCATGCTCGCGATAACCACACGGGCCGGAACGACAACCAAGGACCCTCCTTACCCAAATTCGTCCCCAATCACACTCAATTCAGACAAACCTGGGGAGGAGGAGCAGGATGTCGTCATTGGCACCCCGGACCAACCACCAGTAACAACCCCCTCCCCATCAGCCCTTCCTAACCCACCTGTGAGAATTCCATACCCATCCCGACTAAGGAACCAAAAAACGGAGAATGATAACAAGAGGTTCTTATCATACCTAAAAGACTCGGTTGTCACCATACCTCTCCTGGATGCTTGCTATCACATGCCAAAGTATAGCACATATTTCAAAAAACTGCTCGCTAACAGGAAGAAGCTCGAGGGTCTTGTAACCCTAGGGGAAGAATGCTCAGTGGTGACCCATAAAGGGCTACCAAAGAAGGTAGACGATCCGCGCAGCTTCACCTTGCCATGCTCTATAGGTCCTCTATCAATCAAGAATGCTTTTGCCGATTTGGGAGCAAGTATCAACCTCATGCCTCTCTCTATGTTCCGTAAACTAGGATATTCCGGATTGAAGCCTACCCGTATGAACATCCAACTAGCCGATAGATCAGTCAAATACCCCGAAGGGATATGTGAGAACGTGCTAGTCAAGGTTGGGAAATTCAAATTCCCTGTCGACTTCGTAATCCTGGATATGGAGGAGGACGACGTGGTACCTATCATTTTAGGTAGACCATTTCTTGCTACCGCTCGTGCAGTCATCGATGTCTACGATGGCAAATTGACCTTACGAGTAGGAGACGATAGCACAACCTTCGACATTAAGGATTCTATGGACCTCTCCCTCGAAGCATCCAACCGGCTCTACTTTATCGGGGAAGTAGATGAGCTCACAGATATCATTGATGACTGCATTGATGAACAAATCGATGAAGGCTGGCTACGGGACGAGAGTTTTCTTCCTTTGCTGGAGGTGGAAAAGATGGAGGAAGTTAATGCAGTCTCCTTCTACCCCAGACAAGAGACAACGGAGCATCTCGAGCTCCGAAAGCCCAAGAACAAGCTAAAACCTTCTATTATCGAGCCCCCTGACGTTGATCTTAAAGAACTCCCTAATCATTTGGAGTATGCCTTTCTTCAGGGAGAAAACCAACTCCCGGTAATCATAAATTCTTCCTTGGAAAAAGAACAAAAAGTTAAACTCTTAGAGGTCCTGAAGAAATACAAGGGGGTACTCGCATGGAGTGTGGCCGACATTAAGGGGATTGACTCCCCTTTTTGCACACATAAGATTCTTATGGAGGAAGATTATAAACCCACTGTGCAACCCCAGAGGCGAGTTAACCCTAACATTAAGGAGGTAGTGAAGAAGGAAGTTATCAAACTTTTGGATGCAGGACTGATTTACCCGATCTCGGATAGCCCATGGGTTAGTCCTGTGCAGGTTGTACCTAAAAAGGGTGGAATGACTGTAGTAAAAAATGACAAGGGTGAGATGGTGCCACAGAGAACTGTCACTGGATGGCGGGTATGCATTGACTATCGAAAGCTCAACGATGCCACGAGGAAAGATCACTTTCCCTTACCATTCATTGATCAGATGTTAGAAAGATTATCTGGACACGAGTACTATTGCTTCTTAGATGGATTCTCTGGATATTTTCAAATCCCCATAGCACCTGAGGACCAAGAAAAGACCACGTTTACTTGCCCCTATGGAACGTTTGCCTACAAACGGATGCCTTTTGGGCTATGTAATGCCCCCGCCACTTTCCAACGTTGCATGACCGCAATCTTTAACGAACTCATGGAAGACAGCATGGAAGTATTCATGGATGACTTTTCAGTCTTCGGGAACTCCTTCGACCGCTGTCTTGCTAATTTAGAGAAGATGCTTAAACGTTGCGAGGAAACCAACTTGGTGTTGAACTGGGAAAAGTGTCATTTCATGGTAAAGGAAGGGATTGTGTTGGGCCATAAGATTTCAGGGAATGGGATAGAGGTGGACCAAGCTAAGGTTGAAGCTATATCTAAGTTACCATACCCCACAACTGTTAAGGCAATACGCAGCTTTTTGGGGCACGCCGGATTTTATCGGAGATTCATCAAAGACTTCTCCAAAATTGCCCGGCCAATGACTCAATTGCTTGTGAAGGATGCTCCATTCGATTTTTCCCAAGAATGCAAGGATGCTTTCGACCTCCTAAAAAGGGAACTCACTCAAGCTCCAATCATGATCACACCCAACTGGGAGTTACCATTTGAAATAATGTGTGACGCTAGCGACTTCGCTGTCGGGGCTGTATTAGGTCAGCGACGTGACAAGCTTTTCCAACCTATTTACTATGCTAGCAAAACCATGAATCCCGCCCAAGAGAACTACTCCACCACCGAAAAAGAATTATTAGCCGTAGTGTTTGCATTCGACAAATTCCGACAATATCTTGTCCTTTCAAAGACAGTCGTCTTCACTGACCACTCAGCTCTTAGATATCTGTTTGCGAAACAGGACGCCAAGCCACGACTAAATCGGTGGATCTTGTTGCTACAAGAATTTGATGTTGAGATTCGCGATAAGAGGGGGGCAGAGAATCTAGCCGCCGATCATCTATCTCGCCTGGAAAACCCCTTGGATAAACACGATAGAAGTGAAATTAAGGATTCGTTTCCCGACGAACAACTGATGTCTATCCTTGATTCGGAACCATGGTACGCCGACTTCGCCAATTACTTCGCAAGTAGATGTAGACTTGTTCCTGAACACCTGACCAAATACGAAAGGAAGAGGTTCTTTTCCCAGCTGAAATATTACTTCTGGGATGAACCATTTTTATTCCGAAGGTGTCCTGACCACATTATAAGGCGTTGTGTTTCGGAGAATGAGGCAGTGAAGATCATGAGGGAATGTCACTCCGGTCCCTCTGGAGGGCATCATGGGATAAATGTTACTGCTCGAAAGATTCTCGATGCAGGATTCTATTGGCCCACAATTTTCCGTGATGTAAAAGATATGGTACAAGCGTGTGATGCATGTCAACGGGCTGGAAATATATCACATAGGGATGAGGCACCTCAGAACTTTATACAAGTTTGTGAGGTATTCGATGTTTGGGGGATTGACTTTATGGGACCCTTTCCATCCTCAGGAGGAAACGAGTACATCTTGGTCGCCATTGACTATGTTTCGAAATGGGTTGAAGCACAAGCCCTTAGGACTAATGATGCTAGAGTGGTCATTCATTTCCTAAAAAAGCTTTTCGCAAGATTCGGGATTCCGAAGGCTCTCATCAGTGATAGGGGGACACATTTTTGCAACGCGCAAATGGAAAAGGTCATGAAGAGGTATGGAGTACCCCACCGATTCTCCACCGCCTATCATCCACAGACCAATGGCCAAGTCGAAAACACCAATAGAGCTATTAAAAGAATACTTGAAAAAACGGTTAGTCAAAACAGAAAGGACTGGTCATTCAAACTCGACGAAGCCTTATGGGCATTCCGAACTGCTTACAAAACACCTATTGGAACGACCCCGTTCCGCATGGTGTATGGTAAGGCATGTCACTTACCGGTAGAATTAGAACACAAGGCTTATTGGGCGCTTAAGGCATGCAACTTAGATTACACAACTGCGGGGAACCATAGGTTTTTGCAATTACACGAGCTTGATGAACTTAGATTAGAAGCCTATGAATCCTCCATCACATATAAAGAGAGAGCTAGAAGATGGCATGATCAAAGAATTAAGAAACCCAAAGAATTTTCAGAAGGAGACAAGGTCCTATTATACAATTCTCGGTTGCGATTATTTCCAGGAAAACTTAAGTCTAGATGGTATGGGCCGTTCACGGTGAAGAATTCCTCTAAATTTGGAGCTGTAGTGTTAGTTGATGACGAGGGTAGGGAATTCACGGTTAACATACAACGTGTAAAACATTACCAAGAAAATAACAATGAAATGATTAATGAGGAGGATGTGATGTTTGATGATGAAATCACGTAGTAACCCACGACTTTGAGTCTAGCTACAAGACTCGTAAATAAAGAAAAGCGCTTCTTGGGAGGCAACCCATGTTTTGTGTGATTTTAATTGTTTGATTGTTATTTGCTTCCGTATGCATGTTTTATTTTTATTGTTGGTTGATCATGTTTCTCAATTAAAATGTGAAATACTTTATTATGTTGTTTAGCCTAGTCTTAACTCCAACCTAAAGGTATTTTTGCAAAAGATAAGTGTAAGGGGAAACGCCAAATATGTTTTTAAGAAACAAACCGATCATGATTATCCACAATATTTAATGAACATGTATATTCGTATTTGTTAGAGTCAAATGCTTGTATTGAGTCATAATGAAGTTTTGCAGGATTTTCCAGGAAGTAGGACAAAGTTTTTCCAGAAATTTTCCGGAAACTTAACATAAGGATTTCTGCAGGTTCATTCTGACGGCGTCAGGGCATTGCTCTTGACGGCGTCAGGAGTCAAAAATCTGGAAATTTTACCGGTTTTGTTTTTCTAACGGAGTCTTATAGTTTTTGTGAATTATTAAGTTTTATAATCTCCAGGAAATCTGCAAACTTCATTCCACAAGCATTATATCTTATTTTGTTTTCTAGGATTTAGTAACTTATATAGGATGCCGCCGATTTTACGCGAGGTTGCCTTGTCTACTTTTGTCAGGATTTACAGGTTATTTGAGACAAGAAGATGATTTATATTCTGGAAGGGAAGCTTTGATTGTTCGTTTTCTTGGAAGAAGATTTAACCTGGCCAACCTAAAATCCATACCGAGCGAATCAGGGGAGTATTTGATTTCATTCTCTTTACTTTTTACTTTTACATTCTTTACTTGAACATTGGGGACAATGTTCATCTTAAGTGTAAGGGGAGGGTAAAAAGATGATACCTTACATATGCACTTTCGCTTGAGTTTGTTTTGTTTGATAGTAGATGAGTAATAAAACTATGAGAAATACTTGTTAGTGTAATTTTAGCGCCAAATTTAAAATTTTTTACAACATTTAGGAGTGAAACTTTAGCCGTAGCAAGCGTCTCATGGATAGGAGATTGTATGACTAGCACATAACCGTATATTCAGAAAAATTTTCCACCCAAAAATGTGAGGTTCGCCTTTAGATTTGATAGGAAAAGCATTCATTATTAGTGCTTATGAGTGTACCGGTAGCATTTAGATTCTAGAACTTGCGTTAGTGATGCATCCCGAGACCGCTAGTGAGACTACATTCGTGTAGTAGGATTTACTACATGATAAGAGGCATTAGGATCACCCTTGTGTTAAACCCGTATTATAATTACTTGACCATTTAAGTCATATTACTTGGCTAGTTAAGTCAACTAATTTTTCCCACACCCTTTGCGTTGTACTCATTTTTAGTACACGATACCCCTAGTACACCCCTCCGAGCCTATCTTTTCGTTTCTAACTTTAAGCATTTTACTTAAAGGAAGAATTTGTTACACCCCACTTAAATGTACAACCAAATCGCCTTAGCCTTCCGTGTATGCGCTCATTTTTAGTGCATTATTGTTATTTGTTAAACCCTAAGTTAACTTTCTAATTGATTACATGGTTGCTAAGTCGAGTCATATCCTTGTACATATTGTTTTGGGACAATTGGGACTCATGGGTAAGTACTTATTTTATGGAGTAATGGGGAAGAACATCACTTATTACCCCCATATGTACGTTAATTTTAAAAGTGCTCCAAGTGTTTTGATTTTCTTAATTCGAGTCATTAGAATAGTTAAATGTAAAGTATGTAAAGATTCAAGTGTAAGGGGAATTCTCATCCCCTATGATGTATTATTTTGGATGGTAGGGTAAGAGTGTATGCAAAAAAAAAAAAAAAAAAAAAAAAAAAAAAAAAAAAAAAAATCGAAAAAAAAAAATAGATAAAAAACAAGAAAAAGAAAAAAAAAATATAGAAAAGAAGAAGAGAAAAAACATACGGACTACCATCCCGTTTTTATTTTATGTTCATTTTGTGTTTTTGTTATTTTTCATTTATTAGCTTAAGTCAAGTCTAGTCTTGGCTTAGCAACGCCATCTTGTACATGTAATTTACTAAGATTGTTAACTCGCCACCAGTAAAATTCCCTTTATCCAACAAAACCGTGTAATTCATATCCCTACACCTAACGATATAACCCTTTTAAAAGACCTCTTTGATAGTTTATCCTAGGTGCTTACGCCATGTGGTGGAGGTTTGATCCTTTCCCAAGCCTATGGTAATCTATTTTGCTATGACAGGTAGTGAGAGATATCTTCCATTTCCATAATGTTATATTACTTTATTACACCCGAGAGATGTGAGTATCTAAACACTATTTGTGAGGTGCTTGTGTATGACCTCCGTGCTTGTCTATTGGTCTTTAGTGGAACGATTATTTGTTGTAATTACTTTTATATTAGTGTTAAATGACCCCTAACTTGTCTTTTGAGTAGAATAAAAGCTCATTTGCTTGAGGACAAGCAAATCTCAAGTGTAAGGGTATATGATGAGGCGAAAAATGATCCGTTTTTAGGGGGTCATTTAAGCCCGAATCCGAATTTATTTGATCAAATATTGCCCTAAATCGTTCCTTTTGTGATTTTAGGTGTTTGGAGAGTGAATTCTGGAAAAGAGGCTATTTTGGACGTTTTTGGAGCATAAAGTGAAGAAAACGACAAAGTACCAAAAATCCAAGCTGGAAATACAAGGTGACGGCGTCAAGGTTTTGCTCTTGACGGCGTCAGACATGAAGAATAATTTACCGTAGCTGGTGACGGCGTCAGATGGAGTTATGACGGCGTCAAAGTGACCAAGATTAATTTACCGTGGGTGGTGACGGCGTCACATAGGCCGTCACGATTGGATCTAGGGCGTCCGAGGAAGTGTATGGCGGCGAGTTGACGGCGTCAGATTTTACTCTTGACGCCGTCAGGACGATTTTCCTATATATAGTTTTCTAGTTTTTTCATTAAAAAGAGAGAAGTTTTGGTGAAACCCTAAAGACGATTTTGGTGCCTCTTTTACAGGTTTTTCAAGGGTTCCAAACCCTTGAGACCTTGCATTGTAATTGAGATAAGTATATTCTTAATTCAATCAATATGTCTATGTGTTGGTTGTTTATCTTTTGTTCTTATCTTAATTCTACTATGCTAGGCTAGATCTCTCTTGTGTTTGCTTAGATCTAATGAAACCTAGATGTTGATTATGTGTTGATTACTTGTCTATTCTTGTTTTGAATGAATGATTTTATATGTTAGGCTTAAGAAAACTGGCAGATCTCCAAATGGTAACATGCTTGAACGTCTTAAGAAACATGAACCGAGGCGTACTAGGTCTTTATTGGTTGTATTTAATGCATGAGCCACTGTTTACAATCCCTATAGTTGTGCTGGGTCATGGTGTAGGAGGAGATAAGAGCTCATAGAGTTGGGGAGTTATGTATGCCACTCCACGAATGGTATTAAGGAATACAACCCATCATTCATACAAGTGTAACAAGTAATTGACATGTAAAAGATATCTAGGGAGTAATGAAGTCTAAGTAAACACAATTTCTCCATATACTGCTCACAACCTTAGTTTAATTAGTTTAATTTCATTTTTATTATTTTATTTTGATTGCATCTTAGCTTTGGGTTAGTTGATTAGCAACTAATTCCGCCCACTCTTTCAAAACCCGAGATTTTAATTGCTTTCATAAAATTATAAAAATACAAAAATAATCATCTTTCATCTCTAGAACTTTTAATTAGGTTTTCTAATCCTAGCGACACTATTCCTAAGCTGAACGATCAATCCCCCGGTACTTGTCACTATACTATACTACAACGATCAGGTACACTGCCTGGTGGGGGTTGTAAGCCTCGCGAGATCCCTCGAGAGGTAAAGCAAGGTGCGATTCCCACGCATCACATTTTAGCCATATTCCATTTGTATTTAAACGTTTTTGGTTTATTTATTTACCAGGGTGCAGGATTACTCCCCTTTACCCAAAAAATAACTGTTATCGGGAAACTGCTCATAGACAAGCGTGTTGCCCGATTGAAAATCAGAACTGTAGTGTGGACCACCACAGTACTCACAAGAGTTAAACTGTTGAGTCTGGTTTGGTGAATTGTATGGATATTGGTCGTAACCAAAATTTTGATTATTTTGACAATCAAAACCTTGGTGAGGACCTCCACAATATTCACATGAAAAGTTTGGTGTATTTTGATACGAAGCATCATTGTGATTTGGATAGTATGATTCTTGCTCGTATGAATGTGATGGGTAAATGGAAAGTTTTGAAAAGTCGTTGTATGAGTTCTGATTAGGATCATAAGCAAATGAATTCCTCGAACCACAAAACAAACAACTTCCATCACGAATATCATTACCACATTGATCACATGTACACCAATGACATGGTAAACCAAAAAGTGGCTCACCACAACCAACACAAGGGATAAAATCCAGAGGTGGGACAAGTGGTGTGCTCTTAGAGCTAGGAATTTCCACCACTTCCGTTATGGTCTCGGGTTTTTGTTCTTGATAAACGTGAAGATTGAGCAAGTCGTTCTTTTCAGTCACTGCCCTAAGCTCTGTACGTTTGCTTAACGACCTTATAACCTTATATCGTGAAAGGTCAGGATTGATTCTTAACGGTTTAGCAGCAATTGTGAGCTTAGGTTTTTGGACAACCGTAGGTTGGACGTATTTAGCACTTCCATCGTCAGAGGGAAGTACAGGGTCCTTTGTCACCTAGGTTTCTTGTTCCATTTCCCTCACCGGAGAGGGAATATGAATCGATGGTCCATCATAATCAACACGACATCTCGACATATTTGACAAGGCCACAATTTTTTCAATTTTGCTCTGCAAGGCCCTTTGTTCAAAGAAATCGTCATCGAGAGATGCCATTAGAATCAATTACAGGACAAGTGGAAGAAGTTAGAATCAAAAGGATAGAGGGTAAAGGGATGAAGAATCAAAAAGGTAGGAGGGTAAGGATGGATATTTTTTGGATTTTTGATAAACATTTTATAAGAAAGAAAATCTTTTTCTGTTTTTGTGTTCGTTGAAAAATAATTTTAAAAAGTTTTCAGGAACCGTTTTGTTTTTAAAATAAGAAAATATGAACAAAGGATGGTAAATATACAATGAGTGTATATCCAGATTCACTAATCTGTAAAACCGTTTAGAATACGCGCACAACCTCCCCGGCAGCAGCGCCAAAATTTGATTGGTCCCAAACGGTCAACCTAAATTGACCAGGTGAGTGGTCACCCAAGTCAAATGTCTCAGACTAAATCTCCGCGGAAGTATAGTGTTTCCCCGGGTCGTTATGTCCCGACGAGGTGTGGATGGTGTAAAAACGGGTTTGTGATCGGGTGAAATTGGACAGGAATAGGTTTTGAGTGAGGGATTGATTACGCTACGGAAATATAAGTGAGAACGATTTAAACACACTATATTAACAATAACGTGAAGCCTAATTAACCTAAAACGTAATCTAAAAACTTAAAATCAGAACTTGCTTATAAATAAGCAGAAAAATAAGCCAAACGGCTTAAATAGAAGCTATCACTTTATTTATGTTTTTGGTTTTTCTTATTTTACGAACTACTTTTACTTACGTAACCTAAATTTAAAATAAACGTAAAAGTTATTTAAAAAAAACGCGAGTGCGCAAAATAAAACGTGAAATTTAAGCTACGCAAACCCTACGGACATGAAAATTTTATTTTTACGAACCTAATAATAAAAGAAAATTTTAGAAAAAAGAAAATTATTTTTTTGACTTTTATATTATTTATTATTAATTAATTACTAAATATACTAATTTTAATTATTAAAAATACTAAACTAAGTTGAAAAATTACAAAACTTTTTCTAAAATTACTTTAATATAACAGTAAGCTAGGAAAATTAGAAAAAGCTCCAAGTGCTTATTTATAAGTAGTGGAATAAGCTAATTAGTGAATTAAACTTATTATGCTAAATGATATTTAAGTATTAAACTTTGCAAAGAAAGAATGAAAAAAGTCCCAAGGGCGCCTGGTTTGTGATGTTGTGTTTGTGTGCATGCTATCCTAGAGGTCAGGGGTTGAATCTCACACCCCACCTTTTTGCAATTCATCTTATTTTTTTATTTTTCTTTTTTGCACACTGTTTAAGCAACAAACTTAAACAACTTTTTGAAAAACAACTTTTCCTATATCTCACTAATAAGCTGAATGAGAGCTTATTACCTTATCAGTCTGTCAATTCAATTTTTAATCAAAACAAGTTCACCAAGGTTGGACTCAATAAGCTATTTTAAGGGAGCCATAAGCTGGCATAAAGTACAACTAAACTAGAATTATTCTAAAACAATCCCACATAAGCCAAAACAAGCAAATAATCTAACTAGGACACTTAAATAAGCTGATAAGAGGAAATTCAAAATGGATAATCCAAACAGGCCAATGGCTTGATTGCAAGCATATGTGGGACCCACCAAATAGACTCAGAGATCCAAGGAGGGGGTGATCCAATAAGCTAACCAGGTGGGCTTATCAGAAAGCCAATAAGCAAAAGCTTATCCCCACAGATGGGCTTTTAATGAGCTTGTGAAATTGCCCCTTAACACTGATGAGTCGGTGTTAACAGTTTGATGAGCCCAAATTGATATCCAAATTAAACAGATGAAACAAGCAATCCATGGAGTAAAAAGCATAGCATAATGAAATGAGCTTATGGAATTGGTACCCTGAAGCAGGGCACAATCAAGCCAAACAGGCCACTTCAAGGCCAAGTTTTGATGAGCAATTGAATTCCAAATTCTAATTTTTCTTTTGATTTAGATAAACAAGTTACCAAATAACTTAAATCAACAAAAATAACTTAATTTCAATCTAAATTAAACCCTATGCATGATCTAGAAATTTTGTCCAATTAACTGAGCCTGGAAATTTGACTTTTCTGTTTTAACTCAAAGTTTGACCAGAATGAACTTTGATTGATTCTCACTGATGAAATATGGAGTAATAAGCTATGATGAAACTGATTTATGCTAAAGGAACAATTTTTAAACTAAAATGCATGGTTATGCAAACTAACACTACAACAGATAAGCCAATGTGAGAGTTTAAAACTGATTTTGACTTTTAAGTGTAAAAGACCTGTATTTAATGACTTGAATATGCTACATTAACATGAACTGAGATGTTACAAACAAGGTTAACAACAAACATGGACCAGAGCACCCTAAAACCTACTGAACCAAACACCCCTTTACATACTAACTGATTTGAGATTATGAAGCAAATGATTGTTAAAAGCTATTCTACTTATGCATAAGGCTGATCTATGCTATATATAGTTTATAAAAGCTAAAAAAAATGCAGCAGACAACAATGGAAGAAGCTAGGTGAGATTTAGGCCAAATAACTAATGCAAGGTTCAAAGTGGGACTTAAGAGAACAAATGATGGTAATCAATCAACTAAACAATATATCAATCTTAAGCTGACCAAATATGCAAAGAAAACTCAGATAAAGCTCTAGATATAAGGTAATTACTAAAACAGATTTTAGGCTAAATTATAAAGTGAGAGGTAGAACAAGTTAACTGACCTTAAGTTATGAATGAAGATCACAGATTTAGTTACCAACAAGCTCATCAAGCACAACTAATCACCTAAATCCTCCTGGAATAGCTTAATGCTATCTTGATCTCTGTTGACTTTCATTGACTGATTTGTAATTGAATTGATTGAACAAAAACAACTCTATAACACTTACTAAAATCTATGGTAAAGATTAAATAAGCTTACTGAGACAGATAAAGAGCTTATGAAACATTAAACAACCATAAGAAAAAGCCTTGCAAATAAAACTGTCAATGATTTAAAGGTAACCTGATTTTATTAAAAGATTGAAAGAGTACAAAGCTGCTAAATTACAATACTTTAAAACTTTAAAACAACATTAATATAAGCTACTTAAGCTCCATATTGTGCTACTCCTAAATTACTTAACTAAAATCTAATTACTAGCTAGCTCTTTTCTGCTTCCCTCTCTTCTCTTTTATATTAATCCTTTAGGGTTTCTGTGACCCTTGGACTCTTCCCAGCTTCTACTCTTGACCCTAGGATCACCAATGTTCAATCTTGACCTTTCAAACTTTTTGCCGCCAAAATCATCTTGGCGTATTTCTATAAATTATTGATGCCAGTGGTGAAATCTTGGAGTTTTGTGTTTGTTTGAGTAGGCAAGGGGGAGGGTTGAGTGTAGCAGAGGTGGAAGCAGGCTAGGTGTGATGATGGGGGATTTGGAGTATAGCAGGTGAGTGGGGGTGGTGATGTGGAGGAGGCGGTCAAAAGGGGGTCAAATGGTCAAGGTTTGACCATGGGGATTTATTAAACGGGGAATGTTATAATTTAGGGGGTGGGCTGGTAAGTGACTTGGGCCAGGTTAGGGTATGGTGGGCTTGGGGTAGTGTTGGATTAGGTTTTGGATGATAATAATACAAAGGGGTCCAATTGGTTATAGCAAATCATAAGGACCAATTTTGCAAACCTGCTGAAACTTGAAGGGACCAGAAATGTATTTTCCCAAATTCATCATAGGGACCAACTTTGCCAAGGTGATTAACCAAAAGACTATTTCTGACAATTTCCAGAAATTTACACTCAGGGACCTATTTTGCCAAGTTTTGAAACTGCAGGGACCATTCTTGTAATTTTCCAAAAATTTACTCCAAGGACCATTTGTGAAAACTTTTACTTTCCAAGGACCATAAATGACTTTTTCATTCAAAAATATCCCACCAGAGACCAAATCTGCCAAAATCTAAAACTCCAGGGACCAAAATTGTAAATTTCCAAAACATTTCAGATTTTTCACCAAAGGACTAAATATGACAACTTATGATTTCAAAAAGACCTTTGGTGATTTTTCTTTCCAAATAAATGCTCAGGGACTATTTTTGCCAATTTTTGAAAGTTGGGGGACTGAAACTGCCAATTTTGCAAACTTTGTACGTTTTTCATTTGTTTTTACTCATTTTGCATCTAAAACATATAAAACACAATTTTGAAATATTTTCAGTATTTTGATGCATTTCTGAGTGTTTTTGTATGTTTTGCAGTTCAGATTTAACTAAAAATGATGATTGTTTGAGCACTCATCACTCTTCTAACTCAACCATGGTTCATTCTAACCCAACCTCACTCTCTCACTTTCCCTCTCACAACATTTAAATTTTAAATTCCAATCACTTCCCTGTCAAGGAATATCCAATGGGATATTCTTTCTCTCTTTTGTGCCATGTGAGGAATACCTATTCTACCCCTACCCAATTACCCTTTCTAACTTTCTATCCTTGATAATTAGTTTCACATAAATACTTCATAAAACATTTTCCAAATTGGTTATTTGAGTTGGTAAACCTTAGAATTATTAATGTTAATGTTTAAATGTGTGAATTACAATTGGGGGTTTATCAAGGTTAGGTAGTTAAAAGACCAACACCCAAATTTGGGAAAAAGCTACAGGAGTCCTGGCGCGCTGCCCGCGCTCAGACGCGTGGGCGACGTCCCAGTCTCGGTAAATGTTTCTCAAAGTTGGGCCTTGGCCTTAAATACCCACCTTGCCTCTTGTATTCCTCACCCCTTGCCATTATTCTTTCTCTCTAATCCTCTAATTTTATCTTGTGTTCTTGATCTTTCACGTTAACATCACTTGAAAGAAAAAGGGAAGAATCACAAGAACCTAATCCACTCTTGTGATTGTGTCGAGGGTCTTCTTATCTATACCCTTTCTACTAGAATTGTGGAGGATCTAAACACACGCCTTGTGTTAGATTGATACTTTGAGTATATATTAACAAGCAAGCAGAATTTACTAGTTAACACTTAGAAGATATTGTATATGAAATGTATGAATGTATGTATGGAACAATGAGAAAGAAACACAGTGTATTCACAACCAAAAGAAGCTTCAATATTATTGAAATAATATGAGTTATCTCTTGTTATCACTAGGATTACAACCTTGAAGCTATTCTATCTTTTCTGTATATCTTTCTCTTAACCTAGAACCTCCTTTTGTAGAACAAGGAGTCTTACACAAGATAACTAATACTAGAACAATATTCGTATCATTCTAAACGTATAAAATATACATGCAATCTATTCTATAATTATCTTGAACGCGTCTTCACTTTTAATCATTATCTCGTAACCAGTACTAATTTTCTGTGCTAGCAGTACAAACTGACTTTGTACTGCTAGTGCAATCTTCTAACAGTTCCTTCTTTAAGCTTGACAGTTCCAACTGTTAAGTATAATTCCCAATAATCCTCCCCTAAACTTGTGATTCCTCTACAAATTCACAAGTTTCTTTGATTATAATTTAGCTATTAGGATTAAAGGAAATTCTTTCAAACACTTAACATCTTTTCCTCTTTTCGCTTTATGTTTTACTGTCGAGCTCATCACATATCTTAGTTAGCACTTGACCACTTATACTTAGAATGAGATTTTGAACTTCTTTTGTTTCTTCTTCATAATGAAGCTTTGTGAACATCATCCTGGTTAGCACTTCTTTACACAATGGATACCGCAACTCTGCAAACATAAACAAATCAACTCCATCTTTTGTTGATAAATGGTGAACATTGCATGGGTTATATAATTTCCATGAGATAGTTTGATCTTGACTTGGAAAGTTCCAGTACACATCTGTAGGATCTGGTTCATATAACATTTTAAGGTCTACCCAAAGTTCTTGCTCTTTCACATATGTTTTCTTAGCAATCTTGAGTTTCTGTTGAACCATCTTCCATAAAGTATCTAAATCTTTTCTATTACAAGACTTCACCAATTTTTCAATGTTCTTGTAATTAGTAGACTTTCCATTTGCTTTCTGCTGCTCTAGTTACTTTCCAAACTTTACCAAACTTATCTCTGTTGATCTCCCAATTAACAACTTCATTACTTGCTTGAATCAGATCAACATACAAAGCTTCTTCATGTGGTTCATCATTCTTCTCAACTTCATTCTTCTCCATCTCTATTCTTTCATCAACCTTTTCTTTGTAAAAACCAGCATTGCTTTCTTGATCATCAAAGAAACCTGCTTCAGATTCTTCAAAATCTTCAAAAACTTGCCTTTGTCATTGCCACCCCTGAATCTGTGACTCCATTTTCCTCCCCTGTTTAGAAGAATTTCTTATAGCAACATAAAAATCATCTGAATCGGAGGATGAAGAATAATGAATTGTATCTTCCTTCTTGGCTTTCAAATGCTTAACTTGATCTTGCAACTCTGCACAAAGCATCTTTGTTTTCTTGAGATCAACTTCCAAAACTGAAACTTTGAAAGACAAAGTAACACAAAGATCCATCAATTCATGTAGTTGCATACTATCCTTAACACTTCCAGCTGTGTAACCTGCTGTGAGAGGTGCATTATTGGACATAAACTGAGTTTCATCCCTAGATAGACTAGGTTTTACTCCTGAGCCTTCAAAAACAAAGTTAACCATGTCTTGAAGAATAATTTGGTTTGGTAGAAAAAAGATCGAATGTGATTCAGAAGACAATTGGGATGTTATATTTATACAATTAGGGTTTATAAAGTGCTCCTCAAGAAAGAATTGTCTTTGGTAAAGATATAAATTTAGAAACAAGATATTCTTCCATGAAACTCTAAAAGTATAGTAACAAAAGATTTTCTCAATTTAAAATGTTCACAAATCAATTACTGAGCCAACAGTTTTAAGTTTTAATATTAACAGTACAAACTATAACTCAGCTAGGAGAAACTTTTTGACGAAATATAACACCCCCAAAATTATCGTAGCGGAAGATAGTGTCACTGGGTATTACTTCTTAGGTTACAGCACAAGTTACAGAAAACGACCCTAAAATGAGACGTTTTGAAATAATTTATCATTCGATTTATATAAACAACATAGTTTACAAAGAGGTCCCACAAATTTATAAGTAATAGACATAAGAGTTTAAAAGTTTTATCGAATGATAATGATGCATTGTCTTCAAAAATATATCCGTACGCCTTCACATGCCAGTTAATAGAAACCTGAGATAAAACATGCTAAAATGTCAACATAAAGTTGAGTGAATTCATATAGTTTAATAAGTAATCAGTTGAATACAAGTATTATTCATCAATAGACATATAACAAATACATGTTGGGTAATCAGATTATAGTATAGAGCTCATGACACCGAACCTTGACCTAGTTTAATAGTGCCCCAAAAAGGTAAGATTTTCCATTTACCACATATCTCTCAATATTATGTAACCGTTGAAAATGAGCTCTACTCACCCAGTCAGACTGGTCAATGCCCAATATGCATATTCATAATACTAGAGTTCACACATAATTAACGGTTCATGATGTAGACTTAATTGGCAAGAAATACTCAATGTCTATAATCATGTAACCGGGTCAATCATACCAAAAACTACTTGTATTCAGTTCGTAAAACTAGCATGTATCCCCCTCACAAGGTTTATAAAACATTTAAATAAGTAAAGGTGAGGCTATGAACTCACCTCGAAGTGAATGAGCAACCAACATAAGCATATAATCAAGGAGCATAGCACAACGGTAATCTGACAGCTCGGCCTAGAAGATGATGTTTATCTTAACAGTTAAGACACGTTAAAAATAGAATAATGAAATTAAGTTTTCGAAGGATGGTTACAACAACGCAATAAGTTAACAAAATATTTAGTTTTCAATTTGTAATAGTTTGGTGGTTGGTTAAATAAATCAAGAGAAAATAGTAAGGTATGTAATATATGTCCGTATATATATTACACTTAAAAAATAAGTATATGTATATAATACATGGTGGGTATTATATATATAAGAAAATGAGAAAGGAAAGTAACATCGTTCAAAGTATATAATACGTCACAAGTATTATATAAGAAAATAGAAAAATAAATAAAACTATATAATTCGTCATGTTAACGGAAACCTCAAAGTAATAAAATAAAAAGTTTATGTTCAAAAGAAACATACGGTTTAATGTTACGAGTTAAATGGAAGTAGTTTTATAGTTTATATAAAAGTTATGACTTTCGTCTTTTTGTCAGAAATTATAAATAATATTTTATAATTTAATATTTCGTCTTCTAAACGGGTTTTAGATAAATTAGTCATCTCATTTATAAGAATATAGTTTTCGTTCGTTTGTCGGGTTATTATACAATTATAAGTTAGTAATTATAAGATAATAGAAATTTGTGGCAATTACAAGGTATAGGGATTTTTAGAAATTTTGAAATGACCTATTCGTTTATATAACGTTTCCCATATTTACAAAATTAATGTTCAACTTAAAACAATCTGCCAATTTATATAGTTACTATGTCTAAAACCAATGACGCCCCTTTTGGTTTGCGAAAATCAAAGGTGCACTAAATATCAAATGACGATAAAACAACCAAAATGAATATTTTCATGACAAAAGAAAGTCACTACTTTAAATAAAATATCATTCCCGACAAGTTTCATTTTATAAGTTTTGGCCGAAACGGACCCTAAAGTGGTCAAAATCCCGTTTTAAAACTGGACCTGATGCTATTATTTATAAAAAGCTGTCAAAATATATATATTCTCGTAAAACTTTGTTTGGTCATAACTTTCTCGTTTTAAGTCCGATATTTACGTTATTTATATCCCCGAAAAGGTAATTATGTGTACTAACATATTTTTAAGATTATACGGTGTCAAAGAAAATTTATAGCCACTGTTCATGCTGAATAAAATTATGACAGATATGTAATTTAGTTTAAGCTATTCCAAACACTCCTATATGGACTATAATAAACCCTTTTGCTTTTGAAATGTCATCTTTATAATGTTTCTAACGCTCCCTAATAATTTATAAGTGATACAATAGCATTCGCTAAGGTTTTCAAAGTTCAAACGGACTCGAAAACGCTTAAAAACACTAATTTAATTTCATATCAGCAATGACACTTTGACTTTTTCAGAAAATTTGTCCAACTTTGACCAAACTTAAATCCCTAGGTTTACACTTTCAAGCTTAAAAATCTCCCCGTTGTCTATGGTAAAACATCTTTTCGGACACTTTCATGTTTTACAATTATGCCGGTTCGGACTAAAAAGGGTCTGAAACCTCGTTTTAAAAATCATATCAGCAAGTAAATTTTATGAAATTGCTGTCAAAATTTTGGTATTTTGTCAATCTTAAATCGGCCGTATCTTTTACGTTATATGTCCGTTTTCGATGTTCTTTATATGAAAATTTATCTACACAAAATAAGTTATCCAAAAATTAACCTTTTAGGTTGCCGAAACATTTTTAAGTCACCCGAATCCTATGATATAATTCCTGACCGCAAGTAATTTAGCCAAAATCATAAGCTTACATAATCCAAAATGAAAACAAGACAAAACCAAACACACATATACATGGGTTTACAGCCATGAACAATCAAACACCCAAAAAAAGCTTAAATTCAGAAAACTCACAAAAAAGCACGCCAATAAGCCTAAAACAAGCACTTTAGAAATTAACTTTTTATTTAACCAAATTAACCACTGTTATGTTAGAAGAGTGTTTGGCACGTGAGTTGCACGTGTACTGGTTTAAACCGGATCACGTGAGGTGCACGTGATTTTTCCACACCCTTCTAACAAACTCGGGCGCCAAATTCTTCCCACCTCCTCTGCATCCATTTCTATAAATACTGGATGATTTTCATTTTATCATTCTTAGCTCAGAATTTGTATCTTTTTCTCTCTAGAATCTTCTCCCTTCCATTGTAAAAATTCATTTCATTAATAAAGCTTTTGGTTACGAAATTCTATTATTTTGCTTGAATTTCCAATCACTTGCTTTAACCTTCTTCCAATCTTAACTGATTCAAGAAGGTCATTACAAGTGGTATCAGAGCACTTTTCTGGTACTATTCTGCCAAAAAACCACCAATTTGTTACGATTCCGGTGAAGTTTGTTGTGATTCCGGCGAACAGTTACAATTCCGGTGAATTGTTACAATTCTGATTCCGATTAGTCATCAATGGTGAATACACAGATGGATGATGCTACGCGACAGCTCATCACTCAGACGGTGATGATGGCGGTTCAGGAAGCGGCTACGGCGGGGTTAACGGCGATGCAAACACAAATTGATGGATTAAGCATCCTTCAAGAGAATTTAGTTCTGGAAATGAATAATCAAGGTCGTAATGGAGCAATGGTGGGAGGAAATCAAGCCAATAGAGTGCAAGGCTATGGCAGATTGACTAAACTTGAGTTTCCTAAGTTCAGTGGTGACAATGTGAAGGACTGGTTGTACCGTTGCAATAAAATTTTTCAATTGGATAATGTGGCTGACAATCAGAAGTTTCCAATTGCTTCCATTCATCTGCATGATAAGGCCTTGGATTGGCATAGGCATTTTGAAAGACAAAATGGAGTCCAGGTAACTTGAGAAAGATATGAGGAAGAGGTATTGAAGAGGTTTGGTGCAGTTGTGGAGGATCCCATTTTTGACCTAAAGAACCTAAAACATGATGGCAAAATGAAAGTATATCAGGATAATTTTGATGCTTTGCTTAGTAAGTTGATATTACTGAAGCACAAGCTATCAGTATGTTTTTGGCTGGTACGCAACCTGATGTGGCCATGATGGTTAGGATGTTCAAGCCTAGAACATTATCTGACACTTACTGTTTGGCAAATTTGCAAGAGGCCACAAATGAGGCAAGAGTAAAACCTAGAATGGTACCCAATTATAGGTTCACTAATAGTGGCAACAATGTGGCTAATACTAGTAATGTTGCTAGTACCAGCAATGCCAATAACACTAAACCTTTACTAGCTTTGCCACCTGTTCCAAACACTCCTAAACTTGTATATAACAGACCAAACTTAGGTAACAGGCAATTGACCCAAAAGGAATATGCTGAGAAGAGAGCTAAGAACCTCTGCTTTTATTGTGATAAGACTTATGTGCCTGGACACAAATGTTTAGGGCAAATGTACACTTTAGAAGTATTAGCAGAAGTTAAGGAAGAAGAGGAAGAGATATGTGATGAAGTTATTGGTGTTGTGGAGGAAAATATACCTGTAGAGGACAATTTAATGCCTCAAATCTCTTTGAATGCTCTGTCTGGTGTACAAACTTTTCATACAATGAGATTGAAGGGGCAAGTGAACAAGCAGGCTGTGCATATATTAATGGATTCAGGAAGTACACACAACTTCTTAGATTTACAAACTGCTAAAAAGTTTGGTTGTGACCTGAGATCCTGATGAGGCGAAAAATGATCCGTTTTTAGGGGGTCATTTAAGCCGGAATTGGAATTTATTTGATCAAATATTGCCCTAAATCGTTCCTTTTGCGATTTTAGGTACTTTTGGAGTGAATTCTGGAAAAGGAAGCATTTTGGATGTTTTTGGAGCATAAAAGTGAAGAAAACGGCAAAGTCTTAATTTTCCTTGCTAGGAACAGTACCTGACGGCGTCAAGAGCAATTTTAAGATGGCGTCAGGAGCAAAATGGATGACGGCCCAGAGAAAACGTGACGGCGTCAGAACATGGCCGTCAAGAGTAAATGTGGTGACGGCCCAGAACAAGATTACACATGACGGCGTCAGATCTGGATCTAGGCAGTCCGAGAATTTTATTGGCGGCGAGATGACGGCGTCAGAACTTTCCTCTTGACGCCGTCACCTCATGAAATCTATATATACTTTTCTTATTTTCATTCATTAGGAGGGGAACTTGTGTGGAGAATTTTAGGGTCGAACTTAATAAACCCTAGCTCGTTTGTAACAGTATTTTCAAGGGTTTTCACCCCTTGAAACCCTTCATGTTCAATTGAGATAAGTATCCTTTCAATTTATTCAATATGTCTATGTGTTGTTTGAATATATCTTACGCTTGTCTTGATTTTAACATGCTAGGCTAGATCTTTTGTGTGTTTGCTTAGATGTAATGAAACCTAGATGTTGATTATAGGTTGATTGCTTGTTTATAGTTGTAATGGATGAATGATTTCAATGTTTAACATGCTAGGCTAGATCTTTTGTGTGTTTGCTTAGATGTCATCCACGAAACTGTAACAAGTAATTAACCTGTAAAAGATATCTAGGGAGTAGTGAAATCTAAGTAAACACAATTCTCCCATCTATTGTTCACACCATATTAGTTTAATTAGTTTAATTTACATTTTTGTTATTTTATTTTGATTGCATCTTAGTTATTGGGTTAGTTGACTAGCAACTAATTCCGCCCACTCTTCTAAAACCCGAGATTTTTACTTGCTTTTATAAAATATAAAAAGTACAAAAAGAATCATCCCTCACCTCTAGACCTAGTTTTTAGGCTTTCTAATCCTAGCGACACTATTCCTGAGTTGAACGATCAATCCCCCGGTACTTGTCACTATACTATACTACAACGATCAGGTACACTGCCTGGTGGGGGTTGTAAGCTTCTCAAGATCCCTCGAGAGGTAAAGCCTGGTGCAATTCCCACGCATCAAGTTTTTGATGCCGCTGCCGGGGAATAGTTATTGTCTAGGTTAGGATTTCTTTTAATTAGGTCTACTTGCTGGATTCCTTTCTAGTAAGATTTTATTTTTATTTTTAGGTTTTCTTTAGTCTTTCTTATTTCTTCGTGTTTTTGTTCGTAACCTTTAGCATCCGACATCATGGAAGGTGGTAACATCTTTGAACCCATCAACCCACCACAACAAGACCACCCACAAAACCCACCACTAGCAAACCAACCTCTTAGGCCCCGAACCCTAGGAGAGTACTCCCGAGCTAGCCACCAAGGCTATCGTAACACTATTGAGCTCACCCAAGGAGCCAATGTGTCACCCTTGCGATCCGACACCATCCGGTTGGTGCAAAGAGGATGCGCATTCCATGAACTTCGTTCCGAAGATCCTAATCAACATCTCAAGGACTTCCTTAAAATCGTAGATTCTATAGACCTTGATGTTACAACTAGCGTGTCGACCCGATTATGCCTATTCAAATTCTCTCTACGTGATCAAGCTAGCCAATGGTTTGGACGTTTCCCCGCGGGATCCATCACCTCATGGGATGATCTCACCACTCGTTTCCTTGCTCAATTTTTCCCACCGGGGAGAACTACCAAGCTTAGAAATGATATCTTGATGTTACAACAACGTCAAGGTGAAACTCTATATGAAGCATGGACTCGTTTCAAGGACTTACTCCAAAAAGTCTCTCATCATGGCATAGATCTTTCGCTCCAAGTCCAAATCTTCTATGACCACGTCGATCTCTCCACAAGGCAACCCATTGACCAATCGGCCGGAGGCAAGCTACGTGATCTAAGTGCGGAAGAATCATGGGAACTCATAGAAGATCTTGCTCTCTATGACAACGAAAGTTGGAATGATCCCCGTGATTTGAACAAAACGGTCAAGGCAATATCTTTGCCTTCGAACAATTCTAGCACTCCCGACCATAGGATCATGGAACTTGTGGACCAAGTCAAGTTTCTCATGAAATTTTACGAAGCTCCTAAGCCTTCAAGCCAAGTGAACAAAATCACTTCTTCATGCGAATTATGTAGTGGTCCCCATGACACTCGTGATTGCGTGGAACTCCCCGGAACAGCTTTTGCGGACTACGCATCCTCGCGTACCGATGAAGCGGGAGATAAGTGGTACACTTTCAAACCCGAGCCAAACCCTTATGGTAATTCCTACAACCCTTCTTGGAAAAATCACCCAAACCTTAGGTGGAAACAAAACCAAAACAATTCTTCCAATCCGCCTAATCGTTACCAACCAAACGGTCCACCCTCCAACCGTACTTTCAACAACAATCCTTCTAACAACTATGGTAGTACCAACAATCTTGAAGGATTGATGTCCAAGTTTATGGCATCTCAAGAAGCTCGCATAGCTAAGTTTGAAACCGAATTCAACCAACAACAAGCGGAGATGACCAATAAGATTGACAACTTGTTGAAAGCCCTTAACAACCAAGTGTTAACTACACCTAGAAAGGACACTATGGACGCCAATAGCAGAATCCAAACTAAGGACCCCTCGTCATCCAAACACGTACACTTTGTCAATGTTGTCACCATTAAGCCAATAGATAAGGAGATAGAAGAAAGTGACAAGGATGAAGTTGGAGTAGAAACCGAGACTAGGGATGAAATTAAGGAAGTTGAGGTTAATAAGGGAGAGAAGTTAGAGGAAGTAGAGACTGTAGAAGAGTACTTTGATAAGTTGCCCACCAAGGAAGAATGGGAATATCACAAGGATTTATTCAATGATCTCGAGACACCATATATCCTTGGTTTACCCCTTATTAAAGTAAGTGATCCCTCTAACATCAACATACCATGCAACATTGGGCATATGCATGTATGGAAAGCTTATATTGATCCTATGTCTCCTATAAACATCATGACTAGGACTTATTATAATTGGGTAATGAAGAAACAACTTGGTTATAGGATGATGCCCAACAAGAACTTGCTAAGTAATTTTGTAGGTAGAGTGAAAGGATTGCATGTGATTGTCAGAAATTTCACTTATGAGAATGATTTTATGATAGTGGAGGATACTCGTCCGGTGATAGATGCTTGCCTAAGTCAAGTAGTGTTCGGAAAACCGTTCGTTGAGGCCACTAAGATGAGTTATGATCCGACTCTAGGGATAGTTAGGTTCAAGGAAGAGAATGATGAGATTGTGTAACACCTAAAACCTAAGAACATGTGAAAAGACCAAATTGCCCTTACAAATTTGGAATTAAATTAAAAGCTTATTAAAGTACCAAATATAAATCCTAAACTCCTAACAATGCACAAGTTATGTATCCAAATAATTTTAACAACTTCATTTAACATTTATAAAAGTTGCAAAATTTCCAAAATACCCTCATAGGGCCGATTGACACAAAAGTTATTTATATTATGATTTATTTGATTTAAAATGAAAGATATCCTTGTAATTTAGGAAGATAATTATCACAATTATTCTCCCAACCAATAAATTCCGAAATTCTGGTCCTTCCCCCCCTTATATCACACGGCATACCATATTAAAATTCAACCCATATCATTTTCTCCCAAACCCTAATTTGCCGATCCAAAATAAAACACACAAGAAATTCCCACAGCCCCCATTCGACAACCCCATCATCCCTAAGCAATTTTATGTGATCTAACAACATCCAAGAAGTCCTAGAAAAATACCCTTTCGAATTGTTGAAGCTTGGTACGATCGTGGTCTTGGTTTTCTTTTGTCGAGCCCTAATAACAAGGTAAATTCGTTTTGATTCATTCGACCTCCACAAAATTCGTTTCTTATTTTTCCTGTGATACTTACATCATATAAGACCCACGAAAATTGGTTTCAAGGTTTGAAGATCATTGGTGAAGTCGTGGTGATTTTTGGATCATTTGGCCTATACGCGTAGGTTATAAATTGTGCAGCCCTCTCCACACGTTCAAGCCTTGGTTTGGTATTTTTCTCAGGTCCCTTACATCCTATAAACATCAAATAAAATGGTTGAATCGATCCATGCATGCTCTATATCATATTCATGAATTAAACCCTAAAAAACATGTGTAAATCGTAAAATACACCATGCGATCCATAAGAATTCCAAATACAATTTATTTACACTTTTTATAATGTAATATGATCTGTAAAAATGTTGGAAGAATTATCATGGCCTAAAACATTGTGTTTCGTAATTATTTTGTTTTGATTAAATCATATAAAGAGAAAAAGAAATAAAAGTCGTGTGCCCTAGGGTTTTGGTTTAGGGCTGGGAAAAGGTGATAATTAATGATATGTAATGATGAGTTAATGATTGGGAATCGATTAGAAGGATTAGGGTTTCTAATTCCTTTATTTTTGTATTATACGATTTGGCAAAAAGGTTTTGGGTGAGTTTTGCAAACTTTATAACTTAAGGGTTAATTCTGGAATTTAATTTGGGCTGTATACTATTCGACAAAAATATAATATGAGGGTGTTAAGTGTAATTTTTGCATATAAATGGGTTAAAATGTGTTTTAAACCTAATTAGGGTTTGTTTTGAAAATAATTAAAAGAGAGGGACTAAAAATGTAATTTTCAGAAACTTGGAGCTGTTTTGAGTAATTAAAAGTATTCAAGGGGTTTTGTGCTAATTTGGTAAGTTAATGGCTTAATATGTAATTATTGATAATTAAAAGTTGAAATTGTAAATTAAAGGGTTAAATATGTAACTTTTATAACTTGAGGGACTTAAAGTGTAAATTATGAATACTTGAGGATTCATTCGTATAACATCTTAAAATAAGGGATCATTATGTAAAATGGATAAGTTAAGGGTTTAAAGTGTAACTTTGAATACTAAAAGGTTTAAAGTGTAATTTTGGAAAGTAAAGGATATAAAATGCAAAGTTATGAAACCCCAAGGACCAAAGGTGTAATTATGTTAAAAGATATCTTGTTACCATTAATAATGATGCAACTTTCTAAAAATGGAAACTTTCTAAAAGTGGAAACTTACTAATTATGGAAACCTGCTAAAAGTGGAAAGTTACCTTAAGTGGAAAGACATGTAATTAAGAATGAATTATAATTCCCTTCTACTCCTCTAGGTGTGAAGAAGGAGAGATCTTGAGCTATTCCTTATTCTGTGCTTGTTTCTATTTGTGCTTTCGTAATAAGGTACGGATACTCTGCCTTTTCAGTAAAGGCTCCTATATTCTTCTTATGACTTTGAGCTATGATTCAGTTAAGATTCCCAAAGCCATTGCTATGTTTCCTTCTGTTGTGAACTTCCTCTGATTTCTGTTAAACTTTGATTTGTTAGCTTCTGATCTGATTTCGTTGCTATGATTTCTGACCCTTGAATATCCGATATCTCTGGTTCATCTTTTATGATGATTTGATATGAAAACTTTTTGAAAATATAACTTGATGTTATGGAAGGAAACTGTTTTGAAATGACACTCTATGATTTTGAAACGAAACCATTTTAAAGGAAGGATTAATTGGCTTTTATGAAGAATGTTTAAAGAGGGAGATCTTTGAGATGAAATGGGTAAATAACTATTAAAGTTTTAAATCTATTTTCTCTTAACTCTTTCACATTTTATTTTGAACTTACGAAACTTAATAACGAATCTTTTGAAATGAACCTTTGGGAATGAACCTTGGATATTCTGAACCATTGATATGACTTCTGATATTATGATTTTGAGATGACCTTGAGACATGACCTTGAGATAAACCTTTGCTATATGACCTTTTGTATGACTTTGAGACCTGACTCTTAGTTTGATACCCGAGCCATTTATGTTTCCCTACCTATGGAGGTACCATAGGCATGTCTGTGATGCACCACTGGCATGACTCATGTGTGGGTGAGTGATTTCTCACGCCGTCCCTTTTATGATTACTATTATGGCCATTATGACTTTGAGTATATGACTTTGAGATTGACTTTGAGTTAAGGGGCATATGGATTGCAATCCTAGATCTGTTCTGTTTAGTGGATTTAACTATGACTTTGAGTATGACTTTGAGGTGACTGGTACTGTGTGCTATACATGCCTTTCACAATTTCTGGGAGCTAGCTACTCCACTATTATGATACATGAGGACACCCCTCATATTATCTGGTTGCCTGAGAGGTATCCCCTCTGATTGTGTGATTATGACTTTGAGATTATGATGTTGAGATTGACTTTGAGTTTCTGGGCTCGTGGTAGATGACTATCCTATTCCTTCATTTCTGTTATTCATTTGTTTATTCCTTATGATATTCCCAATGCACTATATTTCAGTTCTATTCCATTATCGTTGCTTTGTTTATGTATCTGTTCACTGGGCTTTTTAAGCTCAGCCGCATTTCCTTTTCCTGCGGCAGGTTTTAGTAGGAAGCTGGGTTATGGGAAGAGAGTGTGATTGGACTTAGAAGACTATGCTTTGGACTAGAGACGATTAGATGAAGTTTCACTTTATTAGACATAGTATTTATTGTTTTGTAACCTTGTAGTTTCAGATTTTCATTTGTAACCCTGAATTTCGTTGTATGTATGAATCATATGCTTGTGTTTGTTCTGATATGTCACTGTAATGTAATACTTCTACCCTTATCGGGTTGGGGTGTTACAATTATGGTATCAGAGCCCAGGCTGCGATTCGTAATACCTTTACCCTTGACCTGTGAAGTTTGGACCCCTAAGTTTCCACTGTAGGCGCTCATAAGACAACCTTTGAAACTTTACATTAGGATTCCCCATAGGAACCTAAGTTATTACCAGTGAGGAATGGGTAGACTAAGACATTTATGTAAGTATCATTTGCTTCCGTATCACTCTGATCGTGCCTTTGCTCTTAGATAAACCTTATAAGGACCTTTGTTTCAGAAGTTAGAAGTTTTGCAACTTAAGCTTAGTAACCAAGTAAGTTTAGAATACCTCGAAAAGCTACCTGGATACCTTACACATTTAAGTTTCACCTTCAGATTTTGATCTCCGCCTCCGATTTGTTTGATAAGCTGTTTGACACCTTTTCGACCACATCGTAGGTCATTCAACCACAATGTGTTCGACACATTCTGTAAATTCATTACTTATGCTGGGTATGAATGTATCATCCGATACTACTTAACTATGTATGATCCATTATTACTCCTATGAGAATTTTGGTAATTATGAACCACGAATATGGGAAGTTTTGTTTCCTCTCTTTAAATGATGAACCTTGTTCTGCCAACCGTTTCCTTTGGAAGGGTATGATGTAAATACTATCTCTATATGAATTTGTTAACTAAGCATGATGATGCTGATAACTGAGATTCTGTACCTCTCACAATTGACGATTATACGATATTCGTATTACCAATGATACACATCCTACCTGCTACTTATGCTAAGAAGCTAAACGAAATTCCCACACATTGAACTGTTCGTTTATCCATCCTAACATTTTGTTGAACCATGTACTTGACTCTGATATATGAACTCTCTGTATGATTTGACGACTGTATTCACTCTATGAATCCTTTGACTTTGAGATGTCTGATTGTACGGTCTTTTGGACTGAATGGCTATTCGTGAAGATACCATAGACTACCATATCTGAAATGTGACCTTAAAAATCTGCTTCACTCTATTCCATTATGATGACTCTCTACATCTGCTAAAATTTCTGTCACTATGGAAACACCTACCCCAAACTCATGTGATTACCAAGTTGTCCCGAAAACCATTATTATCAACCCTTGGAAAGTTCTACTATTGGGAAATATTTTGTCATACGAAGATTTTCCGGTATTCTCTGATGAACCTTTTGGTACTCCTTCCTGCTTAGGAAGTAGAGTGGGCATTGAACTGATCTCAGTTGAAGAAACCATGGTGCCATAGAAGTTGAGAGATTGAAGGAGCTGATGGAATATGATTTTTAACCTTGGTGATTCTCTTTAGATGCTCTTGTTTGTTTATGAAGAAGAACGAGAGAAGTATGCGATGACGTATCGACTATCGTGAACTTAAACGTACCACTATCACTAATCATTATCTGTTTCCGCGTATCAATAATTAATTTGGTCTTCCTTTGAAACTCCGCGTCTGATTGCACCATTTTAGATTTGAAGGACTGAAGAAGCAACCACAAAAACTTCTAAGAAGGGGGTTAACTAACCGAGAGTAACCTTTGGGAAGTATTTCAGTTCCTGAAGAAGAAAGAAGGCGATGTGAAAATTTCCTGAGATGATTTCTGAAATTGCCTTTGCACTCGTTACCACATTTGTGAGTTTGAATGATGCCAATGGTGTTGGCTAGAATAATCATGTTTTCGCGTGTTTTGGACAAATTGTCATAGTATGACATTGTGTTGCGTTCTAAAACGAAAGAAGAACATAGAGATTATTGGTGAGACGACCCTTTGTTCTTGAAGAGAAATTTGATTGACGTTCAGAAAGCATAATAGACAACACTACCCTGTATAATATAAAGACAGAGCTTTCACAAGAAGGACCAAGATCGAAGATCGTTATCAGAGTTAGAAACTTGGTGGAAGAGTCGTAGAAGATGGTTGCGACAAGCATTACCATGGAAGAAGCATACAAGAAGAAGTGAGGAACTAGGATAGTGCTCAATCATGCATCACGCAACACGTGAAGATTTCAGTTTGGGCACCAAGACAACCAGACCAAAGAAGACGAACCATTCAACACACAACCTGGAGTCGACAACAACATCATGTACCTTAAAACCTGGAGCTATGTTAGAAGACCTGTCGAAGACACGCAGTCTTGCTTCTCTATTCATTTTAGTTGTACTAAGATGAATTGAGAGCAGAAGCAGACCTGCGGATGGAGGGATGCACAGTGATCGTGTCAGAGACTGCCGCTACGACGCCACAGTACCAAGAAGAGTTGCTGAAGGCTTGAGGAACCAGACTCGAATTTTAAATTCTCTTAATCATGAGGTAAGACGGACAAGAATAAACAGAGAACTCCAACTTGGAAGAAATTTTGAAATTTGTATTGAGTGGACGGATTTTGAAGCGGACATTGTGTTTAGACGAGATGATTCTGTAAAGGATTGACGCTATTGATGACGTACCTTAATTTTGAATGACATTCTCGGATTTTCGTTACTCTTCGAGTAATTTCGTTCTCTTAGTTATGTTGTTTGATTTTGGTGACCTCTGAGACTATAGGTGGACTAGGTGGATTTAAATAAGTTTGGGTGTTCACGACTTGAGATAAAGTATGATCATCATGAGGGTATATGTATATGATGCCAGTATTATGACGCCTGGCCAACGTGATAATACTTACATCATATAACGTGCACTTATGGTGGGCATATGATATTTTAAGAAGTGCCTTAGAAGCTTTAGAATTCTGGCATCTGATCAAGATCATCTGAGTTTAGTGAGACTTTAGGTTCATTCTACCTATACGTTTGATATGCTGTCCTCGTTATACGATTCGATACGTTGGACTCTCGACACGTGTTTTGCTGATCTTGCAAATTTCTGATAAGAATCTTAGGTTCCATTATGAAATTTCTGCCGTTGACGATATTTAACGATACGCTTTCTGTCCGTATACGATTCGCATTCGTGAAGTTGTTCATTATGATCTGCTATGAGTAAAATATGTGATTGTGGAACTTGAGGAAATGAGACCTGTTTGTTTATGAGAATACCTTTGGAAAGTTATCTAAAAGCCGAGACTATCTGTGAAGCTGAAGAGTTAAACCTTATATCACCCCATGTTTGCTACGATTCAATGTACTCTCATCTGATTCGCCTAATCAATTCGATGTAAATCCTATGAATTTTTATACCTCCTCCTGGAGAATCCGATTATCATCCGTTATGTTTGGTACATTATCCTTTTGATTCAAATTCAGTATGATATGCCTTTCTGGGAAATCTGAAACTGTTTTGACAATAGTTACGAGTCATGAGAAACTAATTGGTCTGAAGATCTTTTGGAAGAACCTCCCCGAGCGTGAGAATGTTTGTAATGACCTTTTGCGGTTTACTACGATTTCGTCTAACTTTGCGACTTCAAATTTCGAGGACGAAATTTTTTTTTTAGAGGGGAAGAAGTTGTAACACCTAAAACCTAAGAACATGTGAAAAGACCAAATTGCCCTTACAAATTTGGAATTAAATTAAAAGCTTATTAAAGTACCAAATATAAATCCTAAACTCCTAACAATGCACAAGTTATGTATCCAAATAATTTTAACAACTTCATTTAACATTTATAAAAGTTGCAAAATTTCCAAAATACCCTCATAGGGCCGATTGACACAAAAGTTATTTATATTATGATTTATTTGATTTAAAATGAAAGATATCCTTGTAATTTAGGAAGATAATTATCACAATTATTCTCCCAACCAATAAATTCCGAAATTCTGGTCCTTCCCCCCCTTATATCACACGGCATACCATATTAAAAGTCAACCCATATCATTTTCTCCCAAACCCTAATTTGCCGATCCAAAATAAAACACACAAGAAATTCCCACAGCCCCCATTCGACAACCCCATCATCCCTAAGCAATTTTCTGTGATCTAACAACATCCAAGAAGTCCTATAAAAATACCCTTTCGAATTGTTGAAGCTTGGTACGATCGTGGTCTTGGTTTTCTTTTGTCAAGCCCTAATAACAAGGTAAATTCGTTTTGATTCATTCGACCTCCACAAAATTCGTTTCTTATTTTTCCTGTGATACTTACATCATATAAGACCCACGAAAATTGGTTTCAAGGTTTGAAGATCATTGGTGAAGTCGTGGTGATTTTTGGATCATTTGGATATACGCGTAGGTTATAAATCGTACAGCCCTCTCCACACGTTCAAGCCTTGGTTTGGTATTTTTCTCAGGTCCCTTACATCCTATAAACATCAAATAAAATGGTTGAATCGATCCATGCATGCTCTATATCATATTCATGAATTAAACCCTAAAAAACATGTGTAAATCGTAAAATACACCATGCGATCCATAAGAATTCCAAATACAATTTATTTACACTTTTTATAATGTAATATGATCTGTAAAAATGTTGGAAGAATTATCATGGCCTAAAACATTGTGTTTCGTAATTATTTTGTTTTGATTAAATCGTATAAAGAGAAAAAGAAATAAAAGTCGTGTGCCCTAGGGTTTTGGTTTAGGGCTGGGAAAAGGTGATAATTAATGATATGTAATGATGAGTTAATGATTGGGAATCGATTAGAAGGATTAGGGTTTCTAATTCCTTTATTTTTGTATTATACGATTTGGCAAAAAGGTTTTGGGTGAGTTTTGCAAACTTTATAACTTAAGGGTTAATTCTGGAATTTAATTTGGGCTGTATACTATTCGACAAAAATATAAGATGAGGGTGTTAAGTGTAATTTTTGCATATAAATGGGTTAAAATGTGTTTTAAACCTAATTAGGGTTTGTTTTGAAAATAATTAAAAGAGAGGGACTAAAAATGTAATTTTCAGAAACTTGGAGCTGTTTTGAGTAATTAAAAGTATTCAAGGGGTTTTGTGCTAATTTGGTAAGTTAATGGCTTAATATGTAATTATTGATAATTAAAAGTTGAAATTGTAAATTAAAGGGTTAAATATGTAACTTTTATAACTTGAGGGACTTAAAGTGTAAATTATGAATACTTGAGGATTCATTCGTATAACATCTTAAAATAAGGGATCATTATGTAAAATGGATAAGTTAAGGGTTTAAAGTGTAACTTTGAATACTAAAAGGTTTAAAGTGTAATTTTGGAAAGTAAAGGATATAAAATGCAAAGTTATGAAACCCCAAGGACCAAAGGTGTAATTATGTTAAAAGATATCTTGTTACCATTAATAATGATGCAACTTTCTAAAAATGGAAACTTTCTAAAAGTGGAAACTTACTAATTATGGAAACCTGCTAAAAGTGGAAAGTTACCTTAAGTGGAAAGACATGTAATTAAGAATGAATTATAATTCCCTTCTACTCCTCTAGGTGTGAAGAAGGAGAGATCTTGAGCTATTCCTTATTCTGTGCTTGTTTCTATTTGTGCTTTCGTAATAAGGTACGGATACTCTGCCTTTTCAGTAAAGGCTCCTATATTCTTCTTATGACTTTGAGCTATGATTCAGTTAAGATTCCCAAAGCCATTGCTATGTTTCCTTCTGTTGTGAACTTCCTCTGATTTCTGTTAAACTTTGATTTGTTAGCTTCTGATCTGATTTCGTTGCTATGATTTCTGACCCTTGAATATCCGATATCTCTGGTTCATCTTTTATGATGATTTGATATGAAAACTTTTTGAAAATATAACTTGATGTTATGGAAGGAAACTGTTTTGAAATGACACTCTATGATTTTGAAACGAAACCATTTTAAAGGAAGGATTAATTGGCTTTTATGAAGAATGTTTAAAGAGGGAGATCTTTGAGATGAAATGGGTAAATAACTATTAAAGTTTTAAATCTATTTTCTCTTAACTCTTTCACATTTTATTTTGAACTTACGAAACTTAATAACGAATCTTTTGAAATGAACCTTTGGGAATGAACCTTGGATATTCTGAACCATTGATATGACTTCTGATATTATGATTTTGAGATGACCTTGAGATAAACCTTTGCTATATGACCTTTTATATGACTTTGAGACCTGACTCTTAGTTTGATACCCGAGCCATTTATGTTTCCCTACCTATGGAGGTACCATAGGCATGTCTATGATGCACCACTGGCATGACTCATGTGTGGGTGAGTGATTTCTCACGCCGTCCCTTTTATGATTACTATTATGGCCATTATGACTTTGAGTATATGACTTTGAGATTGACTTTGAGTTAAGGGGCGTATGGATTGCAATCCTAGATCTGTTCTGTTTAGTGGATTTAACTATGACTTTGAGTATGACTTTGAGGTGACTGGTACTGTGTGCTATACATGCCTTTCACAATTTCTGGGAGCTAGCTACTCCACTATTATGATACATGAGGACACCCCTCATATTATCTGGTTGCCTGAGAGGTATCCCCTCTGATTGTGTGATTATGACTTTGAGATTATGATGTTGAGATTGACTTTGAGTTTCTGGGCTCGTGGTAGATGACTATCCTATTCCTTCATTTCTGTTATTCATTTGTTTATTCCTTATGATATTCCCAATGCACTATATTTTAGTTCTATTCCATTATCGTTGCTTTGTTTATGTATCTGTTCACTGGGCTTTTTAAGCTCAGCCGCATTTCCTTTTCCTGCGGCAGGTTTTAGTAGGAAGTTGGGTTATGGGAAGAGAGTGTGATTGGACTTAGAAGACTATGCTTTGGACTAGAGACGATTAGATGAAGTTTCACTTTATTAGACATAGTATTTATTGTTTTGTAACCTTGTAGTTTCAGATTTTCATTTGTAACCCTGAATTTCGTTGTATGTATGAATCATATGCTTGTGTTTGTTCTGATATGTCACTGTAATGTAATACTTCTACCCTTATCGGGTTGGGGTGTTACAGATTGCCTACCAATTGCCCTATAAGATTGAGCAATACCGCCTCCTATCGAACATAGAAAAGGAACACAAACAAGCAGCTTACTATAGGAATGATGAGGATAGACGTAGAGGAGTAGAGTATGTGATGAATAGGATGCTTGGTTTCTACAAAGAATGCTTGCAACTAGGTCCAGAATACAAAACTAATGTAGGAGATGACCTAGAAAGTGAAACCAACCATGAGGTCACGTAGTAACCCATGACCTTGAGTCTAGCTGCAAGACTCGTAAATAAAGAAAA
Source organism: Artemisia argyi (assembly GCA_030686995.1). Classification (NCBI taxonomy): domain Eukaryota; kingdom Viridiplantae; phylum Streptophyta; class Magnoliopsida; order Asterales; family Asteraceae; genus Artemisia; species Artemisia argyi. Next base: position 132,244,755 of record CM060703.1, read on the forward strand.
GCGCTTCTTGGGAGGCAACCCATGTTTTGTGTGATTTTTATTTGTTTGATTGTTATTTGTTTCCGTATGCATGCTTTATTTTTATTGTTGGTAGATCATGTTTCAAAAATAAAATAGTGAAAATACTTTATTTTGTCATTTGGCTTTGTCTTAACTTCATCCAAAGGTATTTCGCAAAAGATAAGTGTAAGGGGAAACCCCAAATATGTTTTTAAGAAACAAAATTGATCATGATTCTTCACAATATTAAATGAACATGTATAGTCGTATTTGTTAGAGTCAAATGCTTGTATCGAGTCATAATGATGTTTTGCAGGATTGTCCAAGAAGTAGGACAAAGTTTTTCGAGAAATTTTCCGGAAACTTAACGTAAGAATTTCTGCAGGTCACTTCTGACGGCGTCAGGAAGAAACTCCTGACGGCGTCACGTGTAAAATTGTTGAAATTTTGCTAGTTTTGTTTTTCTAACGGAGTCTTAAAGTTTTTGTTGAATCTTTAGTTTTATAATCTCCAGGAAATCTGCAAACATCATTCCACAAGCATTATATCTTACTGTGTTTTCTAGGATTTATTATCATATATAGATTGCCGCCGATTTTACGCGAGGTTGCCTTGTTTGTTTTCTCAGGTTTAACAGGTTATGTATGACAAGAAGATGATTTATATTCTGGAAGGAAGCTTTGTTACCATACTATCCATACCGAGTGAATCAGGGGAGTATTTGATTTCATTCTTTTACCTGTTTTACTTTTACATTCTTTAATTGAACATTGGGGACAATGTTCATCCTAAGTGTAAGGGGAGGGTAAATTGATGATACCTTATAGAAATACTTGCACTTGAGTTTGTTTGTTTGATGGTAGGTGTGTAATAAAACTATGAGAAATACTTGTTAGTGTAATTTTAGCGCCAAATTTAAAATTTTTTACAACATTTAGGAGTGAAACTTTAGCCATAGCAAGCGTCTCATGGATAGGAGATTGTATGACTAGCACAAAACCGTATCATTCAGAAAAATTTTCCACCCAAATATGTGAGGTTCGCCTTTAGATTTGATAGGAAAAGCATTTATTATTAGTGCTTATGAGTGTACCGGTAGCATTTAGATTCTAGAACTTGCGTTAGTGATGCATCCCGATACCGCTAGTGAGACTACATTCGTGTAGTAGGATTTACTACATGATAAGAGGCATTAGGATCACCCTTGTGTTTAACCCGTATCATAATTACTTGACCATTTATGTCATATTACTTGGCTAGTAAAGTCAATTAATTTTTCCCACACCTTAGCGTTGTACTCATTTTTAGTACACGAAACCCCCAGTACACCCCTCCGAGCCTATCTTTTCGTTTCTAACTTTAAGCATCTTACTTAAAGGAAGAATTTGTTACACCCCACTTAAATGTACACCCAAATCGCCATAGCCTTCCGTGTATGCACTCATCTTTAGTGCATTATTGTTATATGTTTAAACCCTTAGTTAATTACCTAATTGCTTACATGGTTGCTAAGTCGAGTCATATCTTGTACATATTGTTTTGGGACTCATGGGACTCATGGGTAAAGTACTTGAGTTATGGAGTAATGGGGAAGAACATCATATTATTTCCCTCATATGTGCTTTAATCTTAAAAGTACTCCAAGTGTTTTGATTATCTTGATTCGAGTCATTAGATTAGTTTATTGTAAAGTATGTAAAAATTCAAGTGTAAGGGGAATGTTCATTCCCTATGATGTATCATTTTGGATGGTAGGGTAAGAGTGCATGAAAAAAATAAATAAATAAAAAATAAAATAAAATCGAAAAAATAAAGAAAAAGAAAAAAAATAGAAAAAAAAAACATACGGACTACCATCCCGTTTCATTCTATGTTTGTTTTATGTTTTTGTTATTTTTCATTTATTAGCTTAAGTCGAGTCTAGTCTTGGCTTAGCAACGCCATATTGTACATGTAATTAACCAAGATTATTAGCTCGGTACCAGTAAAGATTGCCTATATCTAACGAAACCTTGTATTCCATATCCCTACACCTAACATTACAACCCTTTAAAAGACCTCTTTGATAGTTTATCCTAGGTGCTTACGCCATGTGGTGGAGGTTTGATCCTTTCCCAAGCCTATGGTAATCTATTTTACTATGACAGGTAGTGAGAGATATTTTCCATTTCCAAATTGTGATATATACTTTATTACACCCGAGAGATGTGAGTATCTAAACACTATTTGTGAGGTGCTTGTGTATGACCTCCGTGCTTGTCTTTGGTCTTTAGTGGAACAATTATTTGTTGTAATTACTTTTATATTAGTGTTAAATGACCCCTAACTTGTATTTTGACTAGAATAAAAGCGCATTCGCTTGAGGACAAGCAAATCTCAAGTGTAAGGGTATATGATGAGGCGAAAAATGATCCGTTTTTAGGGGGTCATTTAAGCCAGAATTGGAATTTATTTGATCAAATATTGCCCTAAATCATTCCTTTTGTGATTTTAGCTACTTTTGGAGTGAATTCTAGAAAAGGAAGCATTTTGGACGTTTTGGGAGCATAAAAGTGAAGAAAATGGCAAAGTCTTAATTTTCCTTGCTGGGAACAGTACCTGACAGCGTCAAGAGCAATTTTATGACGCCGTCAGGAGCAAAATGGATGACGGCCCAGAGAAAACGTGACGGCGTCAGAACATGGCCGTCAAGAGTAAATGTGGTGACGGCCCAGAACAAGATTACACATGACGGCGTCAGATCTGGATCTAGGCAGTCCGAGAATTTTATTGGCGGCGAGATGACGGCGTCAGAACTTTCCTCTTGACGCCGTCACCTCATGAAATCTATATATACTTTTCTAATTTTCATTCATTAGGAGGGGAACTTGTGTGGAGTATTTTAGGGTCAAACTTAATAAACCCTAGCTCGTTTGTAACAGTATTTTCAAGGTTTTTCACCCCTTGAAACCCTTCATGTTCAATTGAGATAAGTATCCTTTCAATTCATTCAATATGTCTATGTGTTGTTTGAATATATCTTACGCTTGTCTTGATTTTAACATGCTAGGCTAGATCTTTTGTGTGTTTGCTTAGATGTAATGAAACCTAGATGTTGATTATAGGTTGATTGCTTGTTTATAGTTGTAATGGATGAATAATTTCAATGTTAGGCTTAAGAAAACTGGCAGATCTCCATTGTGTAACTTGCTTGAACGTCTTAAGAAACATGAACCGATGTGTAATAGGTTTTTATGGTTGTATTTAAGGCATGTGCGAATTCTAGTGATCCCATGTTAGGAGCTTCTTGCATGCTCGACATAGGAGTGAAGTAGGCGCTTATAGAATTGGGGAAGTAAGTACGCCACCCCATGATTGATATTAAGGAATATAACCCGTCATCCACGCAACTGTAACAAGTAATTAACCTGTAAAAGATATCTAGGGAGTAGTAAAATCTAAGTAAACACAATTCTCCCATCTATTGTTCACACCATATTAGTTTAATTAGTTTAATTTACATTTTTGTTATTTTATTTTGATTGCATCTTAGTTATTGGGTTAGTTGACTAGCAACTAATTCCGCCCACTCTTCTAAAACCCGAGATTTTTACTTGCTTTTATAAAATATAAAATATACAAAAAGAATCATCCCTCATCTCTAGACCTAGTTTTTAGGCTTTCTAATCCTAGCGACACTATAACTGAGTTGAACGATCAATCCCCCGGTACTTGTCACTATACTATACTACAACGATCAGGTACACTGCCTGGTGGGGGTTGTAAGCTTCTCGAGATCCCTCGAGAGGTAAAGCCTGGTGCAATTCCCACGCATCAAATCCACTTATCCTCTACAAGTATCTGTGGATAGGGGTGGTAAATTGGTCAGTGTGTATGAATGTAGAGCATTTCATTGGAAGATGCAAGGAGATGTCTTTAAGGCTGACTTTATGATATTGCCATTGGGAGGATGTGAAATGGTGTTGGGCATACAGTTTCTCTCTACTTTGGGAGATATGATGTGTAACTTTTTGGACCTCAAGATGTCAGTTATGTACAATGGGAAGAAGATATTGCTTAGAGGTACCAAGCAATCTGAAATGCAATGGATGCAAGGCAAGTAATTGTATAAACAAGTGCACAGTCAAGACAGTTCTATGTATTGTGTCTGGCCATCCATTTCACTCAACTTGATGCAAGAAAGTGAGGGAAAACAAGAGGTACCAGAGGAATTGAAGGTGTTGTTAGAAGAGTTTGAGGAATTTTTTGAGGTACCTATCACCCTACCACCTCAAAGAGATTTAGATCACAAAATTCCTCTCAGGAAAGGTGTCACTGCAATCAATGTGAGCCCTTATAGGTATCCACCTACACAAAAAGATACTATAGAGGGTATGGTGAAAGAGATTTTGGACAGTGGTATCATAAGACCTAGTAACAACCCTTTCTCTTCTCCAATTGTGTTGGTAAAGAAGAAAGATGGCACATGGAGGATGTGTATTGATCACAGGAAGTTGAACCAAGAAACAATCAAAGATAAGTTTCCCATACCTGTGATTGAAGAGCTTATTGATTAGTTGCATGGGTCAGTGGTCTTTTCAAAACTTGATTTGAGATATGGCTATCATCAAATCAGGATGAGTAAAGAGGACATTTATAAGATTGCATTTAAGACTCATGATGGGCATTATGAGTTTCTTGTGATGCCATTTGGGCTAACAAATACCCCCTCCACCTTTCAAGCATTGATGAACACCATTTTCAGACCATATCTAAGAAGATTTATGCTATTATTCTTTGATGATATTTTGGTATACAGTGCTTCATTGGAGGAACATGTGCAGCATCTAAGACAAGTGCTATCAGTAATGAAGGCACATACTTTGTTTGATAAAATTACTAAATATGTGTTTTGCACAAGGCAATTGGAATATCATGGTCATATTATTTCTAGCAAAGGAGTAGCCACAGACCCAAGTAAGATCCAATCTATGTTGGATTGGCCTATTCCAACAAATGTCAAGCAACTTAGAGGATTCCTTGGTCTTACTAGATATTACAGAAAATTTATTAAAGGATATGCTATCATCAGTCAGCCATTAACTCTTTTGTTGAAGAATAATGCTTTTAAGTGGAGTAAGGAGGCTGAAATGGCATTCAGAAAGCTTCAACAAGCTATGATAGCAGCTCCTATATTGGCACTACCCAACTTTGAAGCAGAATTCATCATTGAAACTGATGCATCAGGCTACAGAATTGGAGCTGTGTTACAGCAGTTTGGTCATCCTATTGCTTACTTGAGTAAGACATTGGCCACAAGGCATCAGTCTCTGTCCACTTATGAGAAAGAGCTTCTGGCAGTGGTATTAGCTCTTAAAAAATGGAGGGGTTATCTATTGGATAGGCACTTCAAGATTAGAACATATCATTTTAGCTTGAAGTATGTTTTGGACCAGAGAATTACCACTCCATTTCAATCAAAATGTTTGCCAAAGTTGTTGGGTTTTGACTATGAGATAGAGTATAAAAAGGGTAAAGAGAATGCAGTGGCAGATGCATTATCCAGGGTACAAAAACAAATAGAATTATTTAGCCTGGTTATGTCTACTACTTCAAATGAGCTTTTGGAGGCTGTCATTGCAACTTGGGAACAAGATCCATTTCTCAAGAACCTGATTGATTAGCTTAAAAAAGGTGAAAATACTTTCTCCAATACATATGGGCTTCTAACCAATTAACAAGGAAGGGCAAATTAGTGGTTGGAAATCAGGAAGCTGTAAGAATGCAGCTACTAAAGCATTTCCACACTTCAGCTGTTGGTGGCCATTCAAGGGTGCATGCCACCACTAAAAGGATAAGTGCTCATTTCTATTGGAAAGGGTTGAGGAAGATGGTAAGACAGTATATTAGATCTTGTGACACTTGTCAAAGGAACAAAGCTGATCTCTCTATTTATCCTGGATTACTACAGCCTCTTCCTATTCCTAATAAGGTGTGGCAGGACATATCTATGGACTTTATTGAGGCATTGCCAAAGTCTCAGGGCAAGACTGTTATTCTAGTAGTTGTGGACAGGTTGAGCAAATATGCCCACTTCATACCTTTAGCCCATCCTTTTACAGCCTCTCAAGTGGCTCAAGCCTTTCTTGATAATGTGTACAAGCTACATGGTCTACCAACAACCATTGTTAGAGACAGAGATAAGATCTTCTTAAGTGCTTTTTGGCAGTCTCTCTTTAAAGTGCTCAAAGTTCAGTTGGCCATGTCAACAGTTTATCACCCTCAAAGTGATGGCCAAATTGAAGCAGTTAAAAAGTGTTTGGAAGAGTACTTGAGGTGCATGACTGGTGAACAACCCAAAGAATGGATGCAATGGTTGTCTCTAGCAGAATATTGGTATAATACCAATTTTCACGACTCCATAAGCACCACTCCATTTGAGGTTTTGTATGGTCAACCTGCTCCACTTCATGTACCTTATGTGCCAAAAGATAGTCCTGTTGAATGGGTGGACAGATCTCTACAAGCTAGGAAAAGGACTATAGCCATGTTGAAGTTTAGTTTGAAAACTGCACAAGATAGAATGAAAAGTTTTGCTTATAGAAAGAGGTAGAGAATTTGAGAAAGGGGCATGGGTGTATTTGAAGCTACAGCCTTACAGACAAGTTACACTCAGGCTTCACAAGCAGCATAAGCTCTCTCCTAAGTATTATGGTCCTTTTCAGGTTGTGGATAAAGTTGGTTCAGTGGCTTATAGGTTGGCTCTTCCTACCACTGCTATGGTTCACCCAGTGTTCCATGTGTCACAACTAAAGAAATGCCATTCTTCAAAAGCTGTAATGGGTACTTTTCCAAGGTGTGATGAAGATGGTTTATTTGCAGTTACTCCTTACAAGGTTTTTGAAAGGAAGATGGTCAAAAGGGGAAATAAGGCTGCTGTTTTTGGGCTAATTCAGTGGAATAATGGATCAGTGGAGGATACAACTTGGGAAGATCTTAGTGACATTAAGAAACATTTTCCTGAGTTTTCACTACACCCTTGAGGTCAAGGGTCCATAAGGGGGGTTAATTGTTATGTTAGAAGAGTGTTTGGCACGTGAGGTGCACGTGTTCTGGTTTAAACCGGATCACGTGAGGTGCACGTGATTTCTCCACACCCTTCTAACAAACTCTGGAGCCAAATTCTTCCCACCTCCTCTGCATCCATTTTTATAAATACTGGATGATTGTCATTTTATCATTCTTAGCACAGAATTTGTATCTTTTTCTCTCTAGAATCTTCTCCCTTCCATTGTAAAAATTCATTTCATTAATAAAGCTTTTGGTTACGAAATTCTATTATTCTGCCTGAATTTCCAATCAATTGCTTTAACCTTCTTCCAATCTTAACTGATTCAAGAAGGTCATTACAACCACCATGATTTAACTATTAAATTTCACAAAAGAACCACATACCCAATTCGATTTCTATAGCCCTTTATGATACTTCGATTCTTTTTAAAAACTAAAAAAAAATTCATAATATGCAAGCTAACCATCCAATCGAAAAACTAAAAAAATAGGATTAAAAGTTAGTGAAAACCCTACTTGAAGGTGTAAACAAACCCACGAAATTCGTCACTAATCACACCCTTGATTCATTGCAATTAAAACCCGAGGATACGAAAGGTCTAGCTTTGATTCTTGATGGAGATGATGGTGGAAAATTGATGATGATGTTGTTGTTGTTGTTGTCGTTGTTGTTGTTGTTGTAGTTGTTGTTGTTGTTGTTTGACGTCGATCACCCCAAGAGAGAGAGAGCAGGAAGTTTCGATGTAAACAAGAAAGGAAAAGGAGGATATATTTATTTTGTTTTATTTTTAAGTGTATACCCGGTATCGCGGGTATGCTTGGTTCGTAAAAATACAAAAGAAACCCGAAAATTTGCGTTTATAGAAAAAGTTTTTATAAAATAAAAAATAACTTATTTTAATATGTTTATTAAAATAATTTATGATAATTAAATATAAAATTAATTATTATCGTGTCGGTACGCGCTGCGTGTAGTTTTTCACGTTTTGCGAGATAATTTCTCGTTTTCAAATCAAAAGAGTTCGGAAAAGTTCAAAAATGAAATATAAGTAATAATAAATATAATTTATTATTAAAATGAGTCTGAAAAATTACGAGTGCGGTAAACGTAAATTTACATAAAATATGATAATAAGTAAATATAAATAGTAAAATAATGAACCGAAAATTCATGGTTGTTACACAAAAATTTCAAAGAACAGTAGTAAAAAGTGACCATGAAAACATGACTGCTCAAGTATAGTTTTGAGCAAACTATCAGCTATCAACGGATTTGACTTATCTTTACCAAGAACCGTTTGCTTTGGACTAGCCAACTCTTCATCATAAGAAAATGGTGAGCTGATAACCATATAGTTTTTGGTAAACTATCAACCATGAACGGATTTAAGTGGTCTTTGCCAGGAGCCGTTTGCTCTAGACTAGTCAGTTCTTATGTGGATTAGACATGGTGAACTGATTACCATTTGTTGTGTGTGAAGGACCACACATTGTAAACTCAGCAAACTCCAATCCACTACATAACTCAATGCTATTCATATTGCTTATTTGTCCTGTGAATGTTAGCTCAAAACCAAGAAAATATACTTTATTTGACAGAACTGTGTATTTACTAACATTGCAAAATAAGCGGTACCAAAAATTATTTCAACAGTACAAAGTCTAAAAAATATTCTATTGATAATACAATCAGTACAAATCTACATTCTTTTGAAAATAACACTTAGACATTAGAGTTTTATGGATTGAGCATTCCAATACCTGCAACCAAGTACTGAAACCTCCCCACATCAAAACCTTTAGTTAATAAGTCAACATAGTTGTCATCAGTTTGAATTTTGACAACCTGAACTAACCTTTTCTCATTACAATCTCGGATAAAATGATGTCTAATTTCAATGTGTTTGGTTTTAGAATGTTGAACTGAATTCTTAATTATGCACATTGTACGGTTATTATCAATATAAATAATGGTGTTCATAAAATTGTACCCATAATCAAGTAGTTGATTTTGAAGCCATAATACTTGAGCACAGAAACTAGCAGCAGCCACATACTCTGCTTCAGTTGTTGAAGTAGCCGCCATTGTAACTGATGGCTCTTTCTTCTTTTCCTGCTTGTACCATGTGGACGATCTATCTGGCTTCCTTGGTTTTCTGCATTCTTTAGCAAAATGTGCCAGATTATGACAGTTGAAACATTCTACCTTCTTCTTATCAAATCCTGCAGTTTCATTACCATCTATGGTAATTTGTCTTCCAGTCCTTTGCCAAAATTTCATAGCCCTCATGCTAAGAAAAACAACATGCCACTTGATATCCATCTGTTCCATATCATCATCATCCACTTGTTCCAAGTCTTCATGAGTTAGAAGTGATCCAATTAACTGACTTGAGATGAAAGCATAATATGTAGGATCTCCAAGTCCAACAATCTTCATTTGTCCACTTATTGTGACAGTATTTGAACTAGCAGTTATAACTGCCACACTAGAAGTACAATCATCTTCATCACTGTCATCATCATCTGACTTGTTAGCAATGGAAGATGACAAAAGTGCCATGTTCCCAGAGCTTGTGCTCAAACCTCCAGACTTCTTTAATCTGTGTTCAACAATTTTAAAATTGTTGTAAAGATCATTTAGCTTCATAGTTTCAATTTCCGGCTTGTTTTGCCAGACCATAACATGTGTACTAAACTCTGAAGGTAGACTCCTTAAGAACTTTTGATTGAGATCTTCCTTGTCAACTTCAATACCAAAAACAGTCAACTGTGTAACTATCTTATGCAGCCTTGTAAACATGCTATCAATGGACTCAGTACTCGTTGTAGAGAACTTTTCATAGTTCTGCTTCAATAATGTTTTCTGTGTCTTTCTGATAGCATCATTAGCACCAAACACTGAGCAAATTTCATCAAACAATTGCTTTGTTGAGGTATACTTGCTGAAAGAAAGTATTTGATCCTTGGGAAGAGTCATCAGAAGCAAGCTTCTGGCCTTCAAATCATTCTTCTTTCGAAGTCTTTCATCACTGGTGACAGGACCAGTGTTTTGTTTCTCAACAGCCTTGCCATCAATTGTTTCTGTTGTAGTTCCAGGCTTGAATGAGTCACCATAAAGAATGATTTCCCATAGAGCATAATCTTGGACAAGGAAGTACTACTCTATCATAATTCTCCACATATCAAACTCATTGAGTTTGAGTTTTGGAAGTCTTGCAGCAACATTGGATTGATTGTTCTCCATCTCCATTAGATTAGTGAAAGAGAACGAGTTGTTTCTTTGGATCCTCTAAATTCAAAGTATCATAAACCTATCTCTGATACAACTTGTGGAGGATCTAAACACACGCCTTGTGTTAGATTGATACTTTGAGTATATATTAACTAGCAAGCGGAATTTATTAGTTAACACTTAGAAGAAATTGTAAACCATGAGAAAGAAACACAGTGTGTTCACCACCAAAACAAGCTTCAATATTATTAAAATAATACGAGTTATCTCTTGTTATCACTAGGGTTACAACCTTGAAACTATTCTATCTTTTCTGTATATCTTTCTCTTAACCTATAACCTCCTTTTATAGAACAAGGAGTCTTACACAAGATAACTAATACTAAAACAATATTCGTATCATTCTAAACGTAAAAAATATACATGTAATCTATTCTATAATTATTTTGAACACGTCTTTACTTTTGATCATTATCTCATAACCAGTACTAACTTTCTATGCTAGCAGTACAAACTGACTTTGTACTGCTAGTGCAATCTTCCAACAGTTCCTTCTTTAAGCTTGACAGTTCCAACTGTTAAGTATAATTCCCAACAAGAATCGAGTCTATAGGTTAGGTTAGGGCTTGATTAAACAATCAAACATTCTTTAATTTGATTTGGTTGTAAGGGAAGTCTTGTGTCTTGGTGACCAAGCCTAGATCATTGGGGATCTAGTTGGGGTTTGATACTTCCGGTGGGAAGTCTTGGTAGTGGTCTTGGTGACCGTAGGTTAATTCGAATCAAGTGATTCTTTTGGGTGGTTTCCGAGGGCGGAATACCGTGGGAGTAACTCCTTCCTTGTGAGCATCGATATTAGGGAATATCAGTGGAGTGAATTGTAACGGTTTGTAGTCTACTGAAAGGATTATACTAGTGAATAGTACCGGTGTCATGGATTCGCAACTGGACGTACGGATGGTCTAAACCCCCATCTGGAACCAGTATATATCATGGTGTCTCTTTACTTGCTTTATATACTTTGGATTTTGTTAGTGGTTATTATTAAACCACTTGGTGTTCTTCGAAGCTTAAAGTTTTTAAACATCTAAAAAGCCGAAGAAACCGTATTCACCCCCTCCCCTCTACGGTTCTACACAGTATATGGGTTGTTTGGATTTAACCATTTTGACTTTTAAAAGTCAACATATACCAAAAACTCATGTAATCACAAAATGAACACTCTTTTCATTCTAAAAACATTACAAAAATAGTTTGGTTACTCATTTTGCTTATGTTTAAATATGCAGTATATGGGTTGTTTGGATTTACCCATTTTGACTTTTAAAAGTCAGCATATACGAAAACCTATCCATTCACTTAGCAACTTTATAATGGCATCATTAACTTATCATACATGAATCACAAACCTGCCCATTGACTAGCCAAAGGTCTCTCCCTTTATATTTACCACACCACACTTATATCTACAACTCTCATCTCATAAACCTTGCTCATCAGATTTAGTCACCATAGATGCACAATCCTCAAACTCAAAAACACACCCTTAAGTACAATCCACAAGATCACAAACACACCTTTATGGTATCAAAAGAACCGTAGAAGTATCTTCTCTCTAGTATCACACCCGTCTCCCTGAACTACCATTTCAACCAATGCCAGAACCACATTTCTCTCATTGTCAGTGTTGCACAAATACATTTCAGCTTCATGAGGAAACTCACGTGTTTCAGGAAGAGGCGCGTTTCACTTGGACAAGCATTAACAACTATCTCGTGGAGCTCAGGAAGGAACAAGTCAAAAAAAATTCCTCCTAACTTTTGATATGGTTGTATTAGGTTGTTTTTAAATGATTATGTATTTGATAGCAGTTGCTACAGTTCTTTGTCTTTTGTATCCTATTACTAATGCAACTTGGTTTGGTTAAATTTGTTATTTTCCCTATTCTTTGCATATCAGATTGTCTGCATACTTTTTGGTTGTGTGCAAATTTTCTAGATAAATGATAACCATGGAATAAGCATTTTATTTATCTCATAAAACCATCAAAAATAGTAATACACATTTATCAAAATCCAACAACCATTAAATAATCATGCATTGAACCTACATGAGATCTTTTTGGTTATTTTGAATGAAGTTTCTTGGTTTCTTTTTGCTTGACTTGCTCTTGCACATTCTTCTTCTTCACTACTCTCACTAGGTTGTGGAGATCTACAATCGTCTATTTCAATACCTTCTCCTTCCCAATCTTTAGGTGGTGTTCTTGTCCCACTTCCATCTCCACTACCCACTACCACCCCCTCTAGTTTTGTTTCCACTTATAACACCTAAGCTTATAACACCACTACTTCCATCTCTACTACCCATTGCACCACCACCTCTAGTTATGTTTCCACTTTTAACACCTAAGCCTATAACACCACGGCTTATAGCCACAGCACTACCACCTCCACCAACTGCAACACCACCTCCGCCTCTGTAAGAATGCCTCCAAAAGGAATACCACATACTTTCTTTATCAGGTGGCGTTGCATCAGAAGTTAAACGAGCCATATTTTGATCTTCCAAATAATAGCCAATGTATGTCATTTTAGTTGATTCACTGATGTCATCCAATACCCCTACGTCTGTATCATTACAAGCCATATTGTTTCTCTTTATTTTTTTAGCTGAAGGGTGTGTCATATCTATGTTGAAAGACCAGTTGGAAGGAGTAGTTGCTTCACTATGCTAATTGGTAGGAGAATTTACTTCAAGCGTAACACACACCCTTTATAACCTGGTTTGAAAATAACTCATGACACCTTTTGTGTAGTCTGAGTATATTTTGTTATTTCCCATTTTGTGTAGTCAAATATAGTATCAGTTTACTTTGAAATACAACCGTTTGACTTGCATTGTGTGAGGTAGAGTATTAACTTCTCACAAGTACACATAAACCTACCCATCTCATCAACTTATTTACTTCTCACAATTTCACACAAACCTACTCATCTCATATTACCAAACTTGTTCATCAAACTCATTCAAACTGTCAGCTCACCATGGATGCACAATCTAGAAACTCAGCAACAACAGTCACAACCATTCGCTCTGTTACTTATTGAAAGTAGAATGCTCTCAAGAATTGTATCACCCCGTTGACCCTGAACTATCACTTCGACCAATACCATAACTACACGTATCTAACTGTCAATATTGCAAAAATACATTTCAGGGTCTTGGGGAACTACGCGTGTTTAAGGAAGAGATGTGCACCACATGTGGACCTCAATTAACGACTATATCTTCCAACTCATGGAGGAAAACGTCAAAAAACCATGAGAGTTGTTCTATCTATGACATGGTTGTATTAATATTAGTTTTAACTATGTTTATGTAATATGTTTTAAGAACATCTATGAATTTCAAATCTATATGTATTCATCAGTTTGTTGTAGAAACAATGGGTGATTAGATGTGATTTCTTCTTTGACTATTTTTATTGTTGCAAATACAAACACAATTATTAATTTAAAACTTAAACCAATGATGCTTCTAAAATTTAGCACTGACTCTTTAGTTTCCCCATTTTTTGTGTATATAGTTGTTCTATAAACATGTTGCTGCATACATCAAAATCAATCTTCTTAATGAAATATCAATCTTATTTGTATTTGAGTATGTTGTCTGTAAACAAAATAGCAAGAGATGATGCAGTTATCGAAAACAATCATGCATAGCAACTCAAGTATAGTAGACAGTTTCATATGTCTTTCAATGTTTCTATGTTTCTATATCAATGAACTATAAGCCATTCAACATTACAAGAAATAAAATAAGGAAGATGAATGGGTCATATTTAACGAAGAACAAAATTCCAAGTTGAAGCTATTGAGCATGCAACCCCCCCCCCCCAATACCCTTATGATAAATTGTTCTATTATGAACTAAAAGCTTTGGAGCAAAAAATTTGGAAAGTGGAAGATGAAAGAGAAGCGAGGTCAAAAAGACATGATGAACTGGCTAAGGAGCATTAGAAATAGGTGGCCGCATTAGAAAATTAGCAAAACAAGAACCTGATGAAACTGAATCTGGAAGTAAAGATGAATGTTTAGAAACATTCTCTTATGATAATTTGCATTTGGCATACCATTCCAACTAATAGCCTTAAGCTATGTTTCTGTGTTTGTGGAAGTTGTTGTGCTAGTTCCTGCCATTTTTTTATTATGTAAAATTTCGGTTGCAGATTATGGAATTGGTTATGAATTGAAGTAGATTTAGTTGATAATTTTGATCTTGATGTTTCCAGTTTTAGTTTCACTTGCAGTTTACAAATGCATTTGCAGTTTAAGGGTTGTTTGGATTTGACCGGTTTGACTTTTAAAAGTCAACATAGACTCAAAAAAATAATGACTGAGTAACCAAACTGGCATACTGCAGCCCTTTGTACACTTTGAGCTTGAGTTGTGTTAGCTTGTAAATCAGTAAAAGGGATGTTTGGGACAACCTGTTTCAACACAACTTTAGTATTCATTTTAATGTTTAATACATTCAAGTTGTTTTAATTTGTTGCATGCAACTGTTAAACACAATCTACTTCTGTTTGGAACTACATTTTGTATATGCAGTATTACTTTGACGTATAAAAGTCAACATATACAGATTCAGTGTTAACATGTGTTTTATGCAGATTCAGTGTCAGCATTTGCAGATATTAGTTTCACTTTCATTAGATAAACACATAGTTAAGTTACAAATTAATCTGATTCTAAATCAGATACATGCCAAATTCCAATAAAAAAAATTTCATCTTCCTCTCGTTCTTGCCTAATTATGTCCTCTCGCTCTTGTTTTCTTCTTCTAATGTTTACGTTAATGCTTATTCGTCTAATCATAGTTGCCATTCCTGTTCTTCAGTAAGATATCTATCTTCAAACGCTTGTGTTATTGCTTTTTGTTCTTCAATAACATGACCATCAATTGCTGGCAAATCAGCTGTACCACCATCACTTCTGCGACCACCTACACCACTGTCATTTCCAGGAATTGTATCCTTGTGGAAAACCTTAACTAATTTCTTCAGTGTAATGTTAAGATAATGGGGTGATGGGTTACGAGAAAACACTGAAATGTTATGAAGTATCAAAGCAACTCCTACAGTAATATCCTTTCCATAATCCCCCTCCTTAAGGATTTTGTGATGTATTAAACCTGAAAGATCTTTGATAGTTACTGTAAGAACACCAAGCACATTCGGAGTACAAGACCTGATTATTGCAACAACTTGATCAAGTTTCCCATTCTTGTTAAAGTTATTGATATCTCTTAAAAACCTACTCATAATCCCCTCATTAGCATTCACAAACTCAACCGCGCTAAGCCGTGGCCCACGTGTAAAATCCTCATCCTCACCCATATCCTCAACAACTTTCCTAATACACTCATGTGTCGAAATTACACACTCCTACCCAACTTCGCTAATATCAACTAGTTAACAATGCTTCGCCATTTGAACAATACTAGCAGGACCGAGTATTATCCTTACCGACTTTTCAAAGTTGTGTGATGAAACTTGGTTTTCCAAAGTGGGAGTTTTGTGATGGCTTTGGTAGTGGTTGTTGTAGGGACGGAGGGATTGTTGCAGGGATGGTAGGGGTTGCTGCATGTATCGGATTTTTCCATATCGTTTGAAGAAGTATAATCGAATCTTTGAATTTGTGTTTCAAAACTTGTGTTTGTGAATTTGGGTTTATAAATACTGAAATTGTGTTTCAGAACTTGGTTGTGCTTGGTGGGAAAGAAAGTAAACGAGTGGAACATAAATTATTGAAGATAAAGAAGGTAAATTAGTCATTTCACATGGCCACTAACGGGAAAATTTAACGATCGTTAGCAAAAAAATGGGAATTTGCAACAACAGTATCGGCTCAGGGGCATTTCTCGCAAAAAGTCCAAACGTTATGTACATAGTTCACATAATTTAAAAATTAGGAACATTTCTCGCAAATAGTACTCCATCCGTCCCATAAAAAGTGTCCACTTAAATTGGGGAAATTTCATCCATATCCTTGAAAAAAATCATAATTATGTCAATATCCTTCTAAATTTAATAATTACGTCAATATCCTTTTAAAATCTTCAAAATAGTCATGTATATCCAAATAAGCATTTTTTATATAATTAAATGATAATAATATCCAAAAGGATTATCTAAATACTGAAAAAATGTTGTATTACTTTCTTGCCCTTTTACCCAAAATCAAAAACATTCATCATGTTTACAGCACGGATCTTGTTAGGTCACCATATTGTGAAATCACAAGTATATGTTATGTAGAAATGAGAGGGAGATGTAGAGATGGAAGATAATATAATATGATATGAAGATAGACAATAGTTTAGCAAAGATATCAATATTACCAACAAGAAATAAGTTTACATATGCTTAGTATTTATAGGGAAAGGATTAGGGCATCACCCTTTCCCTTTTCATCATGATTTGTGGGCTTTAAGAGCCTAAATGGACTTTTAAACATTAGCCCATAACAAAACATGTAATAAGAACTAAGTATAAGCAACCTATTACATAAACTAATGACTGACACTTGATAATAGTGAAATGTATTCCCAACAATCTCCCCCTAAGTGTTGGTCATCAAGGTTGCTAGACGTCTTCATCTTTATCTTTAACTTTTGACTTTCAAGGCTTTAGACGTCTTCAAAAAAATATCATTAAGTCATGATTCTTTGTTCTTGGTTCTTTGTTCTTGTAGTGATTAAGTGAAGGTGTAATCTGATTTTCATCAACGTCTTTGTCTCTGGTGTCTTTATTCCTTTTCAACATGCTCATACGTCTTTTGACTTTGATTCTTCATACTTTTGTAACTCTCATTTTGTTGCTTTAATCTTTGTCTTTGAACTTTTTAGATTCCTTTGCTTGACGTAGAATCTTTCTTTGAACTTTACTTTACTTTAGATCTTTGGTGAGAACTTTCTTTGACTTTTTCTTTCTTTGTGATGAAAGTATGAGCATGTAGAAACTAATGTTAGGTTGATGATGGTGGTGGTGGTTTAGATCTCCCGGTCTCCATAAGTACCTGTATGACAATAGTTAGCAATAAAACATCCGACACTTACAAGTTCGGATTTCGAGATTGTTAACAGCATAGTGTGAAAAGCTTTCTCTAAACCTTGCCAAGGCCATTCCTGAATCGGATACCTCTGAGAGGGCTTACACATATACACTGAAGTGTATCAACGATTCAGATGAGCCACTAGAGTACACCGAAGCATCACTCCACGATTGTATACCGTTTGAAACCACCGCGAACACTAAGCGTAACCCATAATGGATTACCGAAGTGAACTTCTATCAGAGCTATTTGTGTTGACCGTGGCAGGAATTTCCATTCAATAATTGAGAATTGATGCGTGGGAATTGCACCAGGCTTTACCTCTCGAGGGATCTCGAGAAGCTTACAACCCCCACCAGGCAGTGTACCTGATCGTTGTAGTATAGTATAGTGACAAGTACCGGGGGATTGATCGTTCAACTCAGAAATAGTGTCGCTAGGGTTAGAAAGCCTAAAAACTAGGTCTAGAGGTGAGGTATGATTCTTTTTGTATTTTTATATTTTTATAAAAGCAAGTAAAAATCTCGGGTTTTGGAAGAGTGGGCGGAATTAGTTGCTAGCCAACTAACCCAATAACTAAGATGCAATCAAAATAAAATAACAAAAATGTAAATAAAACTAATTAAACTAGTGGTGTGAACAGTAAATGGGAGAATTGTGTTTACTTAGATTTCACTACCCCTAGATATCTTTTACAGGTTAATTGTTTGTTACAGTTGCGTGGATGACGGGTTATATTTCTTAATGCCAATCGTGGGGTGGCGTACGTACTTCCCCAACTCTATAAGCTCCTACTTCACTCCTATGTCGAGCCTGCAAGAAGCTCCTAACATGGGATCACTAGAATTCGCTCATGCATTAAATACAACCATAAAAATCTAGTACGCATTGGTTCATGTTTCTTAAGATGTTCAAGCAAGTTACACAATGGAAGTCTGCCAGTTTTCTTAAGCCTAACATCGAAATCATTCATCTATTACAACTATAATCAAGCAATCAACCTATAATCAACATCTAGGTTTCATTACATCTAAGCAAACACACAAGAGATCTAGCCTAGCATGTTAAAATCAAGACAAGCGTAAGATATATTCAAACAACACATAGACATATTGAATTAATTGAAAGGATACTTATCTCAATTGAACATGAAAGGTTTCAAGGGGTGAAAACCCTTGAAAATACTGTAAAAGTTGTGCTAGGGTTTATTCAAGTCGACCCTAAAATTCTCCTCTCCTTAGAATTAAAATTACAAAGACTATATATAGATTTCCTAAGGTGACGGCGTCAAGAAGAAACTTCTGACGCCGTCAACCCGCCGCCCATAATATTCTCGGACTGCCTAGATCCAGATCTGACGCCGTCATATGTAATGTTGTTCTGGGCCATCACCACTTTTGCTCTTGACGCCGTCATCAAAATGCTCTTGACGCCGTCAGGTACTGTTCCCAGCAAGGAAAATTAAGAGTTTGCCGTTTTCTTCACTTTTATGCTCCAAAAACGTCCAAAATGCTTCCTTTTCCAAAATTCACTCCAAAAGTACCTAAAATCACAAAAGGAATGATTTAAGGCAATATTTGATCAAATAAATTCAATTCCGAGCTTAAATGACCCCCTAGAAACGGATCATTTTTCGCCTCATCATATACCCTTACACTTGAGATTTGCTTGTCCTCAAGCAAATGCGCTTTTATTCTAATCAAAATACAAGTTAGGGGTCATTTAATACTAATATAAAAGTAATTACGACAAATAATCATTCCACTAAAGACCAAAGACAAGCACGGAGGTCACACACAAGCACGGAGGTCACTACCTATCATAACAAAATAGATTACCATAGGCTTGGGAAAGGATCAAACCTCCACCACATGGCGTAAACACCTAGGATAAACTATCAAAGAGGTCTTTTAAAGGGTTATAACGTTAGGTGTAGGGATATGGAATACGCGGTTTTGTTGGATATAGGCAATCTTTACTGGTGGCGAGTTAATCATCTTAGTTAATTACATGTACAATATGGCGTTGCTAAGCCAAGACTAGACTCGACTTAAGCTAATGAATGAAAAATAACAAAAACATAAAATAAGCATAGAATGAAACGGGATGGTAGTCCGTATGTTTTTTCTCTCTCTTTTTTTTTTTTTTTTTTTTTTTTGTTGTTGTTGTTTTTTTCTTTTTCTATATAATTTTTTTTTTCATACACTCTTACCCTACCATCCAAAATAATACATCATAGGGAATGTACATTCCCATTACACTTGAATTTTTACATACTTTACAATAAACTAATCTAATGACTCGAATTAAGATAATCAAAACACTTGGAGTACTTTTAAGATTAACGCACATATGGGGGTAATAATATGATGTTCTTCCCCATTACTCCATAACAATAGTACTTTAACCATGAGTCCCAATCGTCCCAAAACAATATGTACAAGGATATGACTCGACTAAGCAACCATGTAATCAATTAGATAATTAACTAAGGGTTTAAACAAATAACAATAATGCACCAAAGATGAGTGCATACACGGAAGGCTAAGGCGATTTGGGTGTACATTTAAGTGGGTTGTAACAAATTCTTCCTTTAAGTAAGATGCTTAAAGTTAGAAACGAAAAGATAGGCTCGGAGGGGTGTACTAGGGGTTTCGTGTACTAAAAATGAGTACAACGCTAAGGGTGTGGGAAAATTTAGTTGACTTAACTAGCCAAGTAATATGACTTAAATGGTCAAGTAATTATGATACGGGTTTAACACAAGGGTGATCCTAATGCCTCTTATCATGTAGTAAATCCTACTACACGAATGTAGTCTCACTAGCGGTCTCGGGATGCATCACTAACGCAAGTTCTAGAATCTAAATGCTACCGGTACACTCATAAGCACTAATAGTAAATGTTTTTCCTATCAAATCTAAAGGTGAACCTCACATATTTGGGTGGAAAATTTCTCTGAATGATACGGTTTTGTGCTAGTCAAACGACTCCTATCCATGAGACGCTTGCTAAGGCTAAAGTTTCACTCCTAAATTTTGTAAAAATTTTTAAATTTGGCGCTAAAATTACACTAACAAGTATTTCTCATAGTTTTATTACACACCTACCATAAAACAAACAAACTCAAGTGCAAGTTTATCTATAAGGTATCATCATTTACCCTATCCTTATACTTAGGATGAACATTGTCCCCAATGTTCAATTAAAGAATGTAAAAGTAAAAACAGGTAAAAGAATGAAATCAAATACTCCCCTGATTCGCTCGGTATGGATAGTGTGGTAACAAGGTTAGATCTTCCTCCAAGAAAATGAACAATCAAAGCTTCCCTTCCAGAATATAAATTATCTTCTTGTCATATATAACCTGTTAAACCTAAGAAAACAAACAAGGCAACCTCGCGTAAAATCGGCAGCAATAGATATATGCTAATAAATCCTAGAAAGCAATATAAGATATAATGCTTGTGGAATGAATGTTTGCAGATTCCCTGGAGTTTATAAAACTAAAGAATTAACAAAAACTTTAAAACTCAGTTAGAAAAACAAAACTAGCAAAATTTCCAGATTTTTACACATGACGCCATCAGGGATTTCTTCCTGACGCCGTCAGAAGTGACCTGCAGAAATCTTTATGTTAAGTTTCCAGAAAATTTCTGGGAAAACTTTGTCCTACTTCCTGGAAAATCCTGCAAAACATCATTATGACTCGATACAAGCATTTGACTCTAACAAATACGAATATACATGTTCATTTAATATTGTGGAGAATCATGATCAATTTTGTTTCTTAAAAACATATTTGGGGGTTTCCCCTTACACTTATCTTTTGCGAAATACCTTTGGATGAAGTTAAGACAAAGCCAAACGACAAAATAAAGTATTTTCACTATTTTAGTTTTGAAACATGATCTACCAATAATAAAAATAAAGCATGCATACGGAAACAAATAACAATCAAACAAATAAAATTCACACAAAGCATGGGTTGCCTCCCAAGAAATGCTTTTCTTTATTTACGAGTCTTGTAGCTAGACTCAAGGTCATGGGCAATTACGTGACATAGGTGAGTTCCTCATTGAGGACATCTTTGGGATCAAACTTAGGTTTCAACTTCCTATCGGTTTTCTTAGTACGGTATGACCTTTCAAACTTTTCTCCATCCGGATCATACAATCATCTTCATATGCCATGATCCGTCACCTTCCTTAGGTGGCTTGTCCCATCTCCATTAACACTTATCCCCCTCTCTCTTCCACTTGTTCATCTCAATGTTAATAGGCATTACACTTAAAAACTCAATCATTTTCCTAAAGACTAGTGGGTCCTCAAAAGGGTCTAGCTCTTCATCTCTAGCTATGAGTTGTTCCACCGAATGTGTTTTATCGATGAAATCTTTTTCTAGATAGAATGGGCGTTGAGGTCCTATAAAGTTTCTTTCTATCCAAGGTCCATATCTAGATGGTCTCCTATTCATCTCTACCCAATGTGGTGTCGGTTCATCCTCACAATCATAGCTATGTTTCTTAACATCATATATCGACCAAGTATCGCCCTCACCTACCGCTATCTTAGACTCCTTACAATCTATCATGGCGCTAGCGGTTGCTAAAAATCCTCTTCCTACTAATAGTGGGCATGTAGTATCACTAACCATATCAAGGACGTGAAAATCCCCTAAAATAGTTAACTTTCCTACGTGAACAACTACATCCTTGATCATCCCAACCGGGTGGGCAATGCTCCCATCCGCTAGACCAATTAATACTTCCATCTCTTCTAACTTTCCTAGCTTGAGAGTGGTAAAAAGGGATAAGGGAATCAAGTTGAGGCTTGACCCTAAATTGGCTAGTGTGTCGAAAGCTTTGGATCTTCCTATCTTACAAGGCAAAACAAATATACCCGGATCATCAAGCTTTTTAGGCAACTTGTTTTGAACGAAGGCA
The DNA here is from genome assembly GCA_030686995.1 of Artemisia argyi. Taxonomy (NCBI): domain Eukaryota; kingdom Viridiplantae; phylum Streptophyta; class Magnoliopsida; order Asterales; family Asteraceae; genus Artemisia; species Artemisia argyi. Next base: position 132,267,104 of record CM060703.1, read on the forward strand.
GTCCCATTTTTACCTAGTTTAAATTTCTCATATTTTTCTAGGAGGGCACTATAGTAGGGAGCACGGGCTAAGACATCAATGACGGGACGTTCAAGGTGAAGCTCCTTGAATTCATCGTCAAGGTCTTGTGTAGGAGGTGTTTCAACTATGCTTTTGACCGGTTTGATCTCGGGTGTTTCATTTGATTGGTCCATTTAAAGAATTTGGTTTTGCTTGAAACACGTGCTTATTGATTTAACCGAGTAGTATTGCGGACAAGAAGTGGGTGACGAAATTGATGATATGGAATTAACGTTTAGTTTCGGGTTCTTGATCGTGTCTCTTAGGAGTGCTCCCATTTCTCGGTCATTGAGAACTTTCAACAATGTGTCAATTTTGGTGGTCATCTCGCTTTGCTTTTGTTTGAAATCGGCTTCAAACTTAGATATGCGAGCTTCTTGAGATGCCATAAACTTGGACATCAATCCTTCAAGATTGTTGGTACTACCATAGTTGTTAGAAGGATTGTTGTTGAAAGTACGGTTGGAGGATGGACCGTTTGGTTGGTAACGATTAGGCGGATTGGAAGAATTGTTTTGGTTTTGTTTCCACCTAAGGTTCGGGTGATTTTTCCAAGAAGGGTTGTAGGAATCACCGTAAGGGTTTGGCTCGGGTTTGAAAGTGTACCACTTATCTCCCGCTTCGTCGGTACGCGAAGATGCGTAGTCCGCAAAAGCTGTTCCGGGGAATTCCACGCAATCACGAGTGGTCGAGTGTCATGGGGACAACTACATAATTCGCATGAAAAAGTGATTTTGTTCACTTGGCTTGAAGGCTTAGGAGCTTCGTAAGATTTCATGAGAAACTTGACTTGGTCCTCAAGTTCCATGATCCTACGGTCGGGAGTGCTAGAATTGTTCGAAGGCAAAGATATTGCCTTGACCGTTTTGTTCAAATCACGGGGATCATTCCAACTTTCGTTGTCATATAGAGAAAGATCTTCTATGAGTTCCCATGATTCTTCCGCACTTAGATCATGTAGCTTACCACCAGCCAATTGGTCAATGGTTCGCCTTGTGGAGAGATCGATATGGTCATAGAAGATTTGCACTTGGAGCCAAAGATCTATGCCATGATGAGGGACTTTTTGGAGTAATTCCTTGAAACGAGTCCATGCTTCATATAGAGTTTCACCTTGACGTTGTTGGAACATCAAGATATCATTTCTAAGCTTGGTAGTTCTCCCCGGTGGGAAAAATTGAGCAACGAAACAAGTGGTGAGATCATCCCATGAGGTGATGGATCCCGCGGGTAAACGTTCAAGCCATTGACTAGCTTGATCACGTAGAGATAATTGGAATAGGCGTAATCGGGTCGTCTCTCTAGTTGTAACATCAAGGTCTATAGAATCTACGATTTTAAGGAAGTCCTTGAGATGTTGATTAGGATCTTCGGAACGAAGTCCATGGAATGCACATCCGCTTTGCACCAATCGGATAGTGTCGGATCGCAAGGGGGACACATTGGCTCCTTGGGTGAGCTCAATAGTGTTTCGATAGCCTTGGTGGATATGTCGGGAATACTCTCCTAGGGTTCGGGGCCTAAGAGGTTGGTTAGCTAGTGGTGGGTTTTGTGGGTGGTCTTGTTGTGGTGGGTTGATGGGTTCAAAGATGTTACCACCTTCCATGATGTCGGATGGTAAAGGTTACGAACAAAGGCACGAAGAAATAAGATAGACTAAAGAAAACCAAAAAATAAAAATAAAAATAAAATCTTACTAGAAAGGAATCTAGCAAGTAGACCTAATAAAAAGAAATCCTAACCTAGACAGTAACTATTCCCCGGGCTGCGGCGCCAAAAACTTGATGCGTGGAAATTGCACCAGGCTTTACCTCTCGAGGGATCTCGAGAAGCTTACAACCCCCACCAGGCAGTATACCTGATCGTTGTAGTATAGTATAGTGACAAGTACCGGGGGATTGATCGTTCAACTCAGGAATAGTGTCGCTAGGGTTAGAAAGCCTAAAAACTAGGTCTAGAGGTGAGGGATGATTCTTTTTGTATTTTTAAATTTTTATAAAAGCAAGTAAAAATCTTGGGTTTTGGAAGAGTGGGCGGAATTAGTTGCTAGCCAACTTACCCAATAACTAAGATGCAATCAAAATAAAATAACAAAAATGTAAATAAAACTAATTAAACTAGTGGTGTGAATAGTAAATGGGAGAATTGTGTTTACTTAGATTTCACTACTCCCTAGATATCTTTTATAGGTTAATTGTTTGTTACAGTTGCGTGCATGACGGGTTATATTCCTTAATACCAATCGTGGGGTGGCGTACGTACTTCCCCAACTCTATAAGCTCCTACTTCACTCCTATGTCGAGCCTGCAAGAAGCTCCTAACATGGGATCACTAGAATTCGCTCATGCATTAAATACAACCATAAAAACCTAGTACGCATTGGTTCATGTTTCTTAAGACGTTCAAGCAAGTTACACAATGGAAGTCTGCCAGTTTTCTTAAGCCTAACATCGAAATCATTAATCCATTACAACTATAATCAAGCAATCAACCTATAATCAACATCTAGGTTTCATCACATCTAAGCAAACACACAAGAGATCTAGCCTAGCATGTTAAAATCAAGACAATCGTAAGATATATTCAAACAACACATAGACATATTGAATGACTTGAAAGAATACTTATCTCAATTGAACATGAAAGGTTTCAAGGGGTGAAAACCCTTGAAAATACTGTAAAAGTCGTGCTATGGTTTATTCAAGTCGACCCTAAAATTCTCCTCTCTTTAGAATGAAAATTACAAAGACTATATATAGATTTCCTAAGGTGACGGCGTCAAGAAGAAACTTCTGACGCCGTCAACCCGCTGCCCATAATATTCTCGGACTGCCTAGATCCAGATCTGACGCAGTCATGTGTAATGTTGTTGTGGACCGTCACCACTTTTGCTCTTGACGCCGTCATCAAAATGCTCTTGACGCCTGATGAGGCGAAAAATGAACCACTTTTAGGGGGTCATTTAAGCCCGGAATTGAATTTATTTGATCAAATATTGCCCTAAATCGTTCCTTTTGTGATTTTAGGTACTTTGGGAGTGAATTCTGGAAAAGGAAGCAATTCGGACGTTTTTGGAGCATAAAAGTGAAGAAAATGGCAAAGACTTAATTTTCCATGCTGAGAACAGTACCTGACGGCGTCAAGAAGAAGATCATGACAACGTCAAGAGTAAAATCCGTGAAGACCTAGTGAAAACCTGAAGGCGTCACAACAAGGGCGTCAAGAGTTAGTATGGTGACGGCCTGCATAAGGGATACACATGACGGCGTCAGACCCAGATCTAGGCAGTCCGAGAAACTATTTGGCGGTGAGATGACGGCGTCAGAATTTTGTTCTTGACGCCGTCACCTATCAGAGTCTATATATAGTTTTCTATTTTTCATTCAATAAAAGAGGAACTTGTATGGAGAAAACTAGGGCCGAACTTGGTAAACCCTAGGTCGTATTTTACAGTATTTTCAAGGGTTTTCACCCCTTGAATCCTTTCATGTTCAATTGAGATAAGTCTTCTCTTAATTCAATCAATATGTCAATGTGTTGGTTGAATATATCTTATGCTTGTCTTGATTTCAACATGCTAGGCTAGATCTATCTTGTGTTTGCTTAGATGTAATGAAACCTAGATGTTAATTATATGTTGATTACTTGTTTATGGTTGTAATGGATCAATGATTTCAATGTTAGGCTTAAGAAAACTGGCAGATCTACATTGTGTAACATGCTTGAACGTCTTAGGAAACATGAACCGATGTGTACTAGGTTTTATTGGTTGTATTTAATGCATGAGCAAATTCTAGTGATCCCATGTTAGGAGCTTCTTAGCCGGCTCGACATAGGAGTGAAGTAGGCGCTCATAGGATTGGGGAAGTAAGTACGCCACCCCATGAATGGTATTAAGGAATACAATCCGTCATCCAAGCAACTATAACAAGTAATTAACCTGTAAAAGATATCTAGGGAGTAGTGAAATCTAAGTAAACACAATTCTCCCATATATTGCTCACAACTCTAGTATAATTTAGTTTATTTTCATTTCTAGTATTTTATTTTGATTGCATCTTTAGTATTGGGTTAGTTGATTAGCAACTAATTCCGCCCAACTCCTTCAAACCCGAGATTTTTACTTGCTTTTCATAAAATATAAAAATACAAAAAGAATCATCCCTCATCTCTAGACCTAGTCTTTAGATTTTCTAATCCTAGCGACACTATTCCTAGTTGAACGATCAATCCCCCGGTACTTGTCATTATACTATACTACATCAATCAGGTACACTGCCTGGTGGGGGTTGTAAGCTTCTCGAGATCCCTCAAGAGGTAAAGCCTGGTGCAATTCCCACGTACCAAGTTTTTGGCGCCGCAGCCCGGGGAATAGTTATTGTCTAGGTTAGAATCTCTTTTTATTAGGTCTACTTGCTAGATTCCTTTCTAGTGAGATTTTATTTTTATTTTTAGGTTCTCTTTAGTCTATCTTATTTCTTTGTTTCCTTTGTTTGTAAACTAACTCGATGGATAACAATAACATTGATCGTTTGATCCCTGTTATTCATGTTTTTCGCCGTAGGATTTTCCAAATGCCCACCCCAATCCCTTTAGTGGAAAATGAGAACCCAGCTAACCTATCGCCTAACCACCACTTTGACAATAATTCTGAAATGGAGGAGTCTGACCATGATGATGACCATAGGGCTCGTCCTTTATACTATTCAGACTCCGATGAGGATCTAGGTGATGGTGATGTGATTAATGAGGATAGAATGGAAGATGAAGCGAACCCTCTTAGGTATGTCGACCCTAGAACGAGGATTGAGAGTGATAGTTCACTCAATATGCAATTTCCTTGTAAGATTGGATTTAGGAGCTTTAATGCCTACGTTAACTCATCTCTCCCAATGAACATAATCTCGCGTAATGAATATAATAAAATCATGGTAGATGAGTTAGAATACAAAGGAGATAATATTATTGCTAGGGCAATATCATTGCATGTGTTTGTAGGAAGCTTTGCCTATCTTGTTGAGTTCATGGTTATGGAGAATCTAGGAGAATTTATTGATAGTGAGTTAACCCAAGTTGTGTTTGGAAAACCTTTCAAATGGTTGACCAACCTTGATGAAAAACTTATGGAAGGGTTAATTACATTCTCGGATGGGGATGAAGATTTTGTCTACCAAATGCCCCGTGCACACCCTAGGTTCAAGGATTTTTCCATGGAGAAGTGTAGTAAGTATCCGCCCATAGAAATGCTAAGTGAGAATGATAAGAGAAAAGGGCTTAAATATACTCATGAAAAGAATAAAGGATACTATTGCGGATGTTTGGAGTTAGGAGATGATTATAAGAAAGATGAGGCGACTATTAGATGGCTCACGCTTGGTTATGTGAGCATAAGCGACACACGGTAACCCATGACCTTGAGTCTAGCTACAAGACTCGTAAATAAAGAAAAGCGCTTCTTGGGAGGCAACCCATGTTGTGTGTGATTTTTATTTTGTTTGTTTGTTATTTGCTTCCGTATGCATGCTTTATTTTTATTGTTGGTAGATCATGTTTCAAAACTAAAATAGTGAAAATACTTTACCTTGTTGTTTGGCTTAGTCTTAACTTCATCCAAAGGTATTTTTGCAAAAGATAAGTGTAAGGGGAAACCCCAAATATGTTTTTAAAGAAACAAAACCGATCATGACTCTCCACAATATTAAGTGAACATGTATATTCGTATTTGTTAGAGTCAAATGCTTGTATCGAGTCATAATGATGTTTTGCAGGATTTTCCAGGAAGTAGGACGAAGTTTTTCAAGAAATTTTCCGGAAACTTAACATAAGAATTTCTGTAGGTCACTTCTGACGGCGTCACGAGTTTACTCTTGACGGCGTCACGTGTAAAATTCTGGAAATTTTACCAGTTTTGTTTTTCTAACGGAGTCTTAAAGTTTTTGTTAATTCTTTAGTTTTATAAACTCCAGGGAATCTGCAAACATTCATTCCACAAGCATTATATCTTATATTGCTTTCTAGGATTTATTAGCATATATCGATTGCCGCCGATTTTACGCGAGGTTGCCTTGTTTGTTTTCTTAGGTTTAACAGGTTATGTATGACAAGAAGATGATTTATATTCTGGAAGGGAAGCTTTGATTGTTCATTTTCTTGGAGGAAGATCTAACCTGGCCACCTTATTATCTATACCGAGCGAATCAAGGGAGTATTTGATTTCATTTGTTTTACTTATTTAACTTTTACATTCTTTACTTGAACATTGGGGACAATGTTCATCCTAAGTGTAAGGGGAGGGTAAAATGATGATACCTTACAGATACACTTTCGCTTGAGTTTGTTTGTTTGATAGTAGATGTGTAATAAAACTATGAGAAATACTTGTTAGTGCAATTTTAGCGCCAAATTTAAAATTTTTTACAACATTTAGGAGTGAAACTTTAGCCATAGCAAGCGTCTCATGGATAGGAGATTGTATGACTAGCACAAAACCGTACTATTCAGAAAAATTTTCCACCCAAATATGTGAGGTTTGCATTTAGATTTGATAGGAAAAGCATTTATTATTAGTGCTTATGAGTGTACCGGTAGCATTTAGATTCTAGAACTTGCGTTAGTGATGCATCCCAAGACCGCTAGTGAGACTACATTCGTGTAGTAGGATTTACTACATGATAAGAGGCATTAGGATCACCCATGTGTTAAACCTGTATCATAATTACTTGACCATTTAAGTCATATTACTTGGCTAGTTAAGTCAATTAATTTTTCCCGCACCATTAGCGTTGTACTCATTTTTAGTACACGAAACCCCTAGTACACCCCTCCGAGCCTATCTTTTCGTTTCTAACTTTAAGCGTCTTACTTAAAGGAAGAATTTGTTACACCCCACTTAAATGTACACCCAAATCGCCTTAGCCTTCCGTGTATGCACTCATTTTTAGTGCATTATTGTTATGTGTTAAACCCTAAGTTAATTATCTAATTTATTACATGGTTGCTAAGTCGAGTCATATCCTTGTACATATTGTTTTGGGACGATTGGGACTCATGGGTAAAGTACTTATTTTATGGAGTAATGGGGAAGAACATCATTTATTACCCCCGTTTGTGCGTTAATCTTAAAAGTACTCCAAGTGTTTTAATTTTCTTAATTCGAGTCATTAGATTAGTTTATTGTGAAGTATGTAAAGATTCAAGTGTAAGGGGAATTTTCATTCCCTATGATGTATTATTTTGGATGGTAGGGTAAGAGTGTATGCAAAAAAAAAATAATAAAAAATAAAAATAAAAATCGAAAAAATTAAGAAAAAGAAAAAAAAATAGAAAAAGAAAAAGAGAAAAACATACGGACTACCATCCCTTTTCATTCTATGTTCATTTTATGTTTTTGTTATTTTTGATTTATTAGCTTAAGTCGAGTCTAGTCTTGGCTTAGCAACGCCATATTGTACATGTAATTAACCAAGATTGTTAACTCGCCACCAGTAAAGACTGCCTATATCCAACAAAACCGTGTATTCCATATCCCTACACCTAACATTACAACCCTTTAAAAGACCTCTTTGATAGTTTATCCTAGGTGCTTACGCCATGTGGTGGAGGTTTGATCCTTTCCCAAGCCTATGGTAATCTATTTTTCTATGACAGGTAGTGAGAGATGTTTTCCATTTCCATATTGTGATATTACTTTATTACACCCGAGAGATGTGAGTATCTAAACACTATTTGTGAGGTGCTAGTGTATGACCTCCGTGCTTGTCTTTGGTCTTTAGTGGAACGATTATTTGTTGTAATTACTTTTATATTAGTGTTAAATGACCCCTAACTTGTATTTTGACTAGAATAAAAGCGCATTTGCTTGAGGACAAGCAAATCTCAAGTGTAAGGGTATATGATGAGGCGAAAAATGAACCACTTTTAGGGGGTCATTTAAGCCCGGAATTGAATTTATTTGATCAAATATTGCCCTAAATCGTTCCTTTTGTGATTTTAGGTACTTTGGGAGTGAATTCTGGAAAAAGAAGCAATTCGGACGTTTTTGGAGCATAAAAGTGAAGAAAACGGCAAAGACTTAATTTTCCATGCTGAGAACAGTACCTGACGGCGTCAAGAAGAAGATCATGACGGCGTCAAGAGTAAAATCCGTGACGACCCAGTGAAAACCTGAAGGTGTCAAAAAAAGGGCGTCAAGAGTTAATATGGTGACGGCCTGCATAAGGGATACACATGACGGCGTCAGACCCAGATCTAGGCAGTCCGAGAAACTATTTGGCGGCGAGATGACGGCGTCAGAATTTTGTTCTTGACGTCGTCACCTATCAGAATCTATATATAGTTTTCTATTTTTCATTCAATAAAAGAGGAACTTGTGTGGAGAAAACTAGGGCCGAACTTTGTAAACCCTAGGTCGTATTTTACAGTATTTTCAAGGGTTTTCACCCCTTGAATCCTTTCATGTTCAATTGAGATAAGTCTTCTCTTAATTCAATCAATATGTCTATGTGTTGGTTGAATATATCTTATGCTTGTCTTGATTTCAACATGCTAGGCTAGATCTATCTTGTGTTTGCTTAGATGTAATGAAACCTAGATGTTAATTATATGTTGATTACTTGTTTATGGTTGTAATGGATGAATGATTTCAATGTTAGGCTTAAGAAAACTGGCAGATCTCCAGTGTGTAACATGCTTGAACGTCTTAGAAAACATGAACCGATGTGTACCAGGTTTTATCGGTTGTATTTAATGCATGAGCAAATTCTAGTGATCCCATGTTAGGAGCTTCTTAACCGGCTTGACATAGGAGTTAAGTAGGCGCTCATAGGATTGGGGAAGTAAGTACGCCACCCCATGAATGGTATCAAGGAATACAATCCGTCATCCACGCAACTATAACAAGTAATTAACCTGTAAAAGATATCTAGGGAGTAGTGAAATCTAAGTAAACACAATTCTCCCATATATTGCTCACAACTCTAGTATAATTTAGTTTATTTTCATTTCTAGTATTTTATTTTGATTGCATCTTTAGTATTGGGTTAGTTGATTAGCAACTAATTCCGCCCAACTCCTTCAAACCCGAGATTTTTACTTGCTTTTCATAAAATATAAAAATACAAAAAGAATCATCCCTCATCTCTAGACCTAGTCTTTAGGTTTTCTAATCCTAGCGACACTATTCCTAGCTGAACGATCAATCCCCCGGTACTTGTCATTATACTATACTACATCGATCAGGTACACTGCCTGGTGGGGGTTGTAAGCTTCTCGAGATCCCTCGAGAGGTAAAGCCTGGTGCAATTCCCACGTACCAACGCCGTCATCAAAATGCTCTTGACACCGTCAGGTACTGTTCCCAGCAAGGAAAATTAAGACTTTGCCGTTTTCTTCACTTTTATGCTCCAAAAAACGTCCAAAATGCTTCCTTTTCCAAAATTCACTCCAAAAGTACCTGAAATCACAAAAGGAACTATTTAAGGCAATATTTGATCAAATAAATTCAATTTCGGGCTTAAATGACCCCCTAAAAACGGATCATTTTTCGCCTCATCAAGAATCACAATTGTGAATTCTCTCATAAATGTTCTGGCAGATTGCTAAGATCTGCGTAGGGCTCTTGTTATTTACAACTGGTGTCCTTAATGTTGAACCACCAGTGTAGAAGTATTAAGTGTTCCTAAGAGATCTTTTGATGTATCTCGTGGCTCTAGACTCGATAAATGCATATTTTAGTGGTCGAAGACTGGAGCGGTGTCTCCTGTTTCAATATCAACATAACTCTTATTGAGCGGTCGATGGATTATTCAGGATTCCCCGTGAGAATGAACCAAACCCTTTTAAGAGAACTTGAGTGGCTTAGAAGGTTTATTGCAGTACGTTACTCGGTCCATGACGTCTTTGTCTTCAATACAGGTGTCACCATAGTAACAACCAGTAGCATATGAATTGAACACGGTTTTTGCCCTAAGGTTGAACGTTTGGAGGGCTATTTCTTTTTACCCCATTTCATAAATTTTTTTTTTAATTCTTCAACTCCTTCTTTCTCGTTTCATTATTTACTCCTTTTTTCAATTATTCCTAAGGACTTCTACTACTAAACTATTAGTGTTGTCCTTGGGTAGATCCCTCTGGTTCTGGCGGATCATAGGATGTATTTCCTATCCTTAGTCACCTTATAACTCCATGACTATCCTATGTTGCCATAAACCACTCATTTGAAAAATCTCTCAAAGTGTTTATGATTATAAAACATATTTAGTTAACACTTTGAGAGTTTTCCATTTTTAGAAATACTCCCCTTTCACATGTGCTTATGAATTATAAATAGAAATTTACACATGTTGGGTGGAGTTCGCACTTTTGAATTGATTGAATGTCAGTGAACATGACCGATTCGAGAGACGCTTACATCACTAGTTAGACTAGCTTGTAATTATTACCCGTCCTGGTCATATTCATAGAGAATCTCTCAAAGCGGTACATTCTACTTAGACAAGTCCTGTTCGAGATACGCTTACGTCGCTAGTTAAAGAGTTCCATTGTCAGCTTTTAGGTGACAACTAGCTCTAATAACTAACTTGAAGTTATTACCCGTCGAGGACAAGTCTTTTCGATTTACTAACTTTTGAGTTTCGTCAATTCTTTGGTTATATCTGAGTCGAGCTCATGCGAGATTCCACACATTTGTTACCATATTTTAATCACTTTTGTTTTTCTCCCCCTCTAAAATAGCATATTTATGTTGTTTTTCACTACAAGAAAAACTGGTATTTGGGAGGGTGGAAAAACGTGCCAAATACTCAAAAACCCGTGCCAAATGCTATTTGACACGGCTTTGGCACGGTTTTGGCTCCGTCCTAAATATGAGGGTGCCAAATACATTTGGGTCGGGTTGAAACCGTGCTAAATAGTATTTGGCACGGTTTTTAGGACGGTTTAACTTTAGGGTGCCATAAGTGAGTTATTGGCACGATCGACAATTTTCCGTTCCAAAATGGGAATTCGTCACACTTTCTATATCTCGTGCCAAATGCGTATTTGGTACCAATTCATCTCCCGTGCCAAATGTGTATTTGATACAGTTTTTATTTATCGTGCCAAAATTAACTATGACAGTTTTATCTACCGTGACAAACGTATTTGGCACGGTTTCTGTTTTCTGGCCAAACGTATTTGGCAAAATTTTATCCGCCTTGCCAAAAAAACATTTGGCATGCTTTTGCGTTCGGTATGAAAATCATTTGGCACGATTTGCGTAATCATTGCTAACATGTATTAGCACCATTTTCCGTTACAAATAGGTTTTAGTACACCAAAACCATCTCAAATATGCGCAATATAATTCAATCGAAGCTAAAAGTAAATTGAACTCAAATTTTATTAATCATCCATAAAATCAAGTTAACATGATCACTTGAATACCATAAAGTAAAAAACAATACATCCAACATAGTATTTAGAATGACAACATCATAACTAGAATTCAATATAAATGACTAATACAATTTATTACTAACGGGATCGGATAAAGCTCATCGGATAACGTCCTCATCATAAACCTGCATTATATAATATTCCAACATTAGAAATATGTTAAACGGGTCAAGAATTTTAAACTCAAAACCGAGCTGGGATAAATAGGTTCAATATCATCCTTATGATTTCAACCTCATTTGAAACGGGTTAAATGGGTTGAAATTTTGTATTAATATCATCCTATAGATTCATAATACGAAGCTAAGATATAAATTGGTACTTACCTTAAAAAGATAGCTAAGCAAATATGTTTGAACTTTTTCATCAATACATGCTAATCTCATCTCACAATAAACAAATAAGTTGGACCCAAATAAACCCGACCCCGTAAGGCCTTGCCGGGTCGGGTCAACCCATTTGACACCCATATGCGGATCTACTTGAGCTTGAACCTTAAAGAGATTTAAGGAATGCAATAATCTGATTACCTTTCAAAGAAGTTGAACGGCCCGCTTACTCACTTCTTTTTAGTTTCCATGGGTTTTGTTACTTCACAAAACAACACTTTTTCCTGATGCTGGGGCAGATGTATTAGCAGGAGCTTTTGTATCACTCTACTTCTGACCACTGATGCGTTTGCTACCCATTCATAAGTAAATGGGTGACATATACTATCCTTAACGTACATCATAAGCAGCTTATACTAAGATTATGTTGGTCCATTAAAGATATTATTAAATGAGCAGTGATTTACAATACTAAGAAGATTATAATAAACACTTGTTACCGCTAGTGTCCACATTTAAGAGGTGTCTTAAACGGCATTAGTTATCGATTCCAAGATAGAAAGCTGCATAATCTCCATCTCAATAATCTAAGAAGCAACATCCTCTAAATCACATTAATTAAAGGTAAACATATATGTCAAAGCCACCTGCATTGATAACCACGCTAACGTTTATGGGGGTGACTCCTGTACTGTCTAATAGGTCAACACAGGACAATAAATTGTGCGTCTATAGGGTCATTGTATATGGGTCAAAATGCATTTAGATACTTGGGTAACTTTTTTACGCAGGCCAAAGCAGGTCGGGTTGGACCAATTCAGTTATAGCTCAATTTCTTTTAATATCAGATTATGAAGATATAAGCACCATACCTTTGATAGTCTATGCTAGCTTTAATAGTAGTTTTGCGGCTGGTCTTTTATGAACATTCATATTTACTCCTCGGGCTGATCTTGAGCTCATCTATAAGACCAAGGAAGTTGCAGATGTTAGTATTTTTCATTAAACATTGTTAAACTACATGTACTAGGTATAACGTACTCATGGTTTAAAAAAGCGGTCTGAGGCGGCGCCTCAAGGCGCGCCTCGAGGCGAATCGGACATAAAACGCATTTGAGGCGGCGCCTCAGGCGGTCAACGACGGTCAACGCCGGACAGATCTAAAAAATGAAAAACCAGTACCTACCTTAGATCTATTATCAAGATCTTGAATCCATAACTAGTTGGTGTGATTAACAACTATCAAAATACAAGGTTAAGAACACAAAGGATTCTTATCAAATGATTACATGAAGAATAAAAGCAGATCAAGATAATATGAAAATAATACAATAAAAGAGAGTAAATTTTTGGAGAAAGCAGATCAAGAAAGTTGCAAGGCTGCATAGCAATAGCAAAGTTTTGGAGATAGTGAAAGAGAGAGAGGGAGCAGATAAGATAGGGTTTACAGTATATAAAATAAGATTTTACAACAAAAGCCCCTCAATAATTAATGGTTAGTCCTTGAGCTATTATTTTTTTGAAACTTGAAGCATAATCTAATAAGAATAATAATAACATCAATAAAAATATATAAATTATGTGGATTTATAAGACATATAATTTCTATATATTTTTTTTAATTACGCCTCGACCTTACGCCTCGGTTCGCCTCGAGGCTTACGCCTCTTGAGGCGAAGGGAAAACGCCTCGAGGCTCGTTTCCGTACTTTTAAACCTTGAACGTACTCACATCTTGAAGCAAGTCATAATGCCACACTCGAGAACAAATGTTTCTAATCGTTTTGTAAGGGTAATTAGTAAGTTGTTTTTCATAAGCAAGTTAATAGCAAAAATAGATAATCCTGAAAAAAAACAATTCTATGAGTGAAAGAGGAGGGGGATATAAGTAGATGAATCACTTATTGGGCTTGTTATCTCAGCTCGCTACGACTTGTAAATTACTATTGAACTGAGTGAATAAGATTGAGAGGTCCAAACTGGAAGTATCATCTGCCCTCACAAAACCAATCGCATTAAAACATAAATACATTGAGCATTACATGTTTTCAAATAGATTTTACAACCAGCACTGAAATATGAAAGAGATCCGTGCATCAGAGGCAACCCTATATACCATATTATGATATTAAATCACATTTTGAGTGTGAGGAAAAGATAGACATGGTACTACTACATGGATATATTTCCTCAACCAGGAACTTATAAATAGTGAGAAAGGTTCAGAATACAATGTTATGCGTATGCCAAAAAAAAAAAAAAAAAAGGTTAAAACACAAACATTGTATATGGGCATGGAACTAATACTTTTGATTCGAGCATCCTAGAAACCAAGGCGCAAGCACATCAATTGAATAACTTTACATAAATTACAAATCAAGGCCCAAGCACAAGAAACACATACACAAGTATTCAATAATTACAGATCAAAACTACCACAACCAAAATAGTTAGGGGAAATAAACTTAAAGGAGTTGTATACGTAAGTAGATTAGTTATCGTTTGTTTTTGCGATTAATACAAGAAAATAATTCTGCAAAAAGACCACCGAATCAACGTCAATTACATAAGTTCGACTGATATGCGAATCATAAATTAAAGATACTGCCCATAGTAAATCACTAAAACGAAATACAAACCTTCCAAAGGTACAACAACTATTACTAGGTATCAACCAATCAGGAGTGAAAATGAGATGCAAGGCGGCGCTAGTGATGGCGATTAGAAAGTGGTAAAATTTTAAATTTGGGGTAAAATATGAGCGGGATTAGTTTTTAGATGGGTTCATAGTTTTATATCAATTGAATAAAAAAAGTTTTATGTATTAAGAGGTCACTAAACTATTAAACTTTTATCATTTAGGTTACTTATTTATCAATACTAACTTATTGGCCACTTCTTTATGTGTTTGCTTTCATTTATATCAATTTCGAATATTTTTTTCTCAAATATCTTTAAAACAACGGGAATACAACTAAACGTAACATACTAAAACAACACAATATTAGTTTTCCTCATTATCTAAGTGCAACTTCATTTAGTCAAAAGTGATTTATGATACATTAACTAATGTTTTACGTTTGAATTTATAATTTTATTTTTTGATATGTTAAAGTTAGCGTTGTCCTTCAAGTTGTACAAAGTTCTAGCAAGAAATTGAACGAAATTGGTATAAAAGATAAGAAACACATATTTAGGTGGCCAATAAGTTAATTTAAATAAATAGGTGGCCTAAAGGATAAAAGTTTAATAGTTGGGCGGCCTCCGCATACATAATCCCAAAAAAAAAATTACACTTTCTATTGTGTTTATTCTACAAATTACAAAACAAAAAAGTAGAGATGGAAATGAGCCGAGCCGTTCGTGAAAAGCTCGGAATTGGATCGGTAAAAAGGCTCGAACGAGCTGAGCCTAAACGAGCTCGAGCCTGAATTCAAGCCTAAGTTGCAACTAATTTATTAATCGAGTTTGAGCCCGAGCTTTATATACAAAGCTTGATTGATCTCGCGAGCGTAAACAACACTAGGATATTTTGAGTATTAAACATATATAAAACGTATGCATTTGTATTATAATAGAGCTTATAAACGAGCTCAATAATAAGCTTATTACTAAGCTCAAAATAGATATATTACGAGCCAAGCTTTAAATTTTCATAGCCAAATCGTATAAACGAGCCGGTCCCGAGCAATAATTTTATTCGGGTTATTCGGTAACCCAAATACTAAATATGGTTGACATGCTTGACCCGAATAAGGATTTTTGTATTTTTTTTTTTAAACGCATTTTTATAAATTATCTATTTAAACTATTACAAATAGGCAATTTTATTAGCATTTTACTCATATTTAAGAAACAACATATGTTAACTTATTAAAAATTAGAAGGTGATGCATCTAATTAAGTAATGTGATGGATACTAATTCGATATATAGATTAATTATATAGATTAAAAGTTAATGACGAAAGGCTATTGAATATTAGAGTAAATTAATAAAATCGATTATAAATTTTGTTTGATGTCCAAGATTATAAAAGCATAATATAGTCAACGCATGCGGAGAAAAAGTGTAAATTGGGCCAGTTTTTTTTAAAATGTTCTAAATACATAAGAACTAAACACCATTTATAAATTGCCTCAAATACATTGGTATTTTTCACAACCAATAAAACCCGTTCCAAATACATAAGTATTTGTCACCAGCATTAGATGTTGTTTCAAATACATATAGGTATTCGGCACTGTTCATCCCAACCGTTCCAGATACATGAGTATTTGGCACCAACAGTAGATATTGTTCCAAATACATATACAAATTTGGCACCAGTGGTACCAACCGTCCCAAATACATAAATATTTGGCACTGGTAACTCAAACTGTTTCAAATACACATGTATTTGGCATCATTATTAGAAAACGTTCCAAACGTATACATATTTGGAACCGTTTCTGAATAGCCGTCCTAAATACCTACTTTTTTGTCACGGTCACCCAACAAGTGCCAAATACGCGTATTTGACAAGATTCTTTGACCGTTCCAAAAAGTTTCGTCTCAAAAACCCCCTTTTCTTGTAGTGTTTGGTAAACTTTTGATTAAAATATGCCTTTTGAGGTTTTCGGGAAGATTCTAACAAGAACTTTTCATTTGGAACAAAGATTGTTTTCAAATACTCCCCCTATATATGTGAAATGGCTTTTTGAGGTTTTGATTATGAGAGGGAATACTTGTCCTTTTGAGTAGAATTATGAAAAACTTTAAAAAATTTGTTTAATTCTACTCAAAAGTAAGAAGCTTTTGCTCCTTATATTAGGATTGAGACATTGAAGTGTTCCTTGGGGTCCTTTCTTTAAAAAGTACGGGTTGTACACTGTTATATGTTCACAAGCCATAGTAATCACAAATCAATCAAAAGAAATATTTTACCCAAAGCTTACATCAATCATCGATATCAAACTTTGTAAAGACTGGATAAGGTCGTTGAAAGAGCCTGATTGGGAATGATGGTCTGGCACTAATGTAGCTTTCCAATCGTCTGATCTGGTCCCTTCGATTCAACATTTCTTCGATCTTGTGAATGAAGTTGTGAACATATCTTCATTCAATAGAATTTCACCTTTTATTCTTTCCAAGCTTAATGTCCTTCAACCTTGAATTTAAACCATCTCGAACCGTCTTCAACGTGTCATCACAGAACTTATGGATTTCATCAAAGCGCATGAAGTTGAGAGATCCATGAGCACTCCTGTAAGTGAAACTGAAGGTCGGTTGTCTCAAAAGCTGGTACTGAGAAGCTTCATGAATACTTGGGCAAGATAGTTCAGGTTTGGTGAGGTTGAGTTGTTGTTGATAGCTCTCAACACCTAACTAGAGATCTTCAACTAGTTCTTGAACAATTAACCATATGATGAAGAGAAGAAGAGAAGAGATGAAGTTGTACTACAGTGCCAGTGAATATCGTCGCATTCTTCCTTGTGCCTTTTCAAGATACATATCTTCAATGTCATTCAGATGTAAAGCAGGAAAGTCTACTTCACTAAATTTGTACTCTTTCTCATCTCATCTTTTGACGGTTATTGTCTGCATGTAAGTGTAGTCAAACTTTGTTGTATGATCAATGGCCATGAGAGTGAAAATTCTGGACAGATTCATGACATTTTCACTTGACTTCAATCCTAACTTGCTCGTGTAGTAAAGCTAACGACGGTAATGCCAATGATGAATTCCAAGTAGTGCTTCTCTGTTGTATTTGACTACCTTATCAATGAATAAACCGTGTTTCATTTGTTCGATGGCAGGATGCTCGTATCTTACAGCAGGAATTATGTAATTCAGTGAAGATGCATTATTATGTTTTGAAGTCTCATGTCCAGGTTGAAGATATTTCAAGTCATTGTTGAAGAAGAATCTGAAGGGAATCTTTGGCTTGTCTGGTCTTCCCACCATTGGTAATGGTCCAATCCGTGAATTATGGTCCATCCTTACCATAGGAGTTGTTGACAATCGATTCTGGGTTAAGCCAATCGATATCATTAGACATTGAACGGGCAATGTTTTCTAAGTGATATTCCAGTTCGACTGAGCTTTCGAATATGTCTTTAAGAAGATTGAATGCATCATTCTTAACCCATATGAGTTCCTTCTTCGTCATCTTCTGAATTCAACATTCTTTCATGATAGTCTGAGTGAATTCCATAGGGCGTCAAGGTAATGGTTCTTCATCTTCAGGTAGAGGAGGTTGATTCTTAATCATTTCATCGAACCATGTAAACTCAGGTGTGTTGTTGTTGTCTAACCATGAGACAACCTTTTTCTTCTTGCCTTTGCTCTTCTCCGATGATTTTGAGGTTGATGATGAATCATTTCTTGATTCAAGGACTCTGGATTCTGACTATTCTTGATAGTCGTCACCAGTGTACAAAGTGATCTGCTACTTTTGGTGCTGACCTAGATTCCTTAGATTCGTGTAGAGCAGCTGGTGTGCTCGTCAACTTGACTGGTTTCTGGTGTGATGAAGATAGACCCGTTGTAGACTTTGATTTCTTTGACTGTGAGTTTGGGTCGGGATTTTCATCGTCTCTAAGTCTTTTGAGATTTCCAGCTTATGCTTTACATGACTCTTTGGACAAGTTTGCTGCAATAGCATCTAGAATTGCAGTTTCTTCGGGAGTCATGGTCACCTTCTTTTCCAGCTTTGAATACATTTTGACTTGAAGATTATCAAATGAGAGTTCCTGTGATGCAGGGACTGTGTGAAGACTTAGCGGTGTGGAAGAAATCACCTCATTCACGACTTGTTTGACAGTTTTATTGAGTTTATCTTTTAAGGGTTTGACTATTTGTTTCAACTCATTTGCCAGATTGTCTGCCAGATACTTGTCAGCGTACTTCTCGATTACCTCATTCATGTCTTCTTGAACATCTTTTGACAAGTAAGTATCGACTCGTTGTTTGAGATCGTGAAACTCTTCAACTTATTTTGATAAGCCCGTGACCATGGTTGTCAAAGTGGCAACTTGGTCTTGAAGTGTGTTTTGCTTCTTCAAGCGAGCTTGTTTCACGGATTTCTTGATCTTTGTTTTAGCTTCGGTGGTCAAAGGGTTGATGGGTTTCTTGATTGATTTGCAGGTTGATGTTGATTGTGTTGGTGGTGGAGATGATTGAGTTGATGAAGAAGCTTCTTTGATGTCGTTTGAATCTGAGTCGTGTTTAGACTCAGGAGAAGACACTGGAGTAGATGCAAGAGGAGTGTCTTTGGGAGGTGGAGGAATGGGTTTCTTGATTGATTTGCAGGTTGATGTTGATTGTGTTGGTGGTGGAGATGATTGAGTTGATGAAGAAGCTTCTTTGATGTCGTTTGAATCTGAGTCGTGTTTAGACTCAGGAGAAGACACTGGAGTAGATGCAAGAGGAGTGTCTTTGGGAGGTGGAGGAGATGGTGTAGGTGTAGTTGGAGGAGTCTTAATCAATTTGTCAGTGTCGAATGGTTGTTCTTCCTCAGCAACATTTTCTACTTGTTGCTTTTTTGACTGTTCTTCCTCTACTAACTTTTTCTTCATTTCCGCTTCCTCAATTGTTTTATTTTTCAATTCTTCCTCAAGTACAACTTGTTTGTGATACTCATTGGTGATAAATGAATTGAAATCCATATCAATGTCTTGCTCATGTTCAGCCTCATCTGTTGTAGTGACTTCCTTCATGATGATGTTACCTTCAGCGTCTCGTTCCTCATCGTTACCGGGTTGATTAACTGGATCCAAAGTGGGAACAATGATAGGTTGCCCGACCGTACCGGGTTGAATAACCGGATCAAGTTGGGTGCCGCTTGTTCCTCCTTCATTCCTGGTTTGATTAACCGAACTTAGAGGTGGTTGAGCATAGTCTCTGCTGATCTTGGTGACTTTGATGAGTTCTTCAAGTTCTGTGTCTTTTTCGACTCAAGTGTCGACAACAATGCTTTTCAATCTTCTTTTGTCTATTAACTTTAACGTATCAGCTTCTCCTTGTTCATCATCACCGAATTTCGTGTTGACATTTCTGATGATAATTCCACGTCTTCTTTCCTCATCATGTTGCAAAGTATCTAAGCTCATTTTCTTTGCCAACTCTGTTTTAGAATCATCAGTTGTGGCTTCTTCTCTTTGAATTGTCTCTTCCTTATCAATCTCTGTCTCAGAGTCTGATTCATCGGAAGGTGGAGGCGTAGGTTCATCCTTGAGAAGTGTAGCTGATTCCTTTTTTTCTTTGTTTTGGGGCTGGCTTCTCCTGATGTGAACTTGTGATGCTTCTTGTGATGCCTGCTTTTCTACCCCTCTTGCTACATGTTTGAACCTTGGAGGTTGGTTCAACATCTTCTTCCGTGTACCCGACTTTTCCATTGATGAATGCTTGATTATAACATTCATAGTTCTTTGTCTTCATTATTTTTTCATCAAGGAAATAGTCAGGAAGCCTTATTCCTTGTATCTTCATGCTGGATCTGGCTGTTTTAACATATGCAATAGTGTAATCATTCTTGAAAGTGTGTTTGGGTTCTTTAGCATCATGGAGATATCTTTCAAACTCTGGATGATTTCACACAGATGTGCAATGATTAATTCGGTGAAGCGAACGAATGGGGTCTTGACCATTTCTCTTTTTTACTGAAGCGAATAGATCATGTCTTCTATGATTGGGTGAGCAAAGTCAATTAGTTTCGTGCTAACTACACCCCAGAAAGTCTGCAGATGTTGTAGACGGGGATGTTCGTGTCTGCTTTGTCTTCCAGCAACTGAGCGAATGACGATAAGATAGATGGTCCTCCATGGTTGTGATAGGAACTTTACATCGAACTTGGAATATTTGGTTAAAGTTTTGTCATCTTAATTGTCATATCCCAGCTCAATGATGTAGTTCAAGATTTCACGTTCAGACAGTATGGGAGCTTAAGCTTGTTTTGGTCTTGGTAAAAGAAAGGTAGTACGCAGAACTTCCAACTCAATTTGCAATGTTGTCTGTCCAATGTAACTGTGAAAGATTCACTGTCCAGATTGACTCTTGCAGTGTGCCAGAACTGATGGATGTAGAAAGTTGGAACAGAGGCAGATTTGTTGAGCATATCCTTGCAAGGGTGAGCGAGAAGGATGTCTTTGACAATTCGGCACGAGTCTTCTGGAATATTTAACTTTTTGAAGTCAACACGTGCATTGTTCCTCCCGATGGTTACTTTGTAGTCAGCTGGGACTATATCTCTGATAGTGAGTAGGGGAAGTGGTTGTGCTGGGGCAATCACATTCTGTTCAGCCATTGTATTCTGAAAGGAACGATCATAAACAAACATACAATAATGTCAAGTGTTAGCACATATTCATAGTTTGAATTACTAATTTTGTTTCCTTTATGAGTATCCTTTAACTGTACAAATGACAGCATTAATGTGAT
The DNA here is from genome assembly GCA_030686995.1 of Artemisia argyi. Classification (NCBI taxonomy): domain Eukaryota; kingdom Viridiplantae; phylum Streptophyta; class Magnoliopsida; order Asterales; family Asteraceae; genus Artemisia; species Artemisia argyi. Next base: position 132,288,344 of record CM060703.1, read on the forward strand.
ATGACAATGATTATATGTCCAGAATTAGTGATCTTAGTCATAAGAGTCTGTTTTAGCTATTTGGAAACATTGCCAACTTTAAAATTTCAAACATTTAGATGCAAAGACATTTTGAAAAACGGTTATTTAGATACTTTGAATTTTTCAAAACTTTTATACTTTTCGAAAATTTTGAAAATTGTGACTTTTCGAAACTTTTTGAAAATTCTGACTTTTTGAAACTTTTGAAAAAATCAGACTTTTCAAAAGTTTTGAAACTTTGAACATTTCGAAAGTTTTATACTATTTCGAAAGTTTTCGATATTTTCGAAAACTCCTATACAAGAATTTCGAATTCATGTTTGACGTACGTTTCTTTGAAAATTTGTGATTCCAAATGACTTGACCTGTGAATATCAACAACTATTTCAAATTAGAATTCATTCTCACACCCCAAACAAACATTTTGAAAGATTATGAACATGTAATCATTCGAAATCAATTCAAATCGTAATGAAAAAATAATTAGCTTTGGGAGTGATCAATTAAACTGCTTCTAAGCATAACCTAACCACTTAATTGGACTCAATCATTCACAATAAAAAAAATCCCCAAATCACATTATGAACCCTAAACATTTAAAATCATTCAAACTAGTTTCTGAGATTAATTGATTGATTATATCATATTAATAACTTTCTGACAAACATATCCCACCATGATAATTACACAGAAACATACTCAAACAAATTTCCCTAATTCGACCTAAAACCCTATTATTCGAAAATCAATCAATCTTGATTCTTGGTTTAATTAGGTGTTGGATTCACGTTTATAATACCATAAGTAACATTTCCCTCAAGAAAATCAAACACACTAAAATGATTTCCCCGATAAGCCCTAAACTAAGAATCAAAATTCTGACACATTAATCGTTGGATTGAAAAATCATTGAAAACCATGTCTTATATTTATCCAAAGATTATGAAAACACTTACGGATTGAAGATTCAAATCACGGAACTTTTAAACGAATTTGGATCGTTGATTATGTTTAGTGAGGAATAATAAATAGTTTGGTGATTTTTTACAAATGGTGAAAAAGATGTGTTTTTGTGTAAAAATTTGATCTTTCATTCTTTGTCACATTTGGACCCTTAACTGAGACAATTTGCAAAGATAGTCCCATTTTGATGAAAATTTAAATCCAAGTTATCTTTTGCAAGGGTAACGTTAATACTCCCCCTTGATGAAAGAAATAAGAATAATTTTGAGATCGAGGAAAGGTATTAGACGGAAATTTATACCATCAGGTAAACAATCAACATCTTTTTGGTAATATGCAAGTACAAATTTTAAAATGTATTTTAAAATCAAATAACCTTAAACCCCTCAACACGTTTTTAAGAATTGTGAAATTGTTTTATAAAACACGGTATTGATTGAGATTTTGTACTGCAATGAAACAAAAAATAAAAGAAAATTAAGTAAAAGAAATAAATGAAAATCTTTTTGATGTTTTTAACATTTTATATTTTTTTTATTTTGTTTTTGATAAAATATGTACAAAAAGAGTTTGGTGTTTGACTTTATTAGTTTTTAAGAAAGTTTTGCATATCATCTGTAGTCAAACACCACATACCAATTTGGTGAACTAGGTCAGCAAACCTTGTAGGAGGTAGTGCTTTAGTGAATAAGTCCGCCAATTGGTAGTCAGTATCCACAAAATATAATTCAATTGTACCCTTTTCGACATGTTCCTTGATGAAATGATAACGGAAGCAATTTTCTTGGACATTGAATGATGAACGGTGTTGTAGGAAATTGCAATGGCACTTTTTGAATCACAGTACATTGGAATCTTGTTGAACACGTAGCCGTAATCCATGAGTTGTGATCGCATCCAGATGACTTGAGCATTGCATGCAGACATGGCCACAGAGCCTTTAGAAAAATCATTGGTAAGTAAGAAAGTTGACAGTTTATCGTACCATGCCCTCAGAGCTTGTTTAAGGCCGTAAAGAGCTTTCTTGAGCCTGTACACATGATTGGGACGTTCTGGATCGACGAATCCTTCCGGTTGACTAACATATACCACCTCACGAAGTTGACCATTTAAGAATGTCGTTTTCACGTCCATTTGATAAACAACCATGTTTTTGTGAGCAACATATGCCAGAAAGATACGAACAGCTTCAAGTAGAGCCATTGGAGAAAATGATTCGTCATAGTCAATGCTTTCTTCGTGAGAGAATCTTTTAGCTACCAGAAGCGATTTGTTACGAATCACTGTGCCTTCTGCATCCAATTTGTTTTCCCATATCCACTTAAGCCCAATGACAAAGACTCCTTCAAGTATTTCAACTAACTCCCAAACTTATAATCTTTTAAATTGATTGAGTTCTTCTTGCATTGATCCAATCCAGTTATCATAAGTCATAGCTTGTTTAATATTTTTGGGTTCATCTTGACAAACTGCGAGTGCATAGATGCAAGTGTCATCGTCTGTGTGAAGTCGTTGTCTTATCATGACTGGAGCATCAGGATGGCCAATAATGTGAACGAATGGATGATCTCGAGTCCATTTATGTGTCGAAGGATGATGTTGATAAGTATTATGCATATTAGACGGATCTAAATTGCGTGTTGACGACTCTGCAGTATAAGAAACTATTGAAGCCGGTGCAAATGGATTGAAGAATGCATTTCGATCATAATCTACAGGTGTGGGTATTGATTGTTGTGGTAGATCTTCAGCTACAGTGTCGGTGTTGGAAGCAATTTATTCTGCTGTTGTTGGTGATTCAGTTGAAGGTGCATCGGGTTCAACGGTTGTAGTTGTTGGTTCAGCTATATCAGGTGTTGGAATATTATCAGGTGTTGCAGCGGAAGCATTGGATACAGTTGGTGTAGAGCTTACAGAGGAATCATCAAACAACGGAGCAAATAGGGTTTCCAATTCTTTACGAGTAAATGACAAGGGTTCATCTGAAGGATCTGGAAATTTTAGACGATTGATTTTGGGTCCTAAGCCGTTGTGCTCAAAAGCCATTTCGGTAAGCTCATCGAAATTAGCATGTATTGTCTCTTGTATTTCTCTAGTACGGCGATTCCAAATTCGAAAACCTTTGGAGTTTTCAAAATATCTAGTGAAGATACCGATGTCCGCTTTAGCTTTGAGTTTTCGGAAGTCATCACGATCATTATTTAGACAACAAAGAGCACCAACTACATGAAAGTAATTAATATTCGATTTGTGTTTATGAACAATCTCATAAGGATTTTTGGGATGGCATTTGGTGATCATACATCGATTTTGAGTATAGCAAGCAGTTGAAATAGCTTCAGCCCATAAGTAGTCTGGTTATTGAGCATTGATTAACATTGTTCGTGCAGCTTCCACTAACGTCCTATTGCGTCTTTCGACAAATCCATTCTATTATGGACTTCTTGCAATGGATGTTTGATGTTCAATTCCCACTTTCCCAAAATAAGACCGAAGAGTTTGATTCTTTAATTCAGTTCCCTTGTCTGTTCTAACTTTTCTGACTGTCTTTCAAAGCAGAACTTGAATCTTTTTTAGAAAGGTGATGATCATGGATAGAACTTGATCTTTACTTCGAATAAAATAAACCCAAGTCCATCTTGAGTAGTCATCAACAATTACAAGAATGTAGCGTTTTCCATTGATAGTTTGAACACGCATCAGGCCACACAAGTCCATATGACGTAGTTGAAGAACATGATCAGTATTGTGTTCAGTTTTTGAAGGCAAGTATGCACGAATACTTTTTCTTGTTCATAAGTTAGACATAAATGATCTTTTGAATATCGAAACCTTGGAAGACCATCAACTAGTTTGTAACGTGCAAGACCAGTCATGGTTTTAAAGTTCAAATGAGAAAGTCGTTTGTGCCATAACCAAGATTTTGTCGAATGTGCCTTGGAGAAAAGACATATAGGAGAAGAAGCAATCATGGCAGACATGGATATTGTGTAGAGACTGGTTGCACGAGTTCCTGACATGATATCATTTCTTTGTAAATCGCAAACGAAACATGTTTTTTTTCCCTAAATGCTACTTCCAAATCCCCATCATAGAATTGACCGACGGAGAAAAGGTTGTGACCAAGGCCTTCGACATAATACACATGACTAATTTCGATGTTGCCATTGACGTAATCCCTATATCCCATAATAGCAGTGAAATGATCATTCCCGAATCGGACAGTGCAAATAAACACTGATACAAAGTTTACTAACAATTTCAGATTGCCTGTCATATGTCGGGTACATCCAATATCAACAATCGAAAGAACTATTTGCACCACCTACATCACATGAAGACAAAGAAGATGGAGTGATGGCATAGGTGGAACCCAAAGAATTGGTGGGTTCCGTTGGGTTAGACACACAGATATTAATTGTGGAAAACTAGAAGGGGGGTTGAATAGTTTTACGTTCTTTTTGAGTTTATTTTCGAAAAACTTTAGTTGCTTATTAAAACTTTGATTCGATCTTATGTGAATTCAATTGTTAACAAATATGAGCAAATCTAAATAAATATAATCAAATAATGTAAGTAAAGTAATGAAATGAAATGAAAGATAGAGATGGAGAGATCAAACCACAACACGCGTATTTATAGTGGTTCGGCTACAAGGACACCTTCCTTGCCCTACTCCACTCCCTGAGTACCACACTCTAGAGTTTTCTTCACTATGTCAACAAACTCCTTATGGCGGAGAAACCTTACACACCTTGGCTTAAACCGATTAACGACACTAATCTAAATGTCGAGTTCTAATCCTAGCTAGAACTAATCTCACAACTTCTTCACAACTTCACAACTTTTTTCACGATAGCTTCACAACTTCTTCATGTCTTCTTTACACAACTTATTCACACCTTCTACAATACTTCTTCCCAACACAACTAATATCTACAACTAACTTAATCATACAACAATTTACAAGTAATCTATCAATACTACAAGATAATACCAACTAATCACAACACTCACTACAAGAAAAACTGGTATTTGGGAGGGTGGAAAAACGTGCCAAATACTCAAAAACCCGTGCCAAATGCTATTTGACACGGCTTTGGCACGGTTTTGGCTCCGTCCTAAATATGAGGGTGCCAAATACATTTGGGTCGGGTTGAAACCGTGCTAAATAGTATTTGGCACGGTTTTTAGGACGGTTTAACTTTAGGGTGCCATAAGTGAGTTATTGGCACGATCGACAATTTTCCGTTCCAAAATGGGAATTCGTCACACTTTCTATATCTCGTGCCAAATGCGTATTTGGTACCAATTCATCTCCCGTGCCAAATGTGTATTTGATACAGTTTTTATTTATCGTGCCAAAATTAACTATGACAGTTTTATCTACCGTGACAAACGTATTTGGCACGGTTTCTGTTTTCTGGCCAAACGTATTTGGCAAAATTTTATCCGCCTTGCCAAAAAAACATTTGGCATGCTTTTGCGTTCGGTATGAAAATCATTTGGCACGATTTGCGTAATCATTGCTAACATGTATTAGCACCATTTTCCGTTACAAATAGGTTTTAGTACACCAAAACCATCTCAAATATGCGCAATATAATTCAATCGAAGCTAAAAGTAAATTGAACTCAAATTTTATTAATCATCCATAAAATCAAGTTAACATGATCACTTGAATACCATAAAGTAAAAAACAATACATCCAACATAGTATTTAGAATGACAACATCATAACTAGAATTCAATATAAATGACTAATACAATTTATTACTAACGGGATCGGATAAAGCTCATCGGATAACGTCCTCATCATAAACCTGCATTATATAATATTCCAACATTAGAAATATGTTAAACGGGTCAAGAATTTTAAACTCAAAACCGAGCTGGGATAAATAGGTTCAATATCATCCTTATGATTTCAACCTCATTTGAAACGGGTTAAATGGGTTGAAATTTTGTATTAATATCATCCTATAGATTCATAATACGAAGCTAAGATATAAATTGGTACTTACCTTAAAAAGATAGCTAAGCAAATATGTTTGAACTTTTTCATCAATACATGCTAATCTCATCTCACAATAAACAAATAAGTTGGACCCAAATAAACCCGACCCCGTAAGGCCTTGCCGGGTCGGGTCAACCCATTTGACACCCATATGCGGATCTACTTGAGCTTGAACCTTAAAGAGATTTAAGGAATGCAATAATCTGATTACCTTTCAAAGAAGTTGAACGGCCCGCTTACTCACTTCTTTTTAGTTTCCATGGGTTTTGTTACTTCACAAAACAACACTTTTTCCTGATGCTGGGGCAGATGTATTAGCAGGAGCTTTTGTATCACTCTACTTCTGACCACTGATGCGTTTGCTACCCATTCATAAGTAAATGGGTGACATATACTATCCTTAACGTACATCATAAGCAGCTTATACTAAGATTATGTTGGTCCATTAAAGATATTATTAAATGAGCAGTGATTTACAATACTAAGAAGATTATAATAAACACTTGTTACCGCTAGTGTCCACATTTAAGAGGTGTCTTAAACGGCATTAGTTATCGATTCCAAGATAGAAAGCTGCATAATCTCCATCTCAATAATCTAAGAAGCAACATCCTCTAAATCACATTAATTAAAGGTAAACATATATGTCAAAGCCACCTGCATTGATAACCACGCTAACGTTTATGGGGGTGACTCCTGTACTGTCTAATAGGTCAACACAGGACAATAAATTGTGCGTCTATAGGGTCATTGTATATGGGTCAAAATGCATTTAGATACTTGGGTAACTTTTTTACGCAGGCCAAAGCAGGTCGGGTTGGACCAATTCAGTTATAGCTCAATTTCTTTTAATATCAGATTATGAAGATATAAGCACCATACCTTTGATAGTCTATGCTAGCTTTAATAGTAGTTTTGCGGCTGGTCTTTTATGAACATTCATATTTACTCCTCGGGCTGATCTTGAGCTCATCTATAAGACCAAGGAAGTTGCAGATGTTAGTATTTTTCATTAAACATTGTTAAACTACATGTACTAGGTATAACGTACTCATGGTTTAAAAAAGCGGTCTGAGGCGGCGCCTCAAGGCGCGCCTCGAGGCGAATCGGACATAAAACGCATTTGAGGCGGCGCCTCAGGTGGTCAACGCCGGTCAACGACGGTCAACGCCGGATAGATCTAAAAAATGAAAAACCAGTACCTACCTTAGATCTATTATCAAGATCTTGAATCCATAACTAGTTGGTGTGATTAACAACTATCAAAATACAAGGTTAAGAACACAAAGGATTCTTATCAAATGATTACATGAAGAATAAAAGCAGATCAAGATAATATGAAAATAATACAATAAAAGAGAGTAAATTTTTGGAGAAAGCAGATCAAGAAAGTTGCAAGGCTGCATAGCAATAGCAAAGTTTTGGAGATAGTGAAAGAGAGAGAGGGAGCAGATAAGATAGGGTTTACAGTATATAAAATAAGATTTTACAACAAAAGCCCCTCAATAATTAATGGTTAGTCCTTGAGCTATTATTTTTTTGAAACTTGAAGCATAATCTAATAAGAATAATAATAACATCAATAAAAATATATAAATTATGTGGATTTATAAGACATATAATTTCTATATATTTTTTTTAATTACGCCTCGACCTTACGCCTCGGTTCGCCTCGAGGCTTACGCCTCTTGAGGCGAAGGGAAAACGCCTCGAGGCTCGTTTCCGTACTTTTAAACCTTGAACGTACTCACATCTTGAAGCAAGTCATAATGCCACACTCGAGAACAAATGTTTCTAATCGTTTTGTAAGGGTAATTAGTAAGTTGTTTTTCATAAGCAAGTTAATAGCAAAAATAGATAATCCTGAAAAAAAACAATTCTATGAGTGAAAGAGGAGGGGGATATAAGTAGATGAATCACTTATTGGGCTTGTTATCTCAGCTCGCTACGACTTGTAAATTACTATTGAACTGAGTGAATAAGATTGAGAGGTCCAAACTGGAAGTATCATCTGCCCTCACAAAACCAATCGCATTAAAACATAAATACATTGAGCATTACATGTTTTCAAATAGATTTTACAACCAGCACTGAAATATGAAAGAGATCCGTGCATCAGAGGCAACCCTATATACCATATTATGATATTAAATCACATTTTGAGTGTGAGGAAAAGATAGACATGGTACTACTACATGGATATATTTCCTCAACCAGGAACTTATAAATAGTGAGAAAGGTTCAGAATACAATGTTATGCGTATGCCAAAAAAAAAAAAAAAAAAGGTTAAAACACAAACATTGTATATGGGCATGGAACTAATACTTTTGATTCGAGCATCCTAGAAACCAAGGCGCAAGCACATCAATTGAATAACTTTACATAAATTACAAATCAAGGCCCAAGCACAAGAAACACATACACAAGTATTCAATAATTACAGATCAAAACTACCACAACCAAAATAGTTAGGGGAAATAAACTTAAAGGAGTTGTATACGTAAGTAGATTAGTTATCGTTTGTTTTTGCGATTAATACAAGAAAATAATTCTGCAAAAAGACCACCGAATCAACGTCAATTACATAAGTTCGACTGATATGCGAATCATAAATTAAAGATACTGCCCATAGTAAATCACTAAAACGAAATACAAACCTTCCAAAGGTACAACAACTATTACTAGGTATCAACCAATCAGGAGTGAAAATGAGATGCAAGGCGGCGCTAGTGATGGCGATTAGAAAGTGGTAAAATTTTAAATTTGGGGTAAAATATGAGCGGGATTAGTTTTTAGATGGGTTCATAGTTTTATATCAATTGAATAAAAAAAGTTTTATGTATTAAGAGGTCACTAAACTATTAAACTTTTATCATTTAGGTTACTTATTTATCAATACTAACTTATTGGCCACTTCTTTATGTGTTTGCTTTCATTTATATCAATTTCGAATATTTTTTTCTCAAATATCTTTAAAACAACGGGAATACAACTAAACGTAACATACTAAAACAACACAATATTAGTTTTCCTCATTATCTAAGTGCAACTTCATTTAGTCAAAAGTGATTTATGATACATTAACTAATGTTTTACGTTTGAATTTATAATTTTATTTTTTGATATGTTAAAGTTAGCGTTGTCCTTCAAGTTGTACAAAGTTCTAGCAAGAAATTGAACGAAATTGGTATAAAAGATAAGAAACACATATTTAGGTGGCCAATAAGTTAATTTAAATAAATAGGTGGCCTAAAGGATAAAAGTTTAATAGTTGGGCGGCCTCCGCATACATAATCCCAAAAAAAAAATTACACTTTCTATTGTGTTTATTCTACAAATTACAAAACAAAAAAGTAGAGATGGAAATGAGCCGAGCCGTTCGTGAAAAGCTCGGAATTGGATCGGTAAAAAGGCTCGAACGAGCTGAGCCTAAACGAGCTCGAGCCTGAATTCAAGCCTAAGTTGCAACTAATTTATTAATCGAGTTTGAGCCCGAGCTTTATATACAAAGCTTGATTGATCTCGCGAGCGTAAACAACACTAGGATATTTTGAGTATTAAACATATATAAAACGTATGCATTTGTATTATAATAGAGCTTATAAACGAGCTCAATAATAAGCTTATTACTAAGCTCAAAATAGATATATTACGAGCCAAGCTTTAAATTTTCATAGCCAAATCGTATAAACGAGCCGGTCCCGAGCAATAATTTTATTCGGGTTATTCGGTAACCCAAATACTAAATATGGTTGACATGCTTGACCCGAATAAGGATTTTTGTATTTTTTTTTTAAACGCATTTTTATAAATTATCTATTTAAACTATTACAAATAGGCAATTTTATTAGCATTTTACTCATATTTAAGAAACAACATATGTTAACTTATTAAAAATTAGAAGGTGATGCATCTAATTAAGTAATGTGATGGATACTAATTCGATATATAGATTAATTATATAGATTAAAAGTTAATGACGAAAGGCTATTGAATATTAGAGTAAATTAATAAAATCGATTATAAATTTTGTTTGATGTCCAAGATTATAAAAGCATAATATAGTCAACGCATGCGGAGAAAAAGTGTAAATTGGGCCAGTTTTTTTTAAAATGTTCTAAATACATAAGAACTAAACACCATTTATAAATTGCCTCAAATACATTGGTATTTTTCACAACCAATAAAACCCGTTCCAAATACATAAGTATTTGTCACCAGCATTAGATGTTGTTTCAAATACATATAGGTATTCGGCACTGTTCATCCCAACCGTTCCAGATACATGAGTATTTGGCACCAACAGTAGATATTGTTCCAAATACATATACAAATTTGGCACCAGTGGTACCAACCGTCCCAAATACATAAATATTTGGCACTGGTAACTCAAACTGTTTCAAATACACATGTATTTGGCATCATTATTAGAAAACGTTCCAAACGTATACGTATTTGGAACCGTTTCTGAATAGCCGTCCTAAATACCTACTTTTTTGTCACGGTCACCCAACAAGTGCCAAATACGCGTATTTGACAAGATTCTTTGACCGTTCCAAAAAGTTTCGTCTCAAAAACCCCCTTTTCTTGTAGTGACTACTACTTTATATAGATGTTGAAGAAGTGTTCTTCTTTTTGCACTTGTGTGGGTGAAGCTTTGGATCACTTGGAAACAAAGACTTATTATTATATGATCAAAGGCTTTTGTAGAATAGAAATGGATATTGAGATCAGAAAGTTTTTAGTGCAAAAAGGTGAGAAAAATCTATGAAATGAACCAATATTTATAGGCCAGAAAATATTGTTCTGCAGCGTGGCCGTTCCCCTTAATTAGGGGCCGGTCCCCTTAATTATTAAGGGGGCCGCCTAAAGAATTAAGGGGGTCGCCCCCTCCAGAACGTTGGACTTATTTGTCCTTTTGTGGGGAAGGTTTTTATGGATTATATTTGCCATTTTTGGTTGAAAATTTGAATTCATATATTTATAATGAATTAAACATATTCTTTTAATTCCAAAAATGTTTTTATAAAAGTTATAAAATGTTTGATGTCATTTTATAAAATGTCTTGTGTTTAAGAAAATGCTTCTTTGATCATGTAATGCATTAGTCACTTTGTTTATACATACCTTAAGTGATTAGATGGTAAAAGTGAATATTTACTACTAAATACTTGTTTACGTCATAATTTTCGATTTAATCTAGTTTACATTTTTTGATTATCAAAACGTAGAGTTATTGAAAAATATTAATAACGTTTTTTAAGCATTATTTATATCAACAATCTCCCCCCCCCCCCCCCCCTTTTGATGATTACAAAATTTAAACTCATTAAATCAAAAATTCATTTTTAGACAAGTAATTTAGTGAGTTTATATTTACTTCTCCCCTTTTTTGTAGAATCAAAAAGGTTATGCCGACAAGTTTCAATTATGAAATATTGACGGGTTAAGAACTCCCCCTTGATGTGTGCTCCCCCTCGTTTGGGGGCACCAAGAAAACGAGCTATGGAATGCTTGCAAAAAAAATTAGAAGCACAAGTATATATACAACTATATATAAAGTGACAAAATAAATCAAGCAACATAAGAGCTTTCATTTAAGCAAAGGTTGTCTAAAACTACACAACAATACATACATCATCAAGAGATTATAACAAGGATAACAACTAAGAAAGTTAACAACTATAGTGGTACTTCATCATACAAAGAATACACGAGCTTTATAGAGCTTGCAAGCAAAAGGGTTGTGAGGTCTTTATTTATTAAGCATAGAATATTCTTAATTTGGAGAGTAGGAAGTTGATGGTGGAGAAATAGGTGAAGATGTTGGAGGTGGAAAAATAGGTGAGGATGGTGGAGGTGGTGGTGGTGGTGGGTTGGTTAGCAAGTTTTCAATATATGAAAACATGTATTTAATTTCATCTCTAAGACCAAAGATGATGGTTCGGTTGTGGATGCAACAAAGGCAAGTATCACCATGAGCTTCAAGTAATCTCCAAGGTACGGGATTAACAAAGAATGGTGGTGTGATTGGTGGGGATGAGACATGAGCATCAAGTGGTGTTATTGGTGATAGTGAGATGGTAAGTTCGGTGGAGAGGGGTTCTTGGGTAGGATGTGGTGATGATAAGTGTAAGTTTATGTAGTCATTGATGGATGAGGTTAAAGGCATGGAAGAGGAGGATGTTCCATGAGTGGAGCGTGTTTTAGATGGTGCATTTGGTGCACTTGGGGATGAGCATTTTGGTGGAGGTGATGGAGTGGTGTTGTCATCATTAGTTAATTCAATGAAAAGTTGTTTTGGAGGGATGATGACAATCTTTTGTTTCTTTGAGGCCTTAGAGATGGAGGTGCTTGGTGAAGACATGGTGGATTAGGTTGATGGAGGTGAAGAATAATGAGGTGAAGAGTGTTCATTTGGAGGGAATTTATAATATGAAAATGGTTGGTTTAGGTGAGTTTTTGAAGTGGTTTAAGGAGATTCTAAAATCAGTTGGGTTATCAGGAGAAATGGTAGTTGATACTAGAGAAAGAGGTCACAAGATGCAAAAGAAAACAGTAAACTCAGTTCCAGATGGCCGGTCCCCTTAATTGTAGGCCGGCCCCCTTAATAATTAAGGGGATCGCCTAGGAAAATTAAGGGAGCCGCCCATCTGGTGTTTTCCCAGGCGACCAGAAATCAAAAAGTTGCAGAAATGGGTTAGTTTTCAAGTGTGTTTTTTCAGCAAGCTCTATTTGGAGCATATACTCTTGGAATGATGAAATATAAGCATATAATAATTAAGCATGCATGCAAACTAAGAGTCGAGTTATTCTACAAACCAAACATTCCTCACATACCAAGGGACTCATCCTCAACATCCATCTAAAAAGGAAATCAATGGTTGAGATTAAAAACATTTTAATATTTCACCCATTTTTTATAATTTAAATATCTCTTAAACCGTTAATCGTTAAGCGAAAATAATTACACAATCGCGACGGGCATTTAATTATCTTTCTATAGACGGGCACTTTGATATACTTTCGAAAAATAAAAAAAAAAATAAAAATCGTTTTTTTCACGTTTTTTTTACGTTTTTTTCGTGGCCGCAAAAATATCATATATGATATGATATGTAATATCATATATGATATTACATATCATATATGATATGATATGTAGTATCATATATGATTTTTTCGGCCACGAAAAAAACGTGAAAAAAACGAAAAAAAATTTTGTCGAAAATATATCAAATTGCTTATCTATAGAAAGATAATTAAATGCCCGACGTAGCGGTATATTTTTTTTCGCTTAACGATTAACGGTTTGAAAGATATTAATATTTGAAAAAAAAGATGAAAGTGGGTTTTTTAAATTGTTGGGATTAATCTCATCCATTAGATCAAATAAAGATGGAGGAAAGATGGAGGGTGGAGATTAGTCCCTTGGTATGTAAGAAAGTTTGGTCATCAAATGATCTTATATCGCAAACTAATATATTGTAAACTAAATATAAAGTAGGCATACAAATAACATAATAATCAAGATCCTAGCACAATAATAGTTAATAACTAAACATCATTCAAGCAATAAACAAGATAAAACACAAGTATTTCTGAATAAATCGGACAAATAATAAAACACATAAATGTCTAATAGTTCAATAATAATATCAAGTAGTCCCACATTGACGATTCTATTTCTTCTTCCCCAAAATCTTCCTGAACATCTTTCCTACGGACTCGAATCCTCCTCTAACTTCTTCATGCATTTGTTGAGTCCTGTTCATTAGGGACGTTTGACGTTCAAAGAAGAGTTCATCGGTACGTTCATGAGGAAGAGGAATTTGATAGTCGGTATAATCAAAATCGTGAAGATCATCAACAAAGGTCGTGGGAGATGGGGTACTAACACGCGAGGTGTCTTCCTCCTCATCATCATCATTGCCTCGATGAGATGTCGAACCACGAGGCATAGAAAATAAAGGACCACGAGATTTTCCTTTGTCACTTCGAGATCGGCGAGTACGAACGAGAGTAAGTTGATTCAAAGTGGGATGAATGAGCTCATAGAAATCACTCCGAAGATCTGGGTAGTGATCCATGACATGACGATAAAGTCAAGTGAGGAACATACCGTAAGGAAGGTTGGCATTTGGAGTGTTTTTCGCAGTCATGATTCGATGGACAAAGAGATAAGCCAGATTGTAGTTTTCTTCAGCAACTACATAATACAACATGTGGGCGATGCTGGCCATGAGATGATCACGGTGACCGCCGGTACCAAACGCATTCTCGCGAATGAGTTCTTCCCAATTTTTCATTTCGGGGCTTAGCTCTTTGAGAAGGATTTGATTTGCATGAATATCGACATTTTTCGACTTGATTTTACGACTAGTCATACCACGTTCTAGTTCAAGTAGTCGACGAATGTCTTCAGGACTTGGAATCTCAGAATAGTATGGACCATCCTAAGGGCGATTTCGTTCAAGCGATGAAAGATCTCATTCATTTGAGTATACTGCTTGGCCGTTGTATAGGATTCTGAGGATTTGTCCAAACTGAGCAAGAGTAAAAGTGATGAATTGATTTTGGATAATGAAAGAAATAAGGATATGGCCATAGGGATCGGTTTGCACCGTCACTTGGCTATAGAAGTCGAGGATAAAGCGGGGAATGATTGGTTTGTTGATTTTGAAAAGACATTCGAGATGAATATTGATGAACATTCGTTCGATTTGATCAGATTCATAAAAGGATGGATCGACAATTCTACCCTCGTGAATGTTTCTATTTTCAATGGGACGATAGAAACATGCAATGGAGGGAGACATGTCGGGAGTGGCTGAAACTTTAGGAACTTATTTATTGCTTTGTTTTTGAAACATCACCAACCGTGGTTTTAGGCATTTTCACCTAAACAATATAACAACAAAAATAAAATTAAGACAAAAACAATTAACATGCATATGTTATATATAAATATATGCATTACATGTGGAACGGAAGCCTACTTCGACCTAAAAATGTATCCTTGGAAGTAGTTTCACAATGTTCCTTAATTTTAATTTTTAACTCGCTTAAAATGTATCTTATGATGTCAAGATGTAGTTGTGGAATTAGTTCGATATATTACCAAGACTATCCAAACGTCTCTTTAGACATCATAAGTCATTTCGAAATTTGGCTAGATATATATTAGGTTATATATCTTGCTATATCTTACGAGTTTGACTAACACTAAACTTGTTTAGAAAGTGAAAATGTGAATTTTGGTTTTCAAAATATCTTTTTCTTAGTTAAACCAAACACTCCCTTAACTAGATAAGTATCTACCAAAACATCAATATATATATATATATATATATATATATATATATATATATATATATATATATATATATATATATATATATATATATATATATATATATATATATTGATGACTTCTATACACTAGTAATTTGTTAATAAGTTTAACAAAATGGCATCAAGATTTAAGTTAACTCATTTAAGTATATATATATATATATATATATATATATATATATATATATATATATATATATATATATATATATATATATTAATTATATATCTTGATGACTTCTATAGACTAGTAATGTGTTAATAAGTTTAACAAAATGGCATCAAGATTTAAGTTAACTCATTTAAGTATTCTTAGTTTATGAACCAAACGCCTATGTTATTCTCATAAAACTTTTTACAAAGATTCGAAAAGTATGTTTTGGTTGTTTAAAACATTACATCACTACAACGTAGTAAGTTTTAACTAGTTTTTAAGAGTTATATCAAAAATGTGTTTTTTGAAAAACATTCTTAGTAAGAGTTTATGGGTGATTAGAAATTTCAATAACATAATGTGTTATACTTAGTTTGAGTAGCAATTCTACATTCTAATCCTATGGGGAGCATTTAGTTATGTAATTTCTAGACTTAATTTTACTAAAATTAGGATTTAGATAAATTTTAATAAAATACCTAATTTTGATTAGACACTAAATTGAATGAAGTTAGATGAAATGCATGTTAGAAAACTTACAAGAGATGTTGTTATATGCTTGGTTAACGTTTTCCCCTTGCGAAACAAGCCCGGATTGGTGATTTGGTGAAGGATTTTGGTGATTTTGGGTGTTTAGTGACGTTCACAGCAGCAGGGGAGAGGAAATGGTTGAACAAATGGAGTGTTTGGCAAATAATTTAAGAGGAAAACGAATTTGGAAGTACCAGTAGGCCGGCCCCCTTAAACATTAAGGGGAACGCCCCCGATTACAAGCTGGTCCCCTTAATTATTAAGGGGGCTGCCTGCCAAAAGGAAAAAATTTTGCGACGTCGATTTTGATAGCAAAATATTTTTATGTATATAGTTAGATTTATGTTATATCGAAAATACGTCGGAGTTTATGAGCACGAGGAAGGAATACTTGACGTTTTTAATTAACACTTCGTTAATCAAAATATATCTTGATAATTTTGGACAAAATGATCAAGACGTCAAATTGACAAAGAAATTGAGAGATGAGAGGGAATGTGTTTATATATATATATATATATATATATATATATATATATATATATATATATATATATATATATATATATATATATATATATATAGACACACACACATACACACACACACACACACACACACACATATATATATATATATATATATATATATATATATCAAAGCCCGCCCAAGGGGCGGGCATGACTTGTAATTATATAGTTCCTATAGGACAATGTTGAAGACATCTGCCTTGTAATTGTAAGGTCTGTGTTAATAACCTTCCAACAACCAAATATTAGGAAAATTAGAGTATTTTTTAAATGTGTTATCTGAACCTATATCATTCCTTAATAGTTCTTTAGATTGAAGAATCCCTTTGATAATGAATGTTTAGTATAGACTAACCTCAGGAGCCATCCACCGATAAGTTCCAATTTATGAAGTCATAACACCAGTCTTATTTTGCACTCTAGCAACACCAAAATCAGAAACCTTAACAATCTTCCAGAAGAAGTGGTTATTGAATCATAAACGAAACATATATCATCAATATAAATTAGAGTTTGTGGGCCCAACACCATCTATATATGCTTCTCTAATTATGGATGGGTCGTGTAGGTTCGGGTAACGGTCAAAACTTGCTAGAAGTCAAAATGGGTACATTTTGTATACGTCAAAATGGATTAAACATTTGTAACATATTCTATATCTAAAAAGTTTAATTCACTATGATAATATAATCCCAATTGGGATTTCTTTACATAAATGCGAAATTTCTAATGATCATCATCAGTCGCAACAGGGCTTTTCATAACAGAAAAGATATCAGTTTCATCAAATACAGGGCTGCCACCATGTCCCATCTCGGTTTCGTACACATCTCTCACTAAAGATGGAGTGAACACACCTGAGAAAACTGGACTAATCCTCACTATACCAGAACTACTATGACTGGATTGCTTCTGAAGGCTTTGAATGATAGATTTCTTTATTAAAAGGCATCCAAATCCAATCGGGTCATACCCAAAAACTTTGTAAAAAGACGTGATGATGAAATCAGGACGAAAGAGAGATAACCCTAGTGAATCCATATCTAAAGGACCCAATGCACCTGATTCAAGCAACACATGCCAGTTGTTTTGTTGAGCAAAGGACATCCATTGATAGGAATATTTAGCACCCGTAACTCTTGATTGAACCGAAAACACAAAAAGACTTTTAGATAAATGTTTCTTTCTTTTCTTCTTGAGTAAAATATGTTTTTTTAAAATGGGTTGAACATGGTTTAAGTGTAAGCGATTTAAACCACGCGCTGTGAACCTTAACACCTTTTTGTTTAGCACACTGACCCATCCAATTAACTGACTGACTCTCATGATCAAACATTGTTAATAGGCACTTATTAGTATTAAAAGGGTATAATTCGGCTAAAAGTTTGAAATCTGGACCTCTACTAACTGTAAACAGAAGACCATACTCGCTCTCGGGAATGTTTAAGTAATACATGATCCTAGCTTTTATATCATATTCAACTGTACCTTTCTCCATACAACCATATAATGCATGATTACTTAAGTTTGTAGTTATTTCTGATAAACTAATTGCGTATGTTTCCCAATAATTTACAACTTGAAGAAACGAAAACAACCCAAATCCACAATAATCAAGACACACCTTGGAATCATTGTCAGTTAAGTGTGAGTACTCATCAACCCTTAACTGATCAATCATTTCAGATGACGTGTAATTCGGATACATGGTTATGAACTTCAAGAAAGCTTCATGAAGGTCAGTGATGTCTTCAGTCTCAAATGTTGTATATGCAGCTAAATAAGTTGCTTTTAGGAACTCTTTCTGAGCATGTAATCTTGCTAAAGATCTTGATCCCGTTCTCAAATCCGCAGCAAGGTTCTTTTATATCCATAAATCCTATAATCAAGCGTAAATCGTAAGCTTAAATCATCATATTTATATTGTAGCAAACGGTCTGATACATTAGCTGATGAACACTTGATTAAATAGTACCATAAATTAGACCACTCAGAATGATGTCGTTCATGACACCTTGCATTGAAAAAATACTCAAAACCACGAAAACCAAAATTTACACCAAAGCCTTCACATAGCGTTAGTATCAAGTGCCTTGCCACCATCCGCGTCATGGCTACTGCCTGTAATCATAGAATGTCTTCACCTCATCTCGCCAAGGGCAGTTTCTACAAAAATAATTTATAATTACCATATCATTAATGCATTTGGGTACATGTGTGAGAAATGTGCCTGCATGGAAAATCAATTTGTCACACACAACATTTATTTGAAATGATTTTGTGAAGACAAAGTAATCTATCAGTCATAAGAAAGCGCCATATCAGTTACAGACGCAACACAACCATCAAACCTTTGTGTACTTTGTATCGAGTCTTGTACCGAGTGCTGGACTGATTAAGCTGTTACAGCTCTCTGTAACTCAGCTGCCCTCGTCTGCATTAAAGAAAAAATAAATTGTTCTATAAGAAAAAGAAATTAATAAACTGGGCCAAATAAGAAAAAAAAAATAAAGGGCGCATATAAAGTTGGATGTAAGTTAAAGCTCAAATAAGCCTAGAAATTGACATGAAAAGCTGATCCAAACACAGTTATGTTAAATTGAATTAAGAAATCAAATAGTAGCAGGCCTTATTTTCTAGGCTTATTTTAGTGTGATACTTCATCTGAATAGGCGTTGGCTTAGTATATCCCAAGGCTTAGCAAGCCCGAAGTAATGGCCTAGAAAGATTTAGATCAATGAAGAATTTTGTGTTAAAGGAAACACCATCTGCAAGGCAATCAAACTGGACAGTTCGAGTGATTCACAAAGATAGTTGATCAATAGGAGAGCCTGATTTCACATACACGGGTGACCTTAGCGAGAAGAATATTGGAAACCTACACCATCAGCATACACAACGCAGTTATAAGATTATATCTGAAATAACCCCGATACCAAATTCATATACGAAGAATACTATGAAAAATCGCTATGAAAAAAAAAGATTAAAGTATAACACAAATCAAATCAAATGAAGCACTACATTTAAAAGCTACAAATGAAGTACCTCACGAGCTTATTTAGCATCATTAACTATGACTGTGAGAAACTCAGTATCCGTATAAAAGATCATAAATACCAGTGCGTCAACTCACTCTGCAGGATGTATCATCTTAAAATCACAAATGCACAAATTATGAGTTTATAACAAAATAATTACCTGAAAGGTTGCCTAAAAGCACATCCTGTAAAATGTGATCAGCTGTGCGCCTTGACATGCTCTGAATAGCAAAGCTCAATCCAGATGGCAGGATCCTTCCTATATCAGAATTTACATGTTTTTTATCTGCTGCAAGAGATGGAAAATGTCGCTCAAAAGACAACTTTACACTACTAACGGAACCACCATTGATGTGGCTACTTCTATTTGCAATACCCAAATCACTTGCTACCTTTCTTGGCCATGGATCGCTGGTCTTTCATGATAAACTCGAATCTGACCGCCTTAACCCATCCTTCTCAAATGCCCAGTTGCCCTCGGTTGCCTCAAACCATTGTAGGGATCATCTTTCAACAGCTTATCGTTGTTCATTGTAATGGTTCCGTGGACATGGGTGGCAAAAATGGATCCGATATGCACCAAACTGTAAGAGGTCATTCGGTTCAAATGGTTGCAACCTGCAAATTGGTCAAGATCTGATATGTCAATATCGAGTAAATTAGTATCTATAGGAGCTATATTGACGTCACATGTATTAGGAGTATCGTATAATCCCATTGATGCCAAGATATCTCGAGGTATATAAGAACTGTGTACTTTTAAAAACAAAGTTTGTGTTCAGTGAGTAAAGAAAGGTGCACTGGAATGCAACTTAGGCGCATAAAACATTCTTGTGATGGTGATAAATATCTAAATCAGAACGCTTGCCTGTGGTAAGGACAGAGTGCTCGGACCCTGACGCAACTCCCACAACCTTTATTTTATTAAGATCAGCAATTTTCTCTACTCGGGCTTCGTTTAGGTTTTCTGAAATTCAGCATTGTTTGTGTTAACAATTATAATCATAGATAGGTTTGTAATAGAGGTGTCAAGTTCAATCTATTATTCTATTTGTATGAAAATGGTAAATTGGAGTTGTAATTCATTGGGTCATTGCTAACGGGTCAAATGGGTAACATATAGAAAATTTAGTTAAAATGAATTGGGTCAAATAAGTTGGACATTCAAAGTTGCCTAACATGTATTCAAGTGCTTACAATGTCCGAAATCCCTCTCTTTAGAATGAAATCATATCATTATTTTAATTGCATATGATATATGAGGGAACATTATTTTGAGTTAAAGCCTTAAAGGTAAGATTTGTCTTGAAAAAGCCTTAAATAACCTATTAAATCAGCAAAAATTAAGAGATTGTATGGAGATTTAACTAATCCAGAAAAAGTTTCATTCATTTAATAACTTGAAAGGTTAAAGATAACTAACTTCATTTCAAGAATTCATTGTTACAGTAGTAGAGTCGGGATGCTACATATGCTTCATCAGCATTTCCTTTTGAATATTGTTAACAGCATGGTGCCCGCCGAGCATAAGAACTTGCCCGTCATCTGTACACATAACCACCCAATATTTTAGCTTATAACTGAATAATGATGCAACCACCTTCAACCGCAGTGCCAATTACCTTGTATCATTTGGCTCTAAATACTGATTAACACTTTCAAAATCAGAATTTTATGAAGATAGATAATGGATTAAAGAAATTAATATGCACAGCAAGGTGTATTACAACAGTTGGAGAAAGGATGGAATAAAATGTCTGTCACGTTATACCTGTTAAAACTAAGGCATGATTTCACCCCAAGGCTGCCAGTGAGATAAATGAATCACTTCTCCCTCCATTAATTAGATAAGGTTTAAAGGTATAGGATCGTCACAATTGTTTGGGGCATAACTCTTAGGAATAACAGAAAGATCAAAAAGTTGAATCCTATCCTCTCCAGCATTTTTGTACAGTTGTACATACACAAAAAAACAACAAATATTTTTGCAAAAACAGGCATAAAGAAGCCAAAAAAATAAATTAACTCGATTAGTGGCAAAAAGTACCCAATAAGCTCCAGGCTCTTGCTTGCAATTTTCTTGAAGGAAGCGTAAAACTAAATAGCCATGCTCTCGAACAATCTCAACTACCTTGCAAGTACAGCACCATACTTGCAGTGACCCGTCACATATATCAATATCCAAACAGCCTTGTAGAGGAAGAAAACTGGGCCGAAATTGTCATTTTCTGTAAACGAACATCATGTTTCTGCTGCAAATAATTCAAATTGGTACTTTTAAAAGAAGAATGCAAAATTTGACAATTTTTACCCGTTTATTTATAAATGTACCGATTTGAGTTATGATTTATCTAAAACAGGTTCAATGGGTAAAATATTATTTTTTTTGCAAAATAAGAATCGGGTTGAAAAAACACAACATGAGAAGCAACTGGATAATACATAAACCACGCCTTGTAATTAACTCTTCACACCCCATCTCAGTCCCTCAACACCATTCCCTAAGTGCGTCTTCTATGGCACAATGCACGACACGACATTCCAGTTACATTAGTGAATCTTTAAATTGGTTGTTCTCTAATCTGCGAACCCTCCAACTATGCCATAATCAACTTGTATAAGCTTCGAAAATAAGCCAAAAAAATGGGGTTAATAAAAAATGAGTTGAAAACTAATAACCTCATAAGCCCATAAATGCATTTAAGGGGTGTTTGAGTTAGCTTACTTTATGGGCTAATCGGCTTATTGAGATTTAGGAAAGCTAATAAGCTCACTGTTTTTGGGCTTATTAGCTTATCCGCGCTTGCCGAATTACACCTTTTAATTCTCTTGTAATAATAATTCAAATGCATTCCCTGTGCTTTAACATATGCATCATTTGTAGCAGCTTGATTATTCCCCTTTCCCAAATTCACCTTTTCATTCTATGGAGATAATACTTTAGATACGTTCAGACGTTCGAAGAGGACATGTTTTCCCCGTGCTTCAATGTATTAATCATTTTTTATTCTTCCCCTTGCGAAACAGTTCCATTTATCGTTTCAGATTTTCATTCTCTTTTCAGTTTTTCCTTCCTGTGAGGACGCTGGTTTTTTTTTTTTTTTTTTTTGTTCTAAACTAACAAACAACTGATGATCCTTCTTCATCCACTGAGCTTCAACATGTTCATCATCTACAGCAGCAATAAACAATCCTAATATACTCGTGTAAGATTAAAATATTCAGATTTGTTACATACGGGAAAAAAATGATTGGGTCAAGTTCAATTATGGTCTATCTCTAATGGGTCATATGAAATAACTCATAAACATGTCACATAGTTGTTTTGCAAACTCTAAAAAGCATGCATCCAAGACTTTTGGTAAAAAAATAATCGGTTTAAACAAATGTGTAGATGACATAACCTTTCAGAAAGACTCAAAATGTCGTTTTTTAACCTAAATGTGGTTAAATATATAATTTAACTTATGGTGTTTATTACCTGAATCAGTTAGTAAGCAATTGGTTTAGCCTATTATCCTATTATCTGGGCTTAGGGGGTGTTTGGTTTAGCCTGTTATTTGGCAATAGGCGTTGTTTGGAAAAGCTTAAATCTAACGTTAGTTATAACAAAACACATTTTGTCTGCATGGTCAAACTTTCCACCTTGTAATTGAATTGAAAGCGTAGTAAACGGCTCCACATGCATGAGATTATACAATAACTGTCAGAGAAGCACATTTGGATTTAAGCTACAGATGCAAAAGGGTCATGAACTCATGACTGTTAAAACACACTTCAGAGACCATCTTAAAAACAAAAAGCCAAATTTAAAACACATATTTCAGTCAACCATTAGGGAAAAAAACATGTACCTTCAAACAAAGAAGATGAACAAAGGTTACAACATATTTTCTGCAATCCCAGTGGTTTCTGCATAAAGAAAAATAACAAAAAAATAAATAAAAAATAACAAATATTCATTAGGGCTATGAGAAAAAACCATATACCTTTAAACAAAAACAAAGAAGATGATCACAGTTTTTTTGAATTGAGTTTCTTGTAGCTATAGTTTTTTTTAATCGACTTTTTTTTTGGATGTAGGGTTTTGAGATTTTTTTTTCATACTACGTTTTTTTTTTTTTTTTTTTTTTTTTTTTTTTTTTTTTTTTAATTTGATAAATAATGAACCATTATTATCAGTATATTTACCATATATAGCTGATACTTTTTTTAAAAAGCATAACATATTTGACTTTCATTGAATATCACAAATTGTGGCTTAGTCCACTGGTTAAGGTCTTTGTGTTTGTATTAATTGACCTTAGGTCGAGTCCCACAAAAGACATAATTTTTTATCAAAAAAAAACCGAATTTTATATAAAAAAGAAAAAAATCCGGATTTTATTAAAAATAATAATAATAATAAAAGATGTGATGACATGGCTTACATTACTGATGACATGGCGCTCAAAACTTGATGACTGGGCATTGACCATGCATATGTGGAAATGACTGGGCATTGACCATGAATATTTGGCAATGACTGGGCATTGACCATGAATATGTGGCAAAAAATAGTCAAATGCCTCCAGTTATATATATATATATATATATATATATATATATATATATATATATATATATATATATATATATATATATATTGTTGGGAATAAAATGCTCAAGTCAAAGAGTCTGCCAGAAGAGCCTGCCAGATGATGAGTTAAGCCTGCCTCTTTGTTTTGTTGAAGTTGAAGATAAACTAACAGTACCTTCTGGGTGAGAAGGTACTGCTAGTTGATGAAGGTCCTGCCAGTATAAACGTCAAGTTGTTATATTTTATTTATAGATATTTAGTTGTATCATTAGTCTTTGTAAAAAGTTACACATTAAGTAAAAGTAGTACAGAAGTCTCAGTAGATAATATGGAGTGTTTTACCTTGAAAAGTGTAATATTAGGATAAGAAAAACTCTCTTAGTATATTATATTATGCAACTTGACAACTTGTAATAAGGGTCCCTTATACTATAAAAGTAACCCTTAGTCACCTTCTTAGATATCACTGCATGCACAACTTCAATCATAAAATCCTTTTTACGTATTAAAAGATTTAAGGTTACCTTTGTAATCCTGGTGATAGTTTAGATCACCCGTATTATCTCATAAATAATATTGAATCGTTTTGTGTTATTCATGTTGTGTTCATCACTCTAAATTATTCACGTTTACTTATTCACCACCTTTGTTCCTTTAGTGTGTTCTAGTAAATTCCGCGTACTAAATCACATTCATTCACAAATATCCCAAACACATTATTAAGACTAACATCCCAAGTGTTTGCACGTAATCCTTCCACAAGTGGTATCAGAGCAAGGCTAATATTTACGACATAAAAGAACAAAGCAAAAATGGATGTTGAGCACATTCAAACCAATGTGGCTGCAAAACTTCCATTACTCAAACAGAATGAGTTTGAGATGTGGAGACTGAGGGTTGAGCAATACTTCCAAGTACAAGACTATGCACTTTGGGAGATTATTGAAGAAGGAAACTCATTCAAACCAACAACCACCACCTCCACAGTAAACGATGCACTTATTACAACTGTACAAGTAAACCCAACAACCGCAGAAGAAAGAATCCAAAAGAGAAATGATCTTAAATCCAGGAGTATGCTTCTCATGTCTATTCCAAGTGACCAGCTTTTAATCTTCAACAAGTACAAATGTGCTAAAACCCTCTTTCAAGCTATTGTGGCTAGATTTGGTGGTAATGAAGCCACCAAGAAAACTCAGAAAACACTTCTAAAACAACAGTTTGAAAACTTTTCAGCCACAACAAATGAGTCTTTGGACAGCATGTTCAATAGACTACAAAAGCTTTCAAGTCAGTTAGCCATTCATGAAGTGATAATATCTCAAGAAGACTTAAACTCCAAATTCCTTAGAAGTCTACCCTCTGAATGGGCCACGCATGTCATTGTCTGGAAAAACAAACCAGATATTGATAACATGAGTCTTAATAATCTTTACAGCAACTTCAAAATAGTAGAGCATGAACTGAAGAAGTCTACTAGTTCAAGCTCAGGAAATATGGCCTTTGTGTCATCTCAAGGTACTATCAAGAAAGTTGATGAAGACAAAGATGGTAGAGAAGAAGGTACTGCCAACACAAATTTTGGTACTGCCAATACTTCTAGCAGTACCAAAACCATTTTAGATGAAACAATTGGTTGTGCTTTCCTAAAATCACAACACAATGGCTCCATATTAACCTTTGAAGATCTTCAAGAGATCAGTGATGATGATCTTGAAGAAATGGACATAAAGTGGTAGCTCTCACTTCTTAGCATGAGGGCTAAGAAATATTTGATGAGAACTGGAAAAAAGATTGTCATCAATGGTAATGAACCTGCTGGGTATGATAAGTCTAAAGTGGAGTGCTACAACTGCCACATGAAGGGTCACTACTCAAGAGACTGTAGAAGACCAAAGAAGCAGGGTGATAAGGGAAGAGGTTTTGAGAACAAGAACAAGGGAAACTATGAGAACAAGAGCAAGGAAGTGGAAATCACTGAAATAAAAGCTATGGTAGCTATTGATGGGCTGGGTTTTGATTGGAGCTTTATGGGTGAAGAAGAGTCAGCTTCAAATGAAATGGCTTTAATGGCTTTCACCAATCCTGAGGTACAAATTACTAAATGTTCTACTAATTGTGAAGTTTTTTAAGAATTGGAAATTTTAAGAAAACTTTATGATGAACTGAAAGTAGAAGAAAGAAAAACTCATCAAGACCTAGTTAATCATAAGTGTGGTATGGCCAAACTTGAGAAGCAGATAATTCACTTTAGAGAAAATGAACTCACCTTTTCTGACACAAAAGCTATTCTTAATAGAGACATATTTTTAAAAGATGCTGAAATAAGCCTTTTAAGAACTGAGTTTGCTAAAGTGAAGCAAGCAAAAGATAATATTCAACTAACTGTTACAACATTAGAAAATGCTTCTGACTGTACTAGAAGAATAGTTGAAAACCAAATGAACAAGAAAATCAAATCTGGGATTGGATACAACACTTGTCCATCTCCTTATAGAGGAATTCCCTGTCCCCCAGGTATAGATCTTGTTGAATCAGGTTTACATGAACTCACTAATAAACCACTAGAAAATGTAAAACCTGTAGAAAATAGTGAACCTTTTGAGAGTGCAAGGGATACTTCACTCTCTAACGAAAAGGTGCTCACTGATAATAGCTCAGATGATACATCTATTGAAGATTGGACACCTGATGAGAATGAAAAAGAGACTGCTTCAAAGAAAGGAAACAAAGTAGGACCAACCAGTCCTAAAAGTGTAGATAGTGTGACAAAGACTAAAGTTGTTCTAAAAACAGTTGAATGTTGTGCTAAATGTAATAGCAAACCTAGAGGTAGTCAGAGAAATTGGAATAATCTTAAGTCACACCAACTTGGTGATAATTTTGTTATGTACAAAAAGGCATGCTATTACTGTGGTAGTTTTAATCATACTCATGCTTATTGTAACAATTGGGTTTCTGGGAGTACATCAAGGTCTAAAACAAACCCCAGAAAAGGTTTTGTGAAATCTAGCACACCAAAAGTCAATCATAATGTTAGACCAAATGAGCCTGTTTACCCAAAATCCACTACTAAGGGTGCAAGTAACACTTTCAAACATACACCAAGAGTTGTGAAAAGTCTCATTGAAAGGAATTATGTGGTTAAAACACAAGATTGGAGACCAAAACTAAAAGGTCCTGCTAGACCAAATGGTACTGCCAAATTTGGTACTGTCAGACCAAAAACCACAAAATGTGTTAAGAATGAAAATGCTGTTACGTCCTCAGCATGTTGGATTTGGAGACCACTCTAATCAAAAGGTGCATCAACAGTCCTAAAGAGGTTTGATTATATTGATGCACGAGGCAAACCCAAGTCAGTCATGGCTTGGGTACCCCAAGGAAACTAATGTTATGACCAAGAAACACGTTCGGGAGGTCGCGGTTGATGGAAATACATCATTGTTTTAGAGAGAGAAAGGTGAAGAAAAGGTGGTTTATTAAAATGAAAAAGGTTTAGTTACACACACTATTTTCCCACACCCCTCATGGAGAGTCATGAGGGGTATTTATAGGCTCCATACACTACAAGTTTGCCTACTTGACAATAGTAGTCCTTGTAGTTTCTAATCTAGTCCATTTCACATGTGTGACGTTATCTTTATAAAAAGCGAGGCCAACAATCTCCCTCCAAGATATCGTCACACGTGAATGGTTACATGAGACCTATAAGTACATAAACAATGTACATTACATTACAACAATAGTAAACTATGTTGACGTTGTTGAAGCGCAGAGTCTCTGTAGTCTAGATACTGAGGCAGACTTGAAGTTCTCTCTTCCGACGATCTCGGCGTATGATCTTTGACACTGACGGCAAAGGTCTAAGTAGCTCTGAACTTCAACTGTAATGGTCTAGTTAGGTTATTACTCCCTCCTAACTAGTGAGCCTTTATTCTTTTTCTGCTCCCTCCTGAACCGACAACTCTCTTTTCATCTTGCAGCGGATAAAGTAGATTGTAAAGTGTTTGTACCATGGTTGTCGTTCAGGTAGCAGCATAACAACATAACTCACATAACATTGCATAGAAGGTTGGTAATAAGCTCTGATGAACACATACTTGGTACCTCATGGTACTTCTCTGGTATTAAGCACAGTTCCCTCGATCAACCAACGTACTGAAGACGAAACACTACTTCTTTTGGCATGTTCTTCTCCCTCCTGATGGTTGCGAGTCATCGGAATCATCATATTCTTGTGTACATGCCATACAATTACCTGTACTTTACACTTCTAATGCAATTTAGAAGCCATAACAGCTTTTTGGAGCACATTCTGTGAGTATATGTCGCTAAGATATGACTCTCTTTATCTACAATCTCCTCTCTTCTCTTCAACCTATAAGCGACCTTTTCAAATTCCAACCAGCTAGTAAATAACCTCTGACTAGAGAAACACCCCAATATAACAAATCTGAGAATAAAGTAAACATCCCGTAGATATGTGACTTAATCTTGTACTATGGTGTGACAAAGAACGGTGTAGAGAGTTCGTACACCATCGAATCTTTGAGTACTCTATACTCTTCAACCAACCAACCATCAAGTATAAGACGTACATCACCTCTTGATTATCCATAACTTCGTGTGACACTGAGCACTACAACGTAACTCCTTTAAGTGATAGTTATCTAGGTCTTCGTCCATCCACCCCTTGACCTATGAAAACTAGATAATCCAAGTCTTCGTCACTATCAATATTAGTGAATGCACAAACAAGTATCTTCGAAAGTCATGCATCCATCCACCCCTAGACTTTGAGATAAATAAGTACACATGTCCTTGAAATGAACTTTAAACCCAGAAAAATGATAATGAATTATCCCCATAATCACAGATTCCGATACTAGCCGTTGTCAATTGATTGTGATTCTTGATCAGGATCGTTTAAGCAATCCGTGGTGTGTTTTGGTGAAGCTTGAAATTCTATTTCGGGTGATTCGTAGTGATTTCGTATTTTCCCTCCAAAAATAAAATTGGAAAAATTTCTCGCCCATAATTTGGAAATCACTATGAAATGCAATTCTAAGGTTACTAGAAAAATTTGAGTTTTGAAAATTTTTACGCAAAATTTCACCGAAAATATTTGAATTTTAGCCTAAAAATTTGAATTTCGGGCCAAAATTTTCAACGTTATACCAAAATTAAAATCTCGCGTAAAAATTGGTCGTTTAGTCTCCTCTCAAAAATAAATTTTACTCAAATTTTCCCGCCAAAAAACTCTTTTTTTTTTTTTTTTTTTTTGGTCTAACTCGATAAACCATGTAACTCGATAAAGCTCCTAACTCGGTAACCTACCCAAACTCGGTAACCTTCCCAAACTAGGTAACCTTCAAACTCGATAAGCTCCTAACTCGATAACCATTCCCTAACTCGGTAACCTTCTCAAACTCGGTAATACCCCTAACTCGATAATACCTCAAACTCAATAAATCCTCTAACTCGGTAACCTTATTGTAACTCGGTAAGATCTTGAAACTCGATAAGATCATTTGTAACTCGATAAGCTCAGAAAAATTTGGCAGAGTTTCGTTTAGGTATAAGCCACAAAAAACCTAACTCGATAAACGATTAGGTAAAAGGCTAACTCGCCAAAGTAGATCCTAACTCGATAAGAACAACTTCTAGTATTTCAAATGATATTGCTGATCAAGGATATGTAGATAGTGGATGTTCAAGGCACATGACAGGCAACATGTCTTACCTCACAGACTTCAAATCATTTGATGGAGGATATGTTACCTTTGGGGGAGGAATCAAAGGAAAGATTACTGGTAAAGGTACAATTAAAACCAGTAAATTAGATTTTGAAAATGTGTACTTTGTGAAAGAACTTCAGTTTAATCTCCTAAGTGTCTCACAAATGTGTGACACAAAGAACAATGTTCTTTTTGCTAACACTGAATGCATTGTTCTTTCTCCTGATTTTAAAATTCTTGATGAAAGTCAGATTCTTCTTAAAATCCCAAGAAAGAACAATATGTACATTGTTGATTTAAAGAACATTGTTCCTAAAGAGAGTTTAACCTGTCTAGTAGCAAAAGCCTCATTGGATGAATCTATGCTATGGCATAGAAGGCTTGGTCATGTAAACTTTAAAACAATCAATACAATTGCAAAATATGATTTGGTTAGAGGTTTACCCAAAAAGATCTTTCAAAATGACCAAACCTGTGTTGATTGTCTAAAAGGCAAACAACATAGAGCTTCTTGTAAGCCCAAGACCCATAACTCAATTTCTCAAGCTTTATACATGCTTCATATGGACCTCTTTGGTCCTACATCTGTGAATAGCTTGAACGGTAAAAAAATATTGTCTTGTAGTTACTGATGATTACAGCAGATTTTCTTGGGTTTTCTTTTTGAGAACTAAGGATGAAACTAGTGAGATCCTTAAGTCCTATATTACAAGGATAGAAAACCAAACTGATAAGAAAGTGAAATTAATTAGATGTGACAATGGGACAGAATTCAAGAATAAAATTATGGATGAATTTTGCAAAGAAAAAGGAATAAAAAGAGAATATAGTGTAGCTAGAACCCCACAGCAAAATGGAGTAGCAGAAAGGAAAAATAGAACTCTTATAGAGGCTGCTAGAACAATGTTAGTAGACTCTAAGTTTCCTATTTCATTTTGGGCTGAAGCTGTAGGTACTGCTTGTTATGTGCAGAACGGGGTTCTTGTGATTAAACCTCATAGAAAGACTCCTTATGAACTTTTTTTTGGTAGAACACCATCTCTAAGTTTTATGAGACCTTTTGGATGTCATGTCACTATTCTTAATACCAAAGATCATCTAGGAAAGTTTGAAGGAAAAGCTGATGAAGGCTACATGATAGGGTATTCTTTGCAAAGTAAGGCCTATAGGGTGTATAATAGTTGCACTAGGCTAGTGGAAGAAAATCTGCACATAGAGTTTCAAGAGAAACTACCTAATGTTGCAGGTATTGGACCAGATTGGTGTTTTGACATTGATAAGCTTTCAGAATCTATGAACTATGTGCCTGTCACAGGTACAAATACTAATGATAATGCAGGCTTTGAAGACAATGTTGAAACAACTGAAGATCAAGATTACATCATGATGCCAATTTGGAAAGGATTGGATTTATCTTCAAGACATGGAGAGCCTTCTAATACAACAAATGAAGGTGTTGAAAATGATCATGGAACTCAAGGTCAAGGGAATCAAGAAAATTCTGCAAATGAAAATGGTACTGCCAGTTCACCAAATGGTACTGCCAGTTCACCAGATGGTACTGCCAGTTCACAAGTTGGTCCTGCTGAACCATTAAATGTTCTATCAGATGATTCCTTACCAGAAGATGTAGGATTGGCAATCTTCCACTTACCTATGATGTTCCTACAACACACAACACAAGAATTCTCAAAGATCACTCCATTGATAATGTGATTGGCAGCATTGATTCTGGTGTTAAAACAAGAACTCAAATTCAGACCAAGAAGGGTTTGTCTTAGCTATCTATGAAGAAAAGAACCATGAAGTTGCCAACATATGCTTGTTTTCATGCTTTCTCTCACAGGTTAAACCCAAAAACATTACAAAGGCCTTAGATGATTCAAGTTGGGTTGAAGCAATGCAAGAAGAACTACTTCAATTCAAACTTCAGAAGGTTTGGATACTGGTTGATTTGCCCAAAGGTTACAGGGCAATTGGAACCAAATGGGTATTCAGGAATAAGAAAGATGAAAGGGGAATAGTGATCAAAAACAAAGCAAGATTGGTGGCCCAAGGGTATACTCAAGAAGAAGGAGTGGATTATGAAGAAGTTTTTGCTCCTGTTGCAAGAACTGAAGCAATTAGGCTATTCTTGGCCTATGCTTCTTTCATAGGCTTCACTGTTTACCAAATGGATGTCAAAAGTGCCTTTTTATATGGTACTATTGAAGAAGAAGTGTATGTTTCTCAACCTCCAGGCTTCATTGATGAAGAATATCCAGACAAGGTGTACAAGATTACCAAGGCTCTTTATGGTCTACACCAAGCTCCTAGGGCTTGGTATGAAACATTGGCTTTCTATTTATTGGAAAATGGATTTCAAAGAGGCAAGATTGATCCAACTTTGTTCATCAAAAGAACCAAGAAATACATCTTGCTGGTGCAGATTTATGTTGATGACATTATCTTTGGATCCACAAACCAGGAGTTGTGTGTGGAGTTTGAAAAACTTATGCATAGTAAGTTTGAAATGAGTTCCATGGGGGAACTTACTTTCTTTCTGGGTCTCCAAGTGAAACAATCAAATAAAGGCATATTTATCAGCCAAGATAAGTATGTAGCAGAGATCCTAAGGAAGTTTGGGTTTGCAGATTCAAAGGTTGCAAGTACACCAATGGATTCAGAAAAGGGGTTACTCAAAGATACTGAGGGTGAAGATGTTGATGTGCACAATTATAGATCAATGATTGGATCCTTGATGTACCTTACATCAGCAAGACCAGATATCATGTTCCCAGTATGTGTGTGTGCAAGTTTTCATGTAAATCCAAAAGTTTCTCATCTCACAGCAGTCAAAAGAATCTTTAGATACCTCAAGGGTCAACCTAGGTTGGGTCTATGGTATCCAAGGGAATCATCTTTTGAATTGATGGCTTATTCTAATAGTGACTATGCTGGTGCAACCCTAGGCAGAAAATCCACAACTGGTGGATGTCAATTTCTTGGCTGCAGACTCATATCATGGCAATGCAAGAAGCAAACAATGGTGGCCAACTCTACAACTGAAGCAGAATATGTTGCAAGTGCAAGTTGTTGTGGCCAAGTTCTTTGGATTTAAAATCAATTGCTTGACTATGGGTACAATTTTCTTAACACCATTATTTACATTGACAATAGTAGTACTATTTGTGTCATTAAAAATCCAGTTCAACATTCAAAAACAAAACACATTGAAATCAGACACCATTTCATAAGAGATTGCAATGAGAAAAGGTTAATACAAGTTGTCAAAATTGATTCTGAAAAGAATTTTGCAGACCTTCTCACCAAAGCTTTTGATTTAGGTAGATTTAAATACCTGGTAGCAGGTATTGGTATGATAAATCTTTGAAAAACATGTGTTTTTGTACATAAAATAAACAAGTTCTGGCCTTTAAACATGGTACTGCTAGTTAGTCATAAGGTACTGTCAGTACATAATTGGTACTGCTAGTATAAAGTTTGCTCTGTTTTTGTTCATCTTGATGCTTAAAATGTTGACAATGCTATAAAACAAGTGCTCTGCACTCTGTTCTTTTGGTCTACAGCTAACAAATTTCAGGTTACTCAAGATTGATAACAAAAATCATGATGTGGAGATGGTAATCAGTTCACCAAGTTTTACAAACTTAAGAGCTGGCTAGTCCAAAAGCAAACGGCTATTGGTAAAGACTTCTCAAATCCGTTGATAGCTGATAGTTTGCTAAAAACTATAAGGGATTTTTACTTAAATTTCAAAGAGACTGCCAAGTTATATTCAAAATACAAGGTACTGGTAGTTCAAATTTTAGTACTAGTAGAGTAAAATGGTACTGCTACATAGCCGTTGAGTCTGTCAGTTTAAAAAATATAGCCGTTGTTTGAAGGGTATTTCAGTAAACTCCTCATGTTTTCCTTGTCTTAAGGGTTTGGTTATTATATTTCACATATAAAAGATCTTTTTGACCGTCTCTTAAATTTTTTATCTATATCTTCAATAGTCGGTCAAAAGTAATTTTCTCATAATATCTTTAATCAATCCTTATCACAATTCACACTCACCTTTCATCTTCTACCAGTACCACAATCAAATACCACCATCATAATCAAGTTTTTCCTTAAACCTTCTCCATGGTTAATCTAAGTTTTGTCAAACGTCACAACCAGTTAGCATTTTTGGAAAAGTCTGAGGAAAATGAATCTTTTCATCAAATAGTGGACTTTCTAAACAATTCTTACATCAGGTTTGCTTTACTTGTGAATCCCACTATTTATGAATCTCAACTTTTACAATTTTGGCAAACGACTAGAGTTAAAACTCTTAGGAATGGGATTCAAGATTTAAAGGTCAAAGTGGATGGCAGAACCCTGACTTTTACCGAATCATCCATTCGAAGACATCTTCATTTGGATGATTCAGATGGTATTAGTCAATTGCCTGATACTAAAATCTTTGAAAATTTGACAAAAATGGGGTATAATGTGACTTCTACTAAACTCACATTTCTTAAAAAGCATTTTACCCCTCAATGGAGATTTTTGATCCATACCATCCTTCATTGTTTAATCCAAAAGAAAACCTCATGGGAGTAGTTTAGTGGTAACATGGCTGCAACTCTCATTTGCTTGGCAACAAACAAAAAATTCAACTTTTCAAAATACATTTTTGATGGATTGGTTAAAAATGTGGATAGTTAAACAAAGTTTTTGATGTAACCCAGGTTTATTCAATGCATCCTCAACAAATTCAAATATTTGTTACTTCCCCCAAACAAACCTTTTAAAACTCCAAAACTTACCCACAAGGTGTTTTCAAATATGAAAATTGGTTTTCAAGGTGAAGAAGTACCACTTTTTGAGGAGATGTTATCACAACATACTGAAGAACCATCCACATCATCTGATCATTCATCACCAAACCCATCACCAGTACCATCAGCCACACCACCATCACTAGTACCATCAGCCACACCACCATCACAAATACCATCTGCAACATCACCACCCCACTCTCCTCCACATCAAAGTTTAGATTCTCAGACTATAAAGGAACTAAAGGAGCAAGTGCAGCTCTTGCAAACTGCTCTTGAAAGGCAAAACAAGCACTTTACAGAGACTAACACCAAGCTAGTTAAGAGGGTTGAGAAATTGGAGTTAAAGGTGAAGTTGTTGAAGGGTAAAAGATCTTCTCAGTTGGTTGTTTCTAGTTCTTCAAGTTCAGATGCAGAAGGTTTGGGTCTTTCTTCCAAAAAGGGGAGGATGGGTAGTTCTAAGAGTGAAGAAGAGATTCAGTTTCAAGTTTATGAAGGAACTCAAGTGATTGATGAAGAGCCTGCTAGTGCAGAAAAAGGGCCTGCTAGTTCAAAAGAGGCTGCTGAAGCAGAGCAAGAGCCTGTTGGGATTCAGAGGCTATTGGCTATGGATTTAAAAGGTTCTGATCAAATGTTCTACAAAAGAAAAAGGGGATCACAGCCTCAGGGGAGGTTTCGTGTTTCTGATGAACAATCTGCTGCTCCAAGTCTAGAATCAACACCAAAAGACAAGGGCAAGAAAATTATGTTTGAAGATGAAACAAAGCCTAAAAAGTTGAAGAAGAAAGAACAAGTACAGATGGCTGTAGATGATATGTTATCCAAACAGCTTCATGAAGAAGAGGTTATGGGGGCTGAAGAAGAGTCAAGAATATTACAAGAAAAATTTGATGCTCAGCTGCAATATATCATTTCCATTGATCCAATTGTAAGGGGTGAAGCTTATACTCTTGTGTGTGATGAGTCTCTTAGCTCAAATGAAATGACAATCAAGCTCAATGATTTCATCACTAAGAAATACAATCAAGAGGCATTGGATGATGTCTATCAGTAGATCCAGAAGAATAAGAAGAAAGGGTTTAAAATGCCTCATTCTGAGACTAATCAGAAGCATTTCTTCAAGCTATATCTGAAAAGAGAAGTGAACATGAAGGATCATCAACTCAAAAATAAATCATTTGATGAATTGAAGCTTCTATACTTAGAGGCTTACAGAAGAAACAAAACCAGATTCCTCATGGATTCACAAGAAAGGCCTTCCAAAAGAAGAAGAGATGATCAGAAGGATCAAGCAGCTCAGAAAGAGAAAGCAGACTTGCCTCCTGTTCAGTCAAGAGAAATGGTTGTCCATGTTCCACAAGTTGTCTTTGCTGAACCTTTACATGCAAGACATCCAATCATAGATTGGGAAATCTAGTATGACAAATTTGGTAAAGCATGGAAGATAACAAGAGTTGGCAATAAGGTTGAAATATTCAATAACTTTAAAAATCTGCTTAGAGCATGTAGCAGAATGGATCTAGATAAATTGTGGGACTTAGTTCAAGAGAAGCTAAAAACAAAGTATAAACCTGATGCAAAGGAGCAAGAGTATGGATGGAGTTCAGCAGATTATATGATCCAAATCCTGCTGATACACATTGGAAATTTCCTTACCATGATTTATCTGTTTCATGGGAATACTTCAGCATGAGCCATATTCATCATCTTTCCACTCAGAGTGGAATAGAACTTTTTATGCTAAGTGAGAAGGAGTATCCTTTAAGCTATGAAGTATTATCAGTCTTGATCTCTGATAAGCTATTATGTGAAGAAGAAACTGATGCAGTCAAAAGACTGAAGGAAAGCATATTTGATCAATATGAAAGCCTAAGGAGGAATAGATGATAAGGTTTTTGGAAGAGTTCCCTCAGATCCTCAAGGTATGAATTTTATTCACAAGAAACTTGGTTATTTTAATAAGGAATAACAAGTTAAGGGGAGGATTGTTGGTAATAAAATGCTCAAGTCAAAGAGTCTGCCAGAAGAGCCTGCCAGATGATGAGTTAAGCCTGCCTCTTTGTTTTGTTGAAGTTGAAGATAAACTAACAGTACCTTCTGTAACACCCCCAAAATCATCACGTCAGCGGAAGACTTAAAATGTCAGCGGAAGACTTTTTGGGTGTTACTTAGAGGATCTTTATCACAATCATAGAAAACGACACAAAGGTGACGCTTTAAAATTTAATTCATTCAAAATACCAACTATTCGAGACATCAAGATGTTTCATAATTTAAACAACATGTTTATTTGAAATGTGTCAAAACGTTTATTTAAGCCCATGCCGGGTTACAAGCCCACTCCGTGCCTTCAAGTTCCTTCTTGTTTAGTTTCCTGAGATAAACACATGCTAAAAAGTGTCAACACAAAGGTTGGTGAGTTCATAGAGTTTATAGTTTCAAATATCGATTTCTAAAATCAAAGAGTTTATGATTTCACAGTAGATATAATAACAGTTAATTATCAAATTAAAGTATGAGTAAATCCATATGTTCATAGCTTAGATCAAAATTAGAAATTGAGTATTTTCCTTATTAATTCGAAAATAGTCCATTGATTTGCCTTTCACCGGGTCAAAACCCAAAATAGTAGTTGGTTTATAAATCCATTGATCACAAGTTTCGAGGTTTGGGCTACCTTGTTGTACCCGTAACACAATCCAGTGGGCCACGTTGTTGCACCCATAACATAACCAGTGGGCCAGTTGTTAGCACCTGATTGACTCCAAACGGTCAACCTAAATTGACCAAGGAATGGTCAACTAGGTCAAACAGCCTAGAGTCAATGCTCCGCGGAAGTATAAGGTTTCCCCGGGTCGTATGTCCCGACGAGGTGTGAATTGTAAACAAACGGTTATTTGATCGGGTGACTTTGGACAGGAAAAGGGGTTTAAGTGTGATTGAACTATGGAATCTACAGTGAAATAGCTTAAACAAGCTATGTGAACAAGACGGGAAAGTTCCAAAAACTAGAAACGATTTAAACCTAAAAACGTGTACGTTACGTTTAAATAAAACGTAAGCGCACAAAATAAAACGTGAAATCTGAAATCTGAAAACACCCAGGGGGTGAAAATGACTTTTTTACAAAGTAAAAGGTAAGATAAAATTTTTAGAAAAAGAAAAACTATTTTTACACTATTTAATAATTTAATATTAATTAATTACTATTTAATACTTAATTATTAATATTTAAAACACTTAAATATACTTTAATACTAATTAAATACTAGAAAAATGAAAATAAAATTTCTAAAATTATTAAATAACTAAAAATAAGTTTTAAAATTAAAAATAACTATTTTTGTCTTTTTGTGAATTTTCTATTAATTAATTACTAATTAATTACTAATTACTAATTAAACTATTTTAAATTAAGAAAATTACTAAATGAACAGTAAAAATTCTAAGAAAATTTATAAAATTACATTATAATATATAAAAGCTATAAAAACTATAAAAACTAGGTTTTACTTAATAAAAACTAATTATGCTATTTTAAACTTAATATTAATTAATAATTAATAAAACTAAAATTAATTCTAATAAATACTAAATAACAAAATAAAAATCTGAAAAAATTATTATAAATACTTTAATATATGAGGAAATTAATAAAAATATAAAAATGACAATTACTTAATAAAAATTTAAAAATGAAAATTAAAATTAAATTACATTAAATAGAAACTATCACTTAATTTTAAATTGGTTTTTCTTGATTTTTCTTTTACAAACCTAATTTATGACTAAAAACAAGAACTTTTTGTAAAAACAAATTTTTTATAAACTTAAAATAAGCTGAATATAAGCTGAAATGGTCAACAGTTGACCATAGTTGACCAAAAAGCAAAATGGGCTAAAACTAGCATGTGTGGGACCCACAAGGGTTGAAACTGATCCAAATAAGCTTATGGAACTTGTATAAGCTGGAAAAAGCAAAGGTGGACTACTCACTAAGCAAATAAGCCACAAATAAGCCCTTGGCTTATTTTGATGAACACTGATCTGGGACAGATTTGTGGGGGTGGTTTAGGTGGGACCCAGTGGTTTCTAGGTCAACCCAATGGTCAAAAGAGGAAGCCCACCAGGGGGGGGGATTGAATGGAGCAAGGTGGGGGGTTGTGGGACCCACTGGGTGGTCAGAACACCACCACAAAGTGGTGGTGGTGGGTGATGGTTCTGTGCAGCAGGGCACACAGATGAGCCTGCAGCCCACTTTGGGGCCTTGTGGTGGCAAGGGAAAAAATCACAAAAATAAAAGGGGCATGGAAACTTGAAATCTAGCTGATAGACAACAATTAGAAACAGATTTCACATCATAAAAGCAATTACATAAATCAAATTAAATCTTTGAGTTTTTGTGAAAATCTGAGCTTATACACAATTGACTTTTTGAGATAAATTACCTAGTTGACTTTTATGAACTTTGGTTGATCATAATTGATGAAATGTGTTATGTTAATCTTAAACAAACCTAAATGAGGCATCCTAAACACATTCTAAGCTAGATTGAAGCTTATGTTGCCCCCTAGTCTTAACAGTTAACTGTTAATGGGGTTGAGAGATGAATTTGACTTTTTCTTTTAATGACCTATGTGTTTTATCATATTACTGACCTATATGAACCTAGTAAGACAAGTTCCAACTAAAAACAACAACTAGAACAAGCTATAACACAAAGAACTCCACTGTACCAAACACTACTTTAAAAAACTGATTTTAAAGTTTTCTTAGATTTAAGAAGATTTGAGCTACAATACTGATACAACTAATCTAAATAAGTTAAAAAAAAATGAGATTACACTAAAATGATGCAGAATGAAGCAATGTAAGAGGCTAAATGGGATTATGCAAGAATGACTTTAAGCTTGCACAATTGAGACAATATGAAATCTATATTATGGAAGCAAGTAATACTAATACTAATGAACATACAGAAGCCAAATAAGCACAAAAACTCAAATATCAATAACCATAACCCATCAAATCCACAACTCTCATTACAAGGCAGTGATTAGACAATGAGTTGAGATTATGACACAAAGGCCTACAAATCTATAATAATTGAACTAGACTAGATATTCTACACTATAAATATCACAATTAGGCAATAATACACAGAAGTTAAACCACAACAAGCTATGCTACAGTAAAATGGAACATTGAGCTTACAAATGGATCCAAGTAGAGCTGAGGTTTTCAAGTACCAAGAATACACCTATTAGCTTCCCAATAAGCTACTATTACCAGAACAATCACCATTCACCATGATCCAAGCTTTCTTCTTCCTTCTCTTATGATTTTTTTATTTTCCAACTATTTTCTTGTGATTTTTGATTATTTTTGGTATTTACTAGCTAACTGATACAACTTGCTTCAAAAACTTATTAAAGCCTCTAAGTAAGCTAAGTTGAGCTCAAATGAACATACTACCACCACTTTTAACAACTTGGAACCAAAATGAGATTTTACCTAAATTTAGCATAAACTGAATTAAGAATGGAAATATGAAATTGATAGCTGAAACAAATTTAGATTGCATTAAAAACACTAAGAATACAACTTGTAAGTGACAAGATACAATGAAAATTAAAATTACACTAAAAACGACATTGAGTTATATTAAGTTACACTACACTAGCTAACTCCCTTTTTCTTCTGCTTCTTTTTGACTTTTATAGTTCCTGGAGATATTCCTTGACTTTCCCATCACTTTCCTGAGCCCTTGGATGAGCCAAAATGATCCTGGCCTTTCATATTGTTTTTGGCGGGAAAAATTATTTGGCAGGGTGTGGGATTGCTTGGAAGGTTTTAAGGGTAATAAATGAGGTTTGTTATTTAGTGTTTGGAGGGGGAATATGGAGTGGGTAAGGTGAGCTGGAGGAGGGGGGTTGGAGGTGTGTTGCAGGGGATTACCAGGCCTAGTGGTGAGGGTGATGGAGTGGTACGGGGTGTTTGTTTGACCGAAGTCAACAAAAGGGGTGGATTGGATTATGAGTTTTAGGTTGGGTGGGCTGGATTGGGCTTAGGGGGTAGGATTTAGTGTTGGACTGGGTTGGGGTATTGGGTGGATAAGGGATTTGGGTTTTTTTTTTTTACTTTTGGTCCAATAGGTTAAGTAATAAAGGAACAAGGACCAATATTGTAATTTTGCAAAAGTGTTGGACTGAAAATGTACATGTTCCAGAGTTATCACAAGTACCAAAATTTCCAAACACCAATATTTCCAAAACCATTTTTGCTATTTTCATTTTTCAAATATTTCCCGAGGACTAAATTTGTAACTTTCTAAACCTCGGGGACTAAAATTGCCAAATTGTGAAAATATTTTATCCAAGGACCAATATTGAACAATTTGAATTTACAAGGACCAAAAATGATTTTTCTCTCAAAAATACCCCACCAGGGACTGAATCTGCCAAAA
Organism: Artemisia argyi; assembly: GCA_030686995.1. Taxonomy (NCBI): domain Eukaryota; kingdom Viridiplantae; phylum Streptophyta; class Magnoliopsida; order Asterales; family Asteraceae; genus Artemisia; species Artemisia argyi. The sequence continues at coordinate 132,329,553 of CM060703.1, forward strand.
TCTGAAACTCCAGGGACCAAAAGTGTAAATTTCCAAAACTTTCCAATTTTTCACCAAAGGACTAAATATGACATTTTATGATTTCAAAATGACCTTTGGTGATAATTTTCTATATTTTGAACATCCAGGACTAGTTTTGTCATTTTATGAAAGCTGGGGGACTGAAACTGCCAATTTTGCAAACTTTGTGCGTTTTTCATTTGTTTTTGCTCATTTTGCATCTAAAACATATAAAACACAATTTTGAAATATTTTCAGTATTTTGATGCATTACTGAGTGTTTTTGTATGTTTTGCAGTTCAGAATAGACCAAAAATGATGAGTGTTTGAGCACTCATCAATCCCCCACACTAAACTATTGCTAGTCCCTAGCAATACTGTTTTGAAAACTTGATGGATTTGAAAAACTCTTTACCAAAAGCCATCACTTCTGGAGTAGCCAGGTGTAAGAACTGTGGCACACCTGATAACCGTGTGATTTTGAGCAAACCACCAGCTTTCAACGGATTTGAGTAGTCTTTACCAAAAGCCGTTTGCTTCTAGACTAGCCAGCTCTTCATGGAATAGTCAACATCTTGGTGAGCTGATTACCAATTATGGATTTTCCACGGCCTTTACCACAAGCCATAATCTTGCGGGCTAGCCAACTCATTTGTTTTCGGGGAGTTGAGGAACCGTACAATTTTAGGCAAATTGCCAGCCATAAACGGATTTGAGATGTCTTTACCAAGAGCCGTTTGCTCCTGGACTAGTCAATCCCTTTTGTCGCTTAGACAAGGCGGACTGATTACCACAAAAATTTTGAAGCACCAGTGAAAAAAATTTTAAAATTTTTGAAATTTTGGCTAAAACGGGGGTATTATATAGTAAAATGTGATAAAATTCGCTAGAATAGCGAATACCCCCCCACACTTAGCATGAATATTGTCCTCAATATTCAAAATCCCGGCTATTATGCCGACATTTAGAACGTAAAAGGGCAACATTACAAGCTAAGCGTGGAAAACACCATTTTGTATTTTCACTCTTGTAACCATAGCATGGGGGACTCCCCCACACTTAGGGTGAAAACCCTATAAGCATGCTCTGTTTTTGTTTACCGAGTCGCTAGCTTGACTCGACCCCGAATTCATTTGTCCTTGGGGAAGCATGATGTGGAAGAAACAATCTCAATCGGACTTTCATTCAAGATGTTTGGACAAACATTTGAAGCACGTGAAAGTTCCACACCGATGAGATAAGTATCCGGCTCAAGATAATGATACATGAAAATGCCGGGATCAAAGATGGTGTCTTCATTCCCGAAGGAGTGAAGAACAAGAGAAGTCACCCTGTAGGTGAAGAAAAGGAAGAAAACCATGATAAAAAGCATGATTTGATCTTCTTCCTCAAGAGGAGGCTCAATAGCCTGAGTTTGGATTTCAAAGGGTAAGCTCGTAAACAACCCGGGAGGGTGGGTGGGAATTTGCAAATTCTCATGATTGAGTGCATCTCCCCCCGGGATATCAAACTCCGGAGGAGTCATGACATGATGAGCGAGTTCACCGGAGAACTCCTCATGAAGAGAATCATTCACAAGATGTGAATTTGTGAATTCATGTTCCGGAATAGACTCATCACAATCCTCATTCTGAATATCAAAGAGTGGATTATCAGAAATCAAAGTGAATTCAGATTCGAATTCAAATAGAGGATTGGTGAGAGTCGTATTGAATGTTTCGGGAACAAAGAAAATATTATTCTCTGTTGGACTGTTGGGATAAGAAGTGAGTGACGGATCATGATATAGGAGACTTTCAATTTCTCCCAGATCGGCTTCAAAGTTAAGGAGACCATCATTACTTTCCAAGGAAAGTGGATCGATGTGAGCAAGTTCATCAGCGAACTCCTCAAGAAGATGATCAGCATCAGTTTGTGGAACTGATGCCTCAACATACTCGATATCTCCATAAGATATACAATCATCGCTAAAATCTGAGAAAGTCTCAAATTGATCTTTAGGACACTCAATAGGTGAAGGAATATCACACATATCATCCAAAGTTCCCTGTGACTCTCTCGGGATTGGGATAAGGATCTCAACACTAGACTTTATTAATTCATCCGATTCCTTATTAGGAACAGTGCTAAGATGCTCATCCCCCATGTTAAGAGAGTGAGTGTGAACTTCGGGTGTGATAAGAGACTGAGGGAGATAAGAAAGACTAGCACACATAGATTTTATATTTTTCATGTGTTCTTCTGCTAGCAATTCTTGCATACTCTTATCTCCCTGTGCTTCCATGGAAGGAATCTCAACTGATGAACTGGATGAATCTTTGTAATATTCCTTCATTTGAATAGAATCCTCATCATCATCGTCATCATGAAGAGCAGCATAGCGAAGATTGGCACGTATTTTAGCCGCTCTTTGCTCAGCAAGTAATTCTTCCATGCTCGATTCGTTTCTAGCATCTCGTTCTTCAGCAAGTAATTCTGCCATTGATTTTTCACGAGATTCTTGAAACGATGTAGTAGCCAACCCCTCCTTAAATTTTTTAATTGCTTCAAGAACCTTATCACAAAGGTCTTGTGGGAATTGAGGGGTTGCTTGGGTAGTTGGGTCTTGTGGAGATGGGTCTTGACATGAATAGTCGTAATTGTTACAAGGAAACGGATTCCCTGTTTGACAATCAGAGCTAGTGTGTGGACCTCCACAATACTCACAACAGTAAAACTGATGTGGCTGTGAGTCGTGTGTGCTGTAGTCATAATTGTTATCAGAAAACTGCTCATAGACAAGCGTGTTTCCTGATTGACAATCAGAACTGTAGTGTGGACCACCACAGTACTCACAACAGTAAAACTGTTGAGTCTGGCTTGGTGTAACTTGATACGAAGCATCATTGAGGTTTGGATAATATGATTCTTGCTCGTATGAATGTGATGGGTAATCGAAAAAATTTGAAGAGTCGTTGAATGAGTCTTGATTAGGGTCATAAGCAAATAAATTACTCGACCCACAAAACAAACAACTCCCGTTTTGAATATCGTTACCACATTGCACACATGTACACCAACGACATGGTAAACCGAAAAGTGGCTCACCACAACCGACACAAGGAACAAAATCTGGAGGTGGGACAAGTGGTGTGCTCTTAGAGCTAGCAATTTCCACCACTTCCGTTATGGTCTCGGGTTTAGGTTCTTGATAAATGTGAAGGTTAGGTAAGTCGTTCTTTTCAGTCACTGCCCTAAGCTCAGCACGTATGCTTGACAAACTTTTGACCGTAAACCGTGAAAGATCAGGATTGATTCTTGAAGGTTTAGGAGCATTTGTGAGCTTAGGTTCTTGGACAACCGTAGGTTGGACGTACTTAGCACTTCCATCGTCAGAGGGAAGTACAGGATCCTTTGTCACCTCGGTTTCTTGATTCATTTCCCTCACCGGAGAGGGAATAGGAATCGAAGGTCCATCATAATCACTACGACATCTCGATATTTTTGACAAGGCCATAAGTTTTTCAATTTTGCTCTCAAAGGCCCATTGTTCAAAGAAATCGTCATCGAGAGATGTCATTTAGAATTATTCATGAGAGGGGTATAAGAAGGTAGAATCAAACTGATAGAGGGTAAGGAAAAATATTTTTGGGTTTTTATGAAAAGATATGAACAAAGATGGATAAATGTACAATGGAACGAATTCCGAAGACACTAATCAGAAAAACCGTTTAGATATGCACACAACCTCCCCGGCAGCGGCGCCAAATTTTGATTGACTCCAAACGGTCAACCTAAATTGACCAAGGAATGGTCAACTAGGTCAAACAGCCTAGAGTCAATGCTCCGCGGAAGTATAAGGTTTCCCCGGGTCGTATGTCCCGACGAGGTGTGAATTGTAAACAAACGGTTATTTGATCGGGTGACTTTGGACAGGAAAAGGGGTTTAAGTGTGATTGAACTATGGAATCTACAGTGAAATAGCTTAAACAAGCTATGTGAACAAGACGGGAAAGTTCCAAAAACTAGAAACGATTTAAACCTAAAAACGTGTACGTTACGTTTAAATAAAACGTAAGCGCACAAAATAAAACGTGAAATCTGAAATCTGAAAACACCCAGGGGGTGAAAATGACTTTTTTACAAAGTAAAAGGTAAGATAAAATTTTTAGAAAAAGAAAAACTATTTTTACACTATTTAATAATTTAATATTAATTAATTACTATTTAATACTTAATTATTAATATTTAAAACACTTAAATATACTTTAATACTAATTAAATACTAGAAAAATGAAAATAAAATTTCTAAAATTATTAAATAACTAAAAATAAGTTTTAAAATTAAAAATAACTATTTTTGTCTTTTTGTGAATTTTCTATTAATTAATTACTAATTAATTACTAATTACTAATTAAACTATTTTAAATTAAGAAAATTACTAAATGAACAGTAAAAATTCTAAGAAAATTTCTAAAATTACTTTATAATATATAAAAGCTATAAAAAATATAAAAACTAGGTTTTACTTAATAAAAACTAATTATGCTATTTTAAACTTAATATTAATTAATAATTAATAAAACTAAAATTAATTCTAATAAATACTAAATAACAAAATAAAAATCTGAAAAAATTATTATAAATACTTTAATATATGAGGAAATTAATAAAAATATAAAAATGACAATTACTTAATAAAAATTTAAAAATGAAAATTAAAATTAAATTACATTAAATAGAAACTATCACTTAATTTTAAATTGGTTTTTCTTGATTTTTCTTTTACAAACCTAATTTATGACTAAAAACAAGAACTTTTTGTAAAAACAAATTTTTTATAAACTTAAAATAAGCTGAATATAAGCTGAAATGGTCAACAGTTGACCATAGTTGACCAAAAAGCAAAATGGGCTAAAACTAGCATGTGTGGGACCCACAAGGGTTGAAACTGATCCAAATAAGCTTATGGAACTTGTATAAGCTGGAAAAAGCAAAGGTGGACTACTCACTAAGCAAATAAGCCACAAATAAGCCCTTGGCTTATTTTGATGAACACTGATCTGGGACAGATTTGTGGGGGTGGTTTAGGTGGGACCCAGTGGTTTCCAGGTCAACCCAATGGTCAAAAGAGGAAGCCCACCAGGGGGGGGGATTGAATGGAGCAAGGTGGGGGGTTGTGGGACCCACTGGGTGGTCAGAACACCACCACAAAGTGGTGGTGGTGGGTGATGGTTCTGTGCAGCAGGGCACACAGATGAGCCTGCAGCCCACTTTGGGGCCTTGTGGTGGCAAGGGAAAAAATCACAAAAATAAAAGGGGCATGGAAACTTGAAATCTAGCTGATAGACAACAATTAGAAACAGATTTCACATCATAAAAGCAATTACATAAATCAAATTAAATCTTTGAGTTTTTGTGAAAATCTGAGCTTATACACAATTGACTTTTTGAGATAAATTACCTAGTTGACTTTTATGAACTTTGGTTGATCATAATTGATGAAATGTGTTATGTTAATCTTAAACAAACCTAAATGAGGCATCCTAAACACATTCTAAGCTAGATTGAAGCTTATGTTGCCCCCTAGTCTTAACAGTTAACTGTTAATGGGGTTGAGAGATGAATTTGACTTTTTCTTTTAATGACCTATGTGTTTTATCATATTACTGACCTATATGAACCTAGTAAGACAAGTTCCAACTAAAAACAACAACTAGAACAAGCTATAACACAAAGAACTCCACTGTACCAAACACTACTTTAAAAAACTGATTTTAAAGTTTTCTTAGATTTAAGAAGATTTGAGCTACAATACTGATACAACTAATCTAAATAAGTTAAAAAAAAATGAGATTACACTAAAATGATGCAGAATGAAGCAATGTAAGAGGCTAAATGGGATTATGCAAGAATGACTTTAAGCTTGCACAATTGAGACAATATGAAATCTATATTATGGAAGCAAGTAATACTAATACTAATGAACATACAGAAGCCAAATAAGCACAAAAACTCAAATATCAATAACCATAACCCATCAAATCCACAACTCTCATTACAAGGCAGTGATTAGACAATGAGTTGAGATTATGACACAAAGGCCTACAAATCTATAATAATTGAACTAGACTAGATATTCTACACTATAAATATCACAATTAGGCAATAATACACAGAAGTTAAACCACAACAAGCTATGCTACAGTAAAATGGAACATTGAGCTTACAAATGGATCCAAGTAGAGCTGAGGTTTTCAAGTACCAAGAATACACCTATTAGCTTCCCAATAAGCTACTATTACCAGAACAATCACCATTCACCATGATCCAAGCTTTCTTCTTCCTTCTCTTATGATTTTTTTATTTTCCAACTATTTTCTTGTGATTTTTGATTATTTTTGGTATTTACTAGCTAACTGATACAACTTGCTTCAAAAACTTATTAAAGCCTCTAAGTAAGCTAAGTTGAGCTCAAATGAACATACTACCACCACTTTTAACAACTTGGAACCAAAATGAGATTTTACCTAAATTTAGCATAAACTGAATTAAGAATGGAAATATGAAATTGATAGCTGAAACAAATTTAGATTGCATTAAAAACACTAAGAATACAACTTGTAAGTGACAAGATACAATGAAAATTAAAATTACACTAAAAACGACATTGAGTTATATTAAGTTACACTACACTAGCTAACTCCCTTTTTCTTCTGCTTCTTTTTGACTTTTATAGTTCCTGGAGATATTCCTTGACTTTCCCATCACTTTCCTGAGCCCTTGGATGAGCCAAAATGATCCTGGCCTTTCATATTGTTTTTGGCGGGAAAAATTATTTGGCAGGGTGTGGGATTGCTTGGAAGGTTTTAAGGGTAATAAATGAGGTTTGTTATTTAGTGTTTGGAGGGGGAATATGGAGTGGGTAAGGTGAGCTGGAGGAGGGGGGTTGGAGGTGTGTTGCAGGGGATTACCAGGCCTAGTGGTGAGGGTGATGGAGTGGTACGGGGTGTTTGTTTGACCGAAGTCAACAAAAGGGGTGGATTGGATTATGAGTTTTAGGTTGGGTGGGCTGGATTGGGCTTAGGGGGTAGGATTTAGTGTTGGACTGGGTTGGGGTATTGGGTGGATAAGGGATTTGGGTTGTTTTTTTTTTACTTTTGGTCCAATAGGTTAAGTAATAAAGGAACAAGGACCAATATTGTAATTTTGCAAAAGTGTTGGACTGAAAATGTACATGTTCCAGAGTTATCACAAGTACCAAAATTTCCAAACACCAATATTTCCAAAACCATTTTTGCTATTTTCATTTTTCAAATATTTCCCGAGGACTAAATTTGTAACTTTCTAAACCTCGGGGACTAAAATTGCCAAATTGTGAAAATATTTTATCCAAGGACCAATATTGAACAATTTGAATTTACAAGGACCAAAAATGATTTTTCTCTCAAAAATACCTCACCAGGGACTGAATCTGCCAAAATCTGAAACTCCAGGGACCAAAAGTGTAAATTTCCAAAACTTTCCAATTTTTCACCAAAGGACTAAATATGACATTTTATGATTTTAAAATGACCTTTGGTGATAATTTTCTATATTTTGAACATCCAGGACTAGTTTTGTCATTTTATGAAAGCTGGGGGACTGAAACTGCCAATTTTGCAAACTTTGTGCGTTTTTCATTTGTTTTTGCTCATTTTGCATCTAAAACATATAAAACACAATTTTGAAATATTTTCAGTATTTTGATGCATTACTGAGTGTTTTTGTATGTTTTGCAGTTCAGAATAGACCAAAAATGATGAGTGTTTGAGCACTCATCAATCCCCCACACTAAACTATTGCTAGTCCCTAGCAATACTGTTTTGAAAACTTGATGGATTTGAAAAACTCTTTACCAAAAGCCATCACTTCTGGAGTAGCCAGGTGTAAGAACTGTGGCACACCTGATAACCGTGTGATTTTGAGCAAACCACCAGCTTTCAACGGATTTGAGTAGTCTTTACCAAAAGCCGTTTGCTTCTGGACTAGCCAGCTCTTGATGGAATAGTCAACATCTTGGTGAGCTGATTACCAATTATGGATTTTCCACGGCCTTTACCACAAGCCATAATCTTGCGGGCTAGCCAACTCATTTGTTTTCGGGGATTTGAGGAACCGTACAATTTTGGGCAAATTGCCAGCCATAAACGGATTTGAGATGTCTTTACCAAGAGCCGTTTGCTCCTGGACTAGTCAATCCCTTTTGTCGCTTAGACAAGGCGGACTGATTACCACAAAAATTTTGAAGCACCAGTGAAAAAAATTTTAAAATTTTTGAAATTTTGGCTAAAACGGGGGTATTATATAGTAAAATGTGATAAAATTCGCTAGAATAGCGAATACCCCCCCACACTTAACATGAATATTGTCCTCAATATTCAAAATCCCGGCTATTATGCCGACATTTAGAACGTAAAAGGGCAACATTACAAGCTAAGCGTGGAAAACACCATTTTGTATTTTCACTCTTGTAACCATAGCATGGGGGACTCCCCCACACTTAGGGTGAAAACCCTATAAGCATGCTCTGTTTTTGTTTACCGAGTCGCTAGCTTGACTCGACCCCGAATTCATTTGTCCTTGGGGAAGCATGATGTGGAAGAAACAATCTCAATCGGACTTTCATTCAAGATGTTTGGACAAACATTTGAAGCACGTGAAAGTTCCACACCGATGAGATAAGTATCCGGCTCAAGATAATGATACATGAAAATGCCGGGATCAAAGATGGTGTCTTCATTCCCGAAGGAGTGAAGAACAAGAGAAATCACCCTGTAGGTGAAGAAAAGGAAGAAAACCATGATAAAAAGCATGATTTGATCTTCTTCCTCAAGAGGAGGCTCAATAGCCTGAGTTTGGATTTCAAAGGGTAAGCTCGTAAACAACCCGGGAGGGTGGGTGGGAATTTGCAAATTCTCATGATTGAGTGCATCTCCCCCCGGGATATCAAACTCCGGAGGAGTCATGACATGATGAGCGAGTTCACCGGAGAACTCCTCATGAAGAGAATCATTCACAAGATGTGAATTTGTGAATTCATGTTCCGGAATAGACTCATCACAATCCTCATTCTGAATATCAAAGAGTGGATTATCAGAAATCAAAGTGAATTCAGATTCGAATTCAAATAGAGGATTGGTGAGAGTCGTATTGAATGTTTCGGGAACAAAGAAAATATTATTCTCTGTTGAACTGTTGGGATAAGAAGTGAGTGACGGATCATGATATAGGAGACTTTCAATTTCTCCCAGATCGGCTTCAAAGTTAAGGAGACCATCATTACTTTCCAAGGAAAGTGGATCGATGTGAGCAAGTTCATCAGCGAACTCCTCAAGAAGATGATCAGCATCAGTTTGTGGAACTGATGCCTCAACATACTCGATATCTCCATAAGATATACAATCATCGCTAAAATCTGAGAAAGTCTCAAATTGATCTTTAGGACACTCAATAGGTGAAGGAATATCACACATATCATCCAAAGTTCCCTGTGACTCTCTCGGGATTGGGATAAGGATCTCAACACTAGACTTTATTAATTCATCCGATTCCTTATTAGGAACAGTGCTAAGATGCTCATCCCCCATGTTAAGAGAGTGAGTGTGAACTTCGGGTGTGATAAGAGACTGAGGGAGATAAGAAAGACTAGCACACATAGATTTTATATTTTTCATGTGTTCTTCTGCTAGCAATTCTTGCATACTCTTATCTCCCTGTGCTTCCATGGAAGGAATCTCAACTGATGAACTGGATGAATCTTTGTAATATTCCTTCATTTGAATAGAATCCTCATCATCATCGTCATCATGAAGAGCAGCATAGCGAAGATTGGCACGTATTTTAGCCGCTCTTTGCTCAGCAAGTAATTCTTCCATGCTCGATTCGTTTCTAGCATCTCGTTCTTCAGCAAGTAATTCTGCCATTGATTTTTCACGAGATTCTTGAAACGATGTAGTAGCCAACCCCTCCTTAAATTTTTTAATTGCTTCAAGAACCTTATCACAAAGGTCTTGTGGGAATTGAGGGGTTGCTTGGGTAGTTGGGTCTTGTGGAGATGGGTCTTGACATGAATAGTCGTAATTGTTACAAGGAAACGGATTCCCTGTTTGACAATCAGAGCTAGTGTGTGGACCTCCACAATACTCACAACAGTAAAACTGATGTGGCTGTGAGTCGTGTGTGCTGTAGTCATAATTGTTATCAGAAAACTGCTCATAGACAAGCGTGTTTCCTGATTGACAATCAGAACTGTAGTGTGGACCACCACAGTACTCACAACAGTAAAACTGTTGAGTCTGGCTTGGTGTAACTTGATACGAAGCATCATTGAGGTTTGGATAATATGATTCTTGCTCGTATGAATGTGATGGGTAATCGAAAAAATTTGAAGAGTCGTTGAATGAGTCTTGATTAGGGTCATAAGCAAATAAATTACTCGACCCACAAAACAAACAACTCCCGTTTTGAATATCGTTACCACATTGCACACATGTACACCAACGACATGGTAAACCGAAAAGTGGCTCACCACAACCGACACAAGGAACAAAATCTAGAGGTGGGACAAGTGGTGTGCTCTTAGAGCTAGCAATTTCCACCACTTCCGTTATGGTCTCGGGTTTAGGTTCTTGATAAATGTGAAGGTTAGGTAAGTCGTTCTTTTCAGTCACTGCCCTAAGCTCAGCACGTATGCTTGACAAACTTTTGACCGTAAACCGTGAAAGATCAGGATTGATTCTTGAAGGTTTAGGAGCATTTGTGAGCTTAGGTTCTTGGACAACCGTAGGTTGGACGTACTTAGCACTTCCATCGTCAGAGGGAAGTACAGGATCCTTTGTCACCTCGGTTTCTTGATTCATTTCCCTCACCGGAGAGGGAATAGGAATCGAAGGTCCATCATAATCACTACGACATCTCGATATTTTTGACAAGGCCATAAGTTTTTCAATTTTGCTCTCAAAGGCCCATTGTTCAAAGAAATCGTCATCGAGAGATGTCATTTAGAATTATTCATGAGAGGGGTATAAGAAGGTAGAATCAAACTGATAGAGGGTAAGGAAAAATATTTTTGGGTTTTTATGAAAAGATATGAACAAAGATGGATAAATGTACAATGGAACGAATTCCGAAGACACTAATCAGAAAAACCGTTTAGATATGCACACAACCTCCCCGGCAGCGGCGCCAAATTTTGATTGACTCCAAACGGTCAACCTAAATTGACCAAGGAATGGTCAACTAGGTCAAACAGCCTAGAGTCAATGCTCCGCGGAAGTATAAGGTTTCCCCGGGTCGTATGTCCCGACGAGGTGTGAATTGTAAACAAACGGTTATTTGATCGGGTGACTTTGGACAGGAAAAGGGGTTTAAGTGTGATTGAACTATGGAATCTACAGTGAAATAGCTTAAACAAGCTATGTGAACAAGACGGGAAAGTTCCAAAAACTAGAAACGATTTAAACCTAAAAACGTGTACGTTACGTTTAAATAAAACGTAAGCGCACAAAATAAAACGTGAAATCTGAAATCTGAAAACACCCAGGGGGTGAAAATGACTTTTTTACAAAGTAAAAGGTAAGATAAAATTTTTAGAAAAAGAAAAACTATTTTTACACTATTTAATAATTTAATATTAATTAATTACTATTTAATACTTAATTATTAATATTTAAAACACTTAAATATACTTTAATACTAATTAAATACTAGAAAAATGAAAATAAAATTTCTAAAATTATTAAATAACTAAAAATAAGTTTTAAAATTAAAAATAACTATTTTTGTCTTTTTGTGAATTTTCTATTAATTAATTACTAATTAATTACTAATTACTAATTAAACTATTTTAAATTAAGAAAATTACTAAATGAACAGTAAAAATTCTAAGAAAATTTCTAAAATTACTTTATAATATATAAAAGCTATAAAAAAATATAAAAACTAGGTTTTACTTAATAAAAACTAATTATGCTATTTTAAACTTAATATTAATTAATAATTAATAAAACTAAAATTAATTCTAATAAATACTAAATAACAAAATAAAAATCTGAAAAAATTATTATAAATACTTTAATATATGAGGAAATTAATAAAAATATAAAAATGACAATTACTTAATAAAAATTTAAAAATGAAAATTAAAATTAAATTACATTAAATAGAAACTATCACTTAATTTTAAATTGGTTTTTCTTGATTTTTCTTTTACAAACCTAATTTATGACTAAAAACAAGAACTTTTTGTAAAAACAAATTTTTTATAAACTTAAAATAAGCTGAATATAAGCTGAAATGGTCAACAGTTGACCATAGTTGACCAAAAAGCAAAATGGGCTAAAACTAGCATGTGTGGGACCCACAAGGGTTGAAACTGATCCAAATAAGCTTATGGAACTTGTATAAGCTGGAAAAAGCAAAGGTGGACTACTCACTAAGCAAATAAGCCACAAATAAGCCCTTGGCTTATTTTGATGAACACTGATCTAGGACAGATTTGTGGGGGTGGTTTAGGTGGGACCCAGTGGTTTCCAGGTCAACCCAATGGTCAAAAGAGGAAGCCCACCAGGGGGGGGATTGAATGGAGCAAGGTGGGGGGTTGTGGGACCCACTGGGTGGTCAGAACACCACCACAAAGTGGTGGTGGTGGGTGATGGTTCTGTGCAGCAGGGCACACAGATGAGCCTGCAGCCCACTTTGGGGCCTTGTGGTGGCAAGGGAAAAAATCACAAAAATAAAAGGGGCATGGAAACTTGAAATCTAGCTGATAGACAACAATTAGAAACAGATTTCACATCATAAAAGCAATTACATAAATCAAATTAAATCTTTGAGTTTTTGTGAAAATCTGAGCTTATACACAATTGACTTTTTGAGATAAATTACCTAGTTGACTTTTATGAACTTTGGTTGATCATAATTGATGAAATGTGTTATGTTAATCTTAAACAAACCTAAATGAGGCATCCTAAACACATTCTAAGCTAGATTGAAGCTTATGTTGCCCCCTAGTCTTAACAGTTAACTGTTAATGGGGTTGAGAGATGAATTTGACTTTTTCTTTTAATGACCTATGTGTTTTATCATATTACTGACCTATATGAACCTAGTAAGACAAGTTCCAACTAAAAACAACAACTAGAACAAGCTATAACACAAAGAACTCCACTGTACCAAACACTACTTTAAAAAACTGATTTTAAAGTTTTCTTAGATTTAAGAAGATTTGAGCTACAATACTGATACAACTAATCTAAATAAGTTAAAAAAAAATGAGATTACACTAAAATGATGCAGAATGAAGCAATGTAAGAGGCTAAATGGGATTATGCAAGAATGACTTTAAGCTTGCACAATTGAGACAATATGAAATCTATATTATGGAAGCAAGTAATACTAATACTAATGAACATACAGAAGCCAAATAAGCACAAAAACTCAAATATCAATAACCATAACCCATCAAATCCACAACTCTCATTACAAGGCAGTGATTAGACAATGAGTTGAGATTATGACACAAAGGCCTACAAATCTATAATAATTGAACTAGACTAGATATTCTACACTATAAATATCACAATTAGGCAATAATACACAGAAGTTAAACCACAACAAGCTATGCTACAGTAAAATGGAACATTGAGCTTACAAATGGATCCAAGTAGAGCTGAGGTTTTCAAGTACCAAGAATACACCTATTAGCTTCCCAATAAGCTACTATTACCAGAACAATCACCATTCACCATGATCCAAGCTTTCTTCTTCCTTCTCTTATGATTTTTTTATTTTCCAACTATTTTCTTGTGATTTTTGATTATTTTTGGTATTTACTAGCTAACTGATACAACTTGCTTCAAAAACTTATTAAAGCCTCTAAGTAAGCTAAGTTGAGCTCAAATGAACATACTACCACCACTTTTAACAACTTGGAACCAACATGAGATTTTACCTAAATTTAGCATAAACTGAATTAAGAATGGAAATATGAAATTGATAGCTGAAACAAATTTAGATTGCATTAAAAACACTAAGAATACAACTTGTAAGTGACAAGATACAATGAAAATTAAAATTACACTAAAAACGACATTGAGTTATATTAAGTTACACTACACTAGCTAACTCCCTTTTTCTTCTGCTTCTTTTTGACTTTTATAGTTCCTGGAGATATTCCTTGACTTTCCCATCACTTTCCTGAGCCCTTGGATGAGCCAAAATGATCCTGGCCTTTCATATTGTTTTTGGCGGGAAAAATTATTTGGCAGGGTGTGGGATTGCTTGGAAGGTTTTAAGGGTAATAAATGAGGTTTGTTATTTAGTGTTTGGAGGGGGAATATGGAGTGGGTAAGGTGAGCTGGAGGAGGGGGGTTGGAGGTGTGTTGCAGGGGATTACCAGGCCTAGTGGTGAGGGTGATGGAGTGGTACGGGGTGTTTGTTTGACCGAAGTCAACAAAAGGGGTGGATTGGATTATTAGTTTTAGGTTGGGTGGGCTGGATTGGGCTTAGGGGGTAGGATTTAGTGTTGGACTGGGTTGGGGTATTGGGTGGATAAGGGATTTGGGTTGTTTTTTTTTTACTTTTGGTCCAATAGGTTAAGTAATAAAGGAACAAGGACCAATATTGTAATTTTGCAAAAGTGTTGGACTGAAAATGTACATGTTCCAGAGTTATCACAAGTACCAAAATTTCCAAACACCAATATTTCCAAAACCATTTTTGCTATTTTCATTTTTCAAATATTTCCCGAGGACTAAATTTGTAACTTTCTAAACCTCGGGGACTAAAATTGCCAAATTGTGAAAATATTTTATCCAAGGACCAATATTGAACAATTTGAATTTACAAGGACCAAAAATGATTTTTCTCTCAAAAATACCCCACCAGGGACTGAATCTGCCAAAATCTGAAACTCCAGGGACCAAAAGTGTAAATTTCCAAAACTTTCCAATTTTTCACCAAAGGACTAAATATGACATTTTATGATTTCAAAATGACCTTTGGTGATAATTTTCTATATTTTGAACATCCAGGGACTAGTTTTGTCATTTTATGAAAGCTGGGGGACTGAAACTGCCAATTTTGCAAACTTTGTGCGTTTTTCATTTGTTTTTGCTCATTTTGCATCTAAAACATATAAAACACAATTTTGAAATATTTTCAGTATTTTGATGCATTACTGAGTGTTTTTGTATGTTTTGCAGTTCAGAATAGACCAAAAATGATGAGTGTTTGAGCACTCATCAGCACCCATAACATAACCATTCTGAAACCGTATTTAAACAGTTGAAACTGTATCCAAACAGTGTGTGGAGAACCGTATTTAAACAGTTTGTTCCATAATTCCAAATATCGATAGTAAAATCGTTAGAAAAGTTGTTACACATGCATCTCTCCCAAAGAGTTTATAAAACAGTTAAACGATAGAAAGTTTAGCTATGAACTTATAATAATATGTAAATAGTTAACGAGTACTTGTAAAAATATAAAGCAATAGTTAAGCATGTATCTCCCCCAAAAACGTTTATAAATCATTGTAAAACAATTAAGAGTAGGGGCTATGACTCACCTTAGTAGTACGGTAGACAGAGTATAAGTAATGTCAGAAGTGAAGATGGAATTGACTTCAAGAGATAACCTGAATGATATGGAAGTCCGAGATAAGTTCGACTTATCGAGAATCGTGATTTGAATAGTGTTCGATGACAAAATGACTTGTGGCAGAGGTGGCTTGCGTGGCAAAATGCTTAATAGTTCAAGAGCAAGTTATATACCATATAATTTGTCTTTAAGTATAAGTTTCGTTTATTATTTACATTTCTCGTCATAAATTAATGATATGTGTCAACAGTTTGGTGAATGATTATAGTAATTGCATGTTTATGCATGGTTAAGTGAACCGATGAGTTTTATTGTATGTATAATCATTTCTTAACGTGTGTTTAAGTTATCTGATAATAACGTCAAGTTATATAATTTACGTTATATATATTCAGAAATATATAATTATTCAAGATTATTATTTCATTATCTCCTCAAAATGTAGGTTTCTATATATGTCGTTTTATATTTAGCATTTTTGTTAGGTGTGAAAATATATAAAGTATATATTTAGTAAATTCGTGATAATCTTATTGTTTACCCCAATGTGGTTACCAAATAAAATCAGTGTTAAACATACTTATCTACACGGAAAGTGGAAAAATTAACGAAGTTTGATTAGCTTGTAAAAGTATTTAGGAAAGAAGTGAATTAAAATTAGAGGTATAAAATGTAATAAAAAGTTTTCAAAACTTATAAGAGTTTTAAGAAAAATAGCAAGTTGTTAGAAGTCTGGGGTTAAATGTGTAAATTTTAATAAAGTAGTAATGTTATAAAATATCAATAAAAAGACGAGGACAGGGTTTGAACCCCCTGACCTCAAGCTCAATAGCCAAGTGTCTCAACCATCTATGCTAAGGCTCTTTTCGTGTTATACATAGCAGCTTAGTTTATTTAAGGGAGGTTTGCATCTGTTTGTTTCTTGTCATTGATTTCCTTTTTCGTTTGATGTGTTGTTCGTATATAGGTTTCGTTCTTAGTCTCATTTCTTTGCTGTATTAATGTATTCCTCATGCAATCATGATATATTTTCTGTGTCTTATATTTGCGTTTAAATGTTTTAATATAATTGCTATTCAAGTTTTAAGTATAATCAAGCCATCTTTTGAAAATAAGTGTTTTAAGTATGAATTTATATGTGCATACTCTCAAGTAGTAAGGTTTTTAAATAGTCTTTGTAATACCAAGTTCTTTAGTAAACATTTATGAAAAGACAGCAACCCAAAAGGGAATAAGGTTGAGAATTTTATAAGTTTACAGATGGTCGAGAGTGCTTAGTTTTTAGTTTTAGAAACGTATCATGTGAGCTTATCAAGGTAGCTTATTTACGTAGTTTGTTAGCCTATCTTATGAAGAATCGAACTGAGCCTCTTGCCCGTATGATTATATGTTAAAATTGAAGAAAATATGAGCCCGATCCTAGAGGGGTTTAGTCGCTGTTTTCATTTTCTCTAATGACAATTTTTATTCAAATTAGTTCATGCAAATTTTAAAAGGTGTTATAAAAACTTGTCATGTGTGATTTATAGTTCCATGTTTTTGTACCATTTTATGCATAGCCTTGCCACAAAACATGATGCCACAATTATATCCAAAAAAAAATGATTACGAGGGTTCGTAAATTAAGGGTGCAAGTTAGAGTGTTTATATACGTATGAAGAGAGTAGAAAAGACTTACAACACCACCATGGGTGGGGAGGACACTAGATACAGTCAAGGATCAGAAAGAAGAGACGACATGGCTCGCATGAGACTCCAACGACTTCCAAAGTGTGTAAACCATTTAGTAGTGACCCTCGTAAAGATTGGAGAGCTCGTGAGAAAATCACATGAACTCTCTTGTTGTCTTCCTCTCCTTTTCGTTAAATAGAAACAAGGGTTAAATGTTTACGTGTAAGTGAACTGATGATGTATGGTTTCGTCTTCTTCTCGACAGCAACAACAAGAGTATAAATGTAGGTTTAAGTTTGGTTCCAGGACAGTGAGGAAAGTGGAAAAGTGATGGTGTAAGCTTGGTTAAGGACTCAATCATGAACCAAGATTAGTCCCATGCCTCCCTAACCTTGCTTTCTCTTCCACCTTTCCTCGACAGTAAACTACCAGTTTGCATGATTGTGAGTTGTCGCATGTAACCTTATATACCGGAAGATGGACAATGATAAGTGGCAGAATGGAGCAGGGATAGGATGCTTGCATGCTCCTGGATTGGGCCGTAATGGAGGTGGCGTGTGAATGTTTATCAAATGAACAAGTGTCGGCTGAATTCAGAAATCTTTACAAGGTGATTCATTGATTTGGAAGCAAGGGAGGTGGCATGTAAGAGGCTTGTAAGAAAGTAACATGTAGGTAGTCTCCTGATCTCGCCTAGTCGACCAAGAGAAAGAAGTAAGAAAGAAAAGGGGCTCGGTTTGGTTTAAACTGTGATGGGTTTTTATGTATATGTCGACATGTATATACGAGAGTAAATAGAGATAATTTGTTCAAGTTGGCATGTCGTTTTGTTGATGAGAAAACATAACAAAAGAAATATAGATAGATCGACTAGAGAGATGTCTAAGGGTTTGGTTTAGTTTATATCAAGTACGTAGATGTGACCAAATGACAATGTGAGTGTTCGTTGAGGGTTGTTTGGAACTGTGATCAGTTATATGAAATTTACTCAAGGTGTGTTGGGGTTTTCAATAGGGCATTAGTTCATACAGTAAACGAGCGAGATGTTCGATGACCTTTGCCATCTTGATTGTCAGCTAGGAAGACAACGGAGTGGTAACATAAAATAGTCATAACGTGTGTCAAAATTTTGAGAATGACGGGCAAACCAAACTGTACTAGAGACTGAAATTAAGGAAAGGTAATACGAATGAACTAAGGGTTATATTGGGATGTGGTCTGGTGGGTTGTTCGTGTGGGACAAGCCTAAAACAAGTAAAAGGAAACAGTCAAGAGCCCGTTTAGTTTTTCAGGTTTCTCATGGTGTGTTTGCATTTAAATATATTACGAGAGAAGTGATATAATTGGCGAATGGGGTATATGAACTTGGTTAACTTTGGTATTTATTATTTCGCCAACGATTATATGTGATAAATGTTCTTGTCAATCTCGATTCCTTGTTGTGGGCCAAGTAAGAATATTGGTGTGCCGAGTTAAGGCCCAATAACATTAGTGATAACTTGTAGGTTCGGGATTTTATAGATAACATGTTTGGTTGATTGATGAAGCGTATGAGTATTAAATATGAACGTTTTTAATTATTCGAGACATTTAGATTGTTAGATATGAATGTGAGTACCGTTTCAAAGTAGTTGGTAAATATGTTGTGATGTCAAAAGTATATAAAAAAAAAATTTGTCATGGGTAAAAATGGTTATTTTGTTTATAATAATGTGTTAATCGTAGGAAAATTGTACGGGATGTTATATTACCTACCCGTTAAACGGAATCCCGGGAGATAAGGTAGTTGTAGTGGAAAGGGTGAACAAATGGTCATTCCCAATGATCTAATCCCTGAGTGATTTGAGCTTAACGTATCTACTACTACATTAGCTTTTTACTTGATAAATGATCTTAGTATGATTTTGAAAGAAAATCTTGGGGAAACTTTAGTCCAAATTTATAGTTGTTACGTGGCAGTAGTTTTTAAGGTGTAATCAGTATTTTACCACAGTGGTGTACTGTACCCAACTCTTATTCTCTTTATATAACCCACTAATATACTCCTTCTTACCTAACTTTTCTTTCACTTTATCATTCTCGGTCGACATGCCTCACTTCATCACCATTCTTGCAATCTTGTATGCCATTGTTACTGCTATCTATCTAGTGTATGCTCCGAACGAAGATCGTGCTATGTTGGTTGGGATCTTAGTGTTTCTTGCACCATTCGTGGTTCTATCGATCATTGTTGACAAGTTTTGGAAATGAGAAATAGTGTCGTAGTGTAGTGGTAGGAATGTTGAAATAAGGTTCGTTGTGTTTCCATGTAACTTCGAACGTATGAATGAAATTTTTATTTCGCTTTATGCTGTCTTAGTTTATGTTAATTTTCTTGCTTGTTTTTACTGCTTATGAATTGTTATATTTGTATTTAGAAGGTCATTATGCATCAAAACATTGGTTGGTTTGATTGTAGTTAAGTTTTCAAAGGTGGGTTTTAATGAATTATAACCAAAACTATATATGGAGTTTGTCGACCCTTTAGATATATATATGATTTTTGGTATAGTTGAAAAATTTTTTTTTGGAGAAAGTACTAATTGGGTTGAGCTTTGAGGAAAACTTGACCATCAAATGATCGATGAATCGAAAGAGATTCATCACACTTGATTCTTAGGTATATGGTAACTTGAGAAGCATAATAATATTGATAGGGTGCTAAGAAAATGTTACGGACAATGGTTTGAAGCTATAGATCATGAGTCGGTTGGGAGTATTATTTAAGTTCTGGGCATTGCGCAATATCGGGCTCAAGTTAGTGATCAGGTTCAATGGTGCGTTGGGTTATTGTGAATTTTGCGTCCCAAAGGTGTGTTGGTATATGGAAGCAGTGGATTAAGGCCCAAATTAAGAGAGTGCATTCGATTTAGTTTTTGCGAGTGTGTTTCAACGATATATGTTTTATTATTCTTAGATATCTGAGGTTACAAGTTGGTCGGAGATTGTTGAAATTTCATATAATGTTTGAGAGTTTGTAAAGGATATTCGATAAGTTTCATAATTTCTTAGAGGCCGAGGGGTTAAATCGGGTGAGAGTTTATTATTTACATGTGGCGCGTTTGTGATTTAAGTTATGGTGTTACGGGTTTAACGCGATTTGTCACTTGTGTTGAAATGCGAAATCCAAGATAGAATTTTACCACGTATCTCAAAAAAAAAGTTTTGTTGCTAGTTTTAATAGACACAAACTTTGAAAGTTTTACCGTTTGAAAACAAACGGTCATATTTAATACAATAATTGAGAAATATGTTTTTTTTTTTTTTTTTTTTTTTTTTTTTTTTTTTTTTTTTTTTTAATACCATTGGTACGTGTTGGGTTATCCACTCACACACATAAAACAATCAATGGCCTGCAGGCTACCACACATCGCTGAACAATTTCGACAATTTATCAAGGCAGAAACCGAGAATAGTGATTTGGATCGCCAAAATGCTATTGTGAAGGTCATCTTGAAGTTTGAGGTCGCGAAACAACTGAAACAACGGCTTAGGGAACGCTACGTAGGGTGTACAGATATATCTGATGATAGAAAACATGTGATCGACACATTCTTGCATGACGAATATTGTAAGGATGCTGCGGTGATTGAATCGCTATGGGCTTGTGTTCATCAGATAGAGAATCAAATTTCCAACAAAATCCGTTGGAGTTTTGAAGAGAATGTTGAAGTTACTAGGGTTGAATTACCACAACAACAACAACAACAGCAACAACAACAACAACAACCAAATCCACTACCACCACCACAACAACCACAACAGCAATTACAACAACAAGGTGCATCAAGTTCTTCTGCACCAAGAGTGGTTGTGCAACAACAACAATTGCCTCATCTGGATCAATTCCAGCCAAGTTTTGAGGAAAATGTGGCGGTTGATGATGGTGGTTGGACTTCTGACATGGAGCGGGAGCTGAGTAGGTTGGAGGCTCAAATAGAAGAAGAGAGGTTGGCAAGCTTCGACCCTTATGATGATGGATATGATTCTAACAATTCTCAGACTTGGGATCACCCAGACTACCGCTGAAATGTGATGTTTAATTTAGCGTTGTTTGTAATGTTTTTATGTATTTCCGTTCAGTCTGCTTTTTAATAATATAGTGTTTAAATAAAAATTCCTTGTGATCATACTTTGGGTGAGAATTTATTTTGTTACGTTTAGATAAATTAATATTTACAAAAATCTGTGCGGGTAACCTACCCGTTAAACAAAAGAGTTTTGTTGATATAGGTTTTTACAAAAAGGAAGAGGGTAGAGAAATTTCTTGAATTATCAGTTTTTGTGGATAGAAATTTAGTTTGGGGAAAAGTGAGTGCACATGGTATTTTCATTAGCTGGGAGGATCAATCGTTTAGTGACGTCAAGGTTTACCTAATGATCTTGGTAACGTTAGCATTATCGATGCTAGTCATATCGTTGTGTATCAATATTCGTGGCTTCTAGTGAGATTTAGGGGTTTGTGCCTGTTAACTCAGAAATAAATAAACTTATTTATCTATATTTCGTTATTTACATAGAGAAGCGTCCCAAACTATGTAACTAAAGAAATATAAACTTATGGTTCAATGATTTACAATTTCTTGATTTGAATAAAAGGGCGTCCCAATCCATTCAAATTAAGACGTTGTAAATCATTTTAAGATTCTGACTTAACATCCATACTAATTGACAAAATAATTTGTGCGCGGATTTTCCGAGAGTACGAGAAGAGTATGTCGTAAGCATCTATAAAGATGAGAGTGAGATAATTAAAGAGGATTTGTATAGTACTCAAAATAGTTGGGGGAGCATATAAATATATATTAATATACTAGAGTGTAGTTGTAGCATAAACTATCTAAAAGTGACATAATCGTCTGGCGGAGGGAAATATGAAGACACAGTATTTGTAATAATCCCGATATAAGCATAATCATAACATGTTAACATATATAAGAAATCATGTAAAAGTAATATCTCTACCAGATGTTGGAAACGCGTAGGCACGGAGGGCATAAGGTGGTATTTTGTAAAAGTGGTCCGTTTTAAACGTGTAGTTATAGTCCAATGTTCAAAACACTTGGTTCTCTATAACTGTAGCTCTGATGCCAATCTGTAACACCCCCAAAATCATCACGTCAGCGGAAGACTTAAAATGTCAGCGGAAGACTTTTTGGGTGTTACTTAAAGGATCTTTATCACAATCATAGAAAACGACACAAAGGTGACGCTTTAAAATTTAATTCATTCAAAATACCAACTATTCGAGACATCAAGATGTTTCATAATTTAAACAACATGTTTATTTGAAATGTGTCAAAACGTTTATTTAAGCCCATGCCGGGTTACAAGCCCACTCCGTGCCTTCAAGTTCCTTCTTGTTTAGTTTCCTGAGATAAACACATGCTAAAAAGTGTCAACACAAAGGTTGGTGAGTTCATAGAGTTTATAGTTTCAAATATCGATTTCTAAAATCAAAGAGTTTATGATTTCACAGTAGATATAATAACAGTTAATTATCAAATTAAAGTATGAGTAAATCCATATGTTCATAGCTTAGATCAAAATTAGATATTGAGTATTTTCCTTATTAATTCGAAAATAGTCCATTGATTTGCCTTTCACCGGGTCAAAACCCAAAATAGTAGTTGGTTTATAAATCCATTGATCACAAGTTTCGAGGTTTGGGCCACCTTGTTGTACCCGTAACACAATCCAGTGGGCCACGTTGTTGCACCCATAACATAACCAGTGGGCCAGTTGTTAGCACCCATAACATAACCATTCTGAAACCGTATTTAAACAGTTGAAACTGTATCCAAACAGAGTGTGGAGAACCGTATTTAAACAGTTGAAACCGTATTTAAACAGTTTGTTCCATAATTCCAAATATCGATAGTAAAATCGTTAGAAAAGTTGTTACACATGCATCTCTCCCAAAGAGTTTATAAAACAGTTAAACGATAGAAAGTTTAGCTATGAACTTATAATAATATGTAAATAGTTAACGAGTACTTGTAAAAATATAAAGCAATAGTTAAGCATGTATCTCCCCCAAAAACGTTTATAAATCATTGTAAAACAATTAAGAGTAGGGGCTATGACTCACCTTAGTAGTACGGTAGACAGAGTATAAGTAATGTCAGAAGTGAAGATGGAATTGACTTCAAGAGATAACCTGAATGATATGGAAGTCCGAGATAAGTTCGACTTATCGAGAATCGTGATTTGAATAGTGTTCGATGACAAAATGACTTGTGGCAGAGGTGGCTTGCGTGGCAAAATGCTTAATAGTTCAAGAGCAAGTTATATACCATATAATTTGTCTTTAAGTATAAGTTTCGTTTATTATTTACATTTCTCGTCATAAATTAATGATATGTGTCAACAGTTTGGTGAATGATTATAGTAATTGCATGTTTATGCATGGTTAAGTGAACCGATGAGTTTTATTGTATGTATAATCATTTCTTAACGTGTGTTTAAGTTATCTGATAATAACGTCAAGTTATATAATTTACGTTATATATATTCAGAAATATATAATTATTCAAGATTATTATTTCATTATCTCCTCAAAATGTAGGTTTCTATATATGTCGTTTTATATTTAGCATTTTTGTTAGGTGTGAAAATATATAAAGTATATATTTAGTAAATTCGTGATAATCTTATTGTTTACCCCAATGTGGTTACCAAATAAAATCAGTGTTAAACATACTTATCTACACGGAAAGTGGAAAAATTAACGAAGTTTGATTAGCTTGTAAAAGTATTTAGGAAAGAAGTGAATTAAAATTAGAGGTATAAAATGTAATAAAAAGTTTTCAAAACTTATAAGAGTTTTAAGAAAAATAGCAAGTTGTTAGAAGTCTGGGGTTAAATGTGTAAATTTTAATAAAGTAGTAATGTTATAAAATATCAATAAAAAGACGAGGACAGGGTTTGAACCCCCTGACCTCAAGCTCAATAGCCAAGTGTCTCAACCATCTATGCTAAGGCTCTTTTCGTGTTATACATAGCAGCTTAGTTTATTTAAGGGAGGTTTGCATCTGTTTGTTTCTTGTCATTGATTTCTTTTTTCGTTTGATGTGTTGTTCGTATATAGGTTTCGTTCTTAGTCTCATTTCTTTGCTGTATTAATGTATTCCTCATGCAATCATGATATATTTTCTGTGTCTTATATTTGCGTTTAAATGTTTTAATATAATTGCTATTCAAGTTTTAAGTATACTCAAGCCATCTTTTGAAAATAAGTGTTTTAAGTATGAATTTATATGTGCATACTCTCAAGTAGTAAGGTTTTTAAATAGTCTTTGTAATACCAAGTTCTTTAGTAAACATTTATGAAAAGACAACAACCCAAAAGGGAATAAGGTTGAGAATTTTATAAGTTTACAGATGGTCGAGAGTGCTTAGTTTTTAGTTTTAGAAACGTATCATGTGAGCTTATCAAGGTAGCTTATTTACGTAGTTTGTTAGCCTATCTTATGAAGAATCGAACTGAGCCTCTTGCCCGTATGATTATATGTCAAAATTGAAGAAAATATGAGCCCGATCCTAGAGGGGTTTAGTCGCTGTTTTCATTTTCTCTAATGACAATTTTTATTCAAATTAGTTCATGCAAATTTTAAAAGGTGTTATAAAAACTTGTCATGTGTGATTTATAGTTCCATGTTTTTGTACCATTTTATGCATAGCCTTGCCACAAAACATGATGCCACAATTATATCCAAAAAAAAAATGATTACGAGGGTTCGTAAATTAAGGGTGCAAGTTAGAGTGTTTATATACGTATGAAGAGAGTAGAAAAGACTTACAACACCACCATGGGTGGGGAGGACACTAGATACAGTCAAGGATCAGAAAGAAGAGACGACATGGCTCGCATGAGACTCCAACGACTTCCAAAGTGTGTAAACCATTTAGTAGTGACCCTCGTAAAGATTGGAGAGCTCGTGAGAAAATCACATGAACTCTCTTGTTGTCTTCCTCTCCTTTTCGTTCAACAGAAACAAGGGTTAAATGTTTACGTGTAAGTGAACTGATGATGTATGGTTTCGTCTTCTTCTCGACAGCAACAGCAAGAGTATAAATGTAGGTTTAAGTTTGGTTCCAGGACAGTGAGGAAAGTGGAAAAGTGATGGTGTAAGCTTGGTTAAGGACTCAATCATGAACCAAGATTAGTCCCATGCCTCCCTAACCTTGCTTTCTCTTCCACCTTTCCTCCAGTAAACTACCAGTTTGCATGATTGTGAGTTGTCGCATGTAACCTTATATACTGGAAGATGGACAATGATAAGTGGCAGAATGGAGCAGGGATAGGATGCTTGCATGCTCCTGGATTGGGCCGTAATGGAGGTGGCGTGTGAATGTTTATCAAATGAACAAGTGTCGGCTGAATTCAGAAATCTTTACAAGGTGATTCATTGATTTGGAAGCAAGGGAGGTGGCATGTAAGAGTGCTTGTAAGAAAGTAACATGTAGGTAGTCTCCTGATCTCGCCTAGTCGACCAAGAGAAAGAAGTAAGAAAGAAAAGGGGCTCGGTTTGGTTTAAACTGTGATGGGTTTTTATGTATATGTCGACATGTATATACGAGAGTAAATAGAGATAATTTGTTCAAGTTGGCATGTCGTTTTGTTGATGAGAAAACATAACAAAAGAAATATAGATAGATCGACTAGAGAGATGTCTAAGGGTTTGGTTTAGTTTATATCAAGTACGTAGATGTGACCAAATGACAATGTGAGTGTTCGTTGAGGGTTGTTTGGAACTGTGATCAGTTATATGAAATTTACTCAAGGTGTGTTGGGGTTTTCAATAGGGCATTAGTTCATACAGTAAACGAGCGAGATGTTCGATGACCTTTGTCATCTTGATTGTCAGCTAGGAAGACAACGGAGTGGTAACATAAAATAGTCATAACGTGTGTCGAAATTTTGAGAATGACGGGCAAACCAAACTGTACTAGAGACTGAAATTAAGGAAAGGTAATACGAATGAACTAAGGGTTATATTGGGATGTGGTCTGGTGGGTTGTTCGTGTGGGACAAGCCTAAAACAAGTAAAAGGAAACAGTCAAGAGCCCGTTTAGTTTTTCAGGTTTCTCATGGTGTGTTTGCATTTAAATATATTACGAGAGAAGTGATATAACTGGCGAATGGGGTATATGAACTTGGTTAACTTTGGTATTTATTATTTCGCCAACGATTATATGTGATAAATGTTCTTGTCAATCTCGATTCCTTGTTGTGGGCCAAGTAAGAATATTGGTGTGCCAAGTTAAGGCCCAATAACATTAGTGATAACTTGTAGGTTCGGGATTTTATAGATAACATGTTTGGTTGATTGATGAAGCGTATGAGTATTAAATATGAACGTTTTTAATTATTCGAGACATTTAGATTGTTAGATATGAATGTGAGTACCGTTTCAAAGTAGTTGGTAAATATGTTGTGATGTCAAAAGTATATAAAAAAATTTTTTGTCATGGGTAAAAATGGTTATTTTGTTTATAATAATGTGTTAATCGTAGGAAAATTGTACGGGATGTTATACCTTCTGGGTGAGAAGGTACTGCTAGTTGATGAAGGTCCTGCCAGTATAAACGTCAAGTTGTTATATTTTATTTATAGATATTTAGTTGTATCATTAGTCTTTGTACAAAGTTACACATTAAGTAAAAGTAGTACAGAAGTCTCAGTAGATAATATGGAGTGTTTTACCTTGAAAAGTGTAATATTAGGATAAGATAAGCTCTCTTAGTATATTATATTATGCAACTTGACAACTTGTAACAAGGGTCCCTTATACTATAAAAGGAACCCTTAGTCACCTTCTTAGATATCACTGCATGCACAACTTCAATCATAAAATCCTTTTTACGTATTAAAGGATTCAAGGTTACCTTTGTAATCCTGGTGATAGTTTAGATCACCCGTATTATCTCATAAATAATATTGAATCGTTTTGTGTTATTCATGTTGTGTTCATCACTCTAAATTATTCACGTTTACTTATTCACCACCTTTGTTCCTTTAGTGTGTTCTAGTAAATTCCGCGTACTAAATCACATTCATTCATAAATATCCCAAACACATTATTAAGACTAACATCCCAAGTGTTTGCACGTAATCCTTCCATATATATATATATATATATATATATATATATATATATATATATATATATATATATATATATATATATATATATATATATATATATATATATATATATATATATATATATATATATATATATATATATATATATATATATTTGTTATTTGTTAATGTGGATTATAGAAGGGTGTCGAGAAATAATGAGGAAATCGAGGAGGCAGATGCTGGCGGCGATGGGAGTTTGTTTCATTCATAGTTTTCATGTGCGAAGGTTCTTCTTTCTACTCTTGTGTTAATCTACTTAACTCACTTCTCTTCATCACCATGAGTTTTGTAAAGGTGGACACAAGAGATTTTCGTGTTGAACGTTAAAGTTCAAAAGAGCCAAGAGGAGGAAGGAAAAGGTTCGAGAACGAACAATTTCCTTGAGTTCTAGAAAATCAACTAATGACGTATCTAGGTTATGTGCACGTATATGTATATATATTTATAATATTATAAGTATATATATATATATATATATATATATATATATATATATATATATATATATATATATATATATATATATATATATATATATATATATATATATATAACAGGAGGCATTTGAAAAAAATGCCACCTCATTGCCCAGTAATTCATTATCAGCCATGTCATCACATTGTCGCCACGTAAGCAATTTTTTATAAAGATTCGAAATTAAATCTTAAAAATGACATAGGCATGGTTCGAACTCTGGGTCTGTTGGTCCATAAACAAACACTTCAACCAATGGAGCAAGCCAGAAGTTGTGATAAACAATTCAAAACCAAAGTAATAACATCACATAACCCCTACCATTTAGTTGAATAAAATTTTGTTTATAAAAAAACATACGTATATTTTTCCACAAGAAAAACCCTATACGGCCTCCTTTTCTCAAAACCCTAACGATCTTTGACTGAACAAAAAACAAATGTACGTATCCTTTTCTCAAAACCCTAATGATCTTATTTTTATTGTATTTACGGATCTATTGTGGATGCTTTGTGTCTATTTTGGCTTGACAAGGTTATGGTAAATTACTTTTTGATAATTCCTACACGAATAAAAAAGTTAAGGTATGTTCGGTTTATGTCAATTTAATCACTGTATGTTTAGATTTGTTTAACGTTCACAGCAAGAATTCGCATAAAGAAGATCATGTAGCGTGTTGATTAGTGTGTTACTGTATTCACAGCAACAACTTATTCACAGCATGAAAATTTATTACTGTATTGTGCAGATGGGAGTTAGGTTTCTGTTATCTACCTATAAAATATGAAAAGGTATTTTATTCTTATGCTTGATGAATATTAAACTAATCACTATTCATCATTGTTTAGTATTTATGTATGAGTCTTTATTAATTTTTTACTTCATCAGTTGGACTCAAGATTGGATCCACTATAAATATCAAAGGTAAATTTTTTTGCTCTACTTTTGTGCTTGCAGATTGCTGTGAATAACCAAGATAAGAAGGAAACATATGCTAAAAAAGTGACTAATTTTGATATCGTGATGCAGGTAAAAGCTACGCATCTGTCCCTTGTGAAGTATTATGTCTGTCACTTTTCTTTTTAGGTATCGAGCATGGATTTTAATGGTTAAACTTAACTGTGAGCTTGATTCCAAATGTTCTGCAGACAACTAAAGTAGGAATTCATGATTCAGAAGCATGCCTGAATAAAGGAACTTGCTACCCATTTGGGGGGATATAGGTGAGCCAATATCTTTTTCTAATCTCTCCAGTTTATTTTTTGTTGTTTTGGGTATTTTGCATATTGGTGGTAAGAAAGGAAGTCGGAATCATCCATGAAGCTGAAGTCGCTCTTTTCATGAAAGCAACTGCCATCGAAGGAGATGACAGCAGTTTGATTAATAACTAAACTCTCATAGTTAGTAACATTATTTCAAGTTTTAATCTCTTTACTTCATGTCCTTACTACAACCTACTTCTCCTGAGACACTTGATCTCTTTGATGACATTGTTCTTTTATCTGAGGGCCACATTGTGTATCAAGGACCACCAGAACATATTGTTGTGTTCTTGAGAGTTATGGATACATATTTACAAAAGTTGGTTTCATTTAGGTTAGTGAGTTCGTAACTAATTCTTATCACATTACTGTGTTAGACTACATTGCTATTTAAATTGGTCGGGCAAAGTGCAATAGGCAAGTGTTCCCTCTCTTATGACATAGTTATCAGTATATATCTGATTACAGTTATTACGTATTACATAATCCCATTGGAAAAACAATTTTTGAAATACCACTTTGTTTTTGTGATTGTTTATCCTTTGTTTGATTATCAGCAACTTTATGAACATTGCAGATATCTGATTAAAGCAACACCTATGTTGACGAGCTTCCATGTTGCACATATGGTTTCTATAGCCATGGTCAATACTACATAAGTGACACTATCAAAATTAGAAGATGATAAGAGATAGAATTCTTTATCTTATTACAAAGGGTGAAAGTTGAAAATGAACAAAATATTTTCTGAAAAATACCCGAAATGCATTTACTGACGTAAAAATTGAAGCAGGTCCTTCAGACGTAATCATACATCGACTTGGAGAACACAGATTAAGCTTATGGAGAAAGTGAAAGAGACGAAGCAAGAAGGTTGGCTAGAGAAACCGATTTACGTGGTTGTTAGTGCTGAAAAGGTGAAGGAAGCTGAAAATCAGGTTGATGACTTGATGTGGATAATGTTGGTGTTTGAATTGATCAGATCAAAGAAGCCAAAAACCCATACTTCGATCTGATAAGGGTGGTGACCGCCAGTGATGTAGAAGTTGTGAACGGTGTAAAAGGAATTAATGTTTAGGTGGAAATTCAGGATGACATGGCATGATGAGAAGAGCAGGTAATTGTTTTTTTAGATAGTAATGCTCAAACCTAAGCTACCAAGACATGTATTTTAAACTATATTTAGGATGCTAGGATCTATATAGATTCAATGTATGTTGCAGTATACTTTGTTTGGGGTGTTTTATGCTGCTTTGAATTATTAGTTTGGGTACTCTCAATAGATCTATTAGTTTGATTTGTTTAGTTATTTGTATAATTAGTTTGGTTATTCCAAAAAATCACACACGCAAAGCTTAAATTAAGCCCCTTGCCCGTTTGTGATTGCTCTTTGAGTGCTGAGCTCATCAACCGGATAACATACCTGAATTTCCCTTCGAAATTCGTCTGGTATAACTCAGAAAAACATTGGTATCCGCATCGACACAAAGGCAAAGAATCAATTGGACAACTAATATACATTCATCCAAGTGCAGGTAATTTGTTCTATGAGTGAATGCTATTGTGTCATCAAAACGGTAGTAAGAATTTTGAAGATATTCGTTCAGTAAATGGGCGCGTGTATCCCACCAATAGAGCAGTAGGTTAGGTGATAGGATTGTTAGGGGATGACAATGAATGGAGCATTGCATTGCAAGAGACAGCATTGACTACTACGGCAGCTGAGCAAATCCTGATTTTCTGTGATGTCGCAGACATAGGATTGCTATGGAGAATGCACTTGGAAATAATGAGTGATGACATACCAAGGATATTGTATGAGGAATTACACCTGCCGATAATTCATCTCAGAAATAGAGATCTGCAAGGTGGGGTGCTATATGAATTAGAAGTAGCATTCAGCTTTTATGGGAAATCGGTCACAGACTTTGGTTTACGATTACCGCCACCACACCTGCTTCATATTCTAAGAAATAGAGTTGTGATGGAGGAGAGAAGCTATAACCATCACCGGTTAGCAAGAGAAAGAGATCTCTTCGTTCCACAATTAAACATTGAATAGCAGGTGGTATTTGATACGGTCATATATGCCGTCCTTAGTAACCGATAGGAATTAGTATTTGTGTATGGTCACGGAGGTACGGGCAAGAATTTTGTTAGGAAAACTATCATCTGTGACCTTAGATCCCGGGGGAAGATCGTGCTGGCCATTGCATCCTCCAGTATCGCATCACTTCTATTGCCATCTGGCCGGACAACGCACTCACGGTTCAAGTTGCCTCTTAATTTGACAAACGAGTCTATGTGCAGCATAAAAAAACATACATAATAAGTAAAAGCTTACATGCACGACAAACAAATAATTACAAGAGGGCATAGGATTTATTTATTTTTATTCTGCTTATTTTTTGGAATATAAACAATTTGAGTCTTTGTACAAAATAAACTGCTTCTACTTCATGCTTAATTTGGAGTAAAACAATCACTTTTTATAAGCAAGTTGGGACCTGATTATTTAAACGGTGTTTGGAATTTTTTATTTATTGGAAACCCACCATGTTGTGCATGTATAAAAACTTTATATATATATATATATATATATGTAACATTTTCCTAATAAGAAAGCTCTAGATTTGCATAACCCATTATGGCTTTTGGTACCTGTTGTTGTTCAACTAGCTTTTAAGTATATTGGGAATGTGGTTATGGCCTGCTACCAGTCGAAACTTCGGAACCCATAGTAGCTTATAACCAGGTATACTCGGCAATTTTATTTGAAATAAATGAATTTAGTGTTGCTTATTTGATGCCTTATAAGTAATAAACATCAAACGAATTTAGTGCTGCTTTTTCATGTATAATTATTGATTGTTATCTGTGAATGTTTTCATTGGCTTCGACTCCAATATTTGGTCTTCAAGTAACAAATAAGGATTCCGAAAGTGGGATACAGACGATGTGTGGCCACCAATATGGAACAACCCGTTTGTTGTATAATGGTTCATTGACATTGGGTTGCAATGTCGGGTTGCCGCGACCCAATTTTTGCGTAGACTCACAACAGTGTTCTTTGGAAAGCAAGAAACTAAGAACAAAAAATAGATTATCTGAAAGTTGTAGACGTCGTCATAGTGGTAACGTTGTTCCAGGAGGTAAGTTATATTTCTTAAAGTTTATTTTTTCCTACGTATTATGTTTGATTTATTATTACTATTTATTTATTTTATTTTTTTGGTCTTCTCTGTATAGGTGTGGGGGGAGGTATTCATGGCGACCTAGGGGTCCATTGTTCTAATGTTCACGGCTCAACGATTGTCGATGAAACCAATTACATGAGATTGTTTGACCTTAACGTTCAAGGTGAAGAGAACTTACAGTCTGCTTTATTGTGTTAATTTCAAATTATGGTTTCATGAGTTATTGAAGTATTCCTTTAGTTAAGCTAATTATATGCAGGTGTCTCTTCCTCTTGCAATTTAGGAGACAACGCGTTCAACAGGATGTACTGATGCACCAGGTTGTCGACTGTATTATAAAAAATCATGCTTCATCAACACTGCATGCATGTTAAAATTAACTTTTTTTCCTGAAATTTATTTTTGGTGTTTAATATTATGCCTAAATGCTATATCTTCTTTTCAAACGCGATACATGCAGTTGTACCTGAAGATTATGGTACTCCGTAGTATATTTTAGATAGTCATTTATATTTAAATCTTTTAACCCATTCGATCTGTTTGAGACAAAGCGTAACCCAAATGGCCCATTAGTTAGTATGAGAATGGGTCAAAGCGGTTATCTTTGGTGTTGATACATATCATACTTCTTTCCAGATGAATGCTTTAATAGCGTTGCGGATCAAAGTGGAACACCCGGATTCAAGTAAGTCTTTCTCAGAGAAACGTGTCTAAGGTTAGTAGCTCGACAGAATCCCCGGAAGTTAACTCTTCAAGCAGAATAGATCCATTGGGTATGTTTCTTATGCATTAATATTGAGTTGCGTAATTATCTTTCTAGATCTTAAATTTTATTTTAATTTATATATTGCAGAGAACAGACATAAATATTTAAACGTCAATGTTGACAGAACTAAAATAATCATGGACAAGGTGAGCATAGTTTATTGACAACTAGGTCATTCATTATTTGGTGATCGTTAATAACGTTGTCAGATAAGTTCGAGTATATACATGGATTTTTAGTAGCAAGAAGTAATTTTTATTAATGGGCTTTATCTCTCTAGCTCGGGAAGTGTTTGAGAACTTTTAGTAATTTATATTATCGGTCTTTGCGAAGTAATTTATATCGTACACCTTTTTGGAAGCAAATAAACATTGCTTGTCAAACACTTGGCGCCACAGGGTTGTCTCAACAACCTGATATATGATACATGTACGTCTACTGTCTTTCAGAATATTAAGTCACAGAGCTTGCTATAATAAGCTTACATGTATGGAAAGGTATGTTTCTAGGTCTTACGGGTGTATCTATATGTCTTTATACTATCTTTGTGTCTTTGATATAGTTTTTGGATGATGTTTCTTACGGTTGTCTACATGTCTTTGAGGATATCCTATTGTGAGAATATAAGCACCAGAACTGTTTAAAAGCGACGAGAGTGAAAATTTCTTATTTTCTATTGTTAGTTAAAGATGTGTTATGAGTATGTTATAGTTGCACCTTCCAAAGTTATTTATAAAGCTAATGACTTAAGATTCTTCTGTTGTAACATTGGTGGTGTCCAGCTACTATGACAAACTCAAAGAGGCGTTATCACATGGAAAATGGGCAAAAAGGTCTATGGGTAAGAAGGTATGTTGCTATCTTTCTTACTAAAAGTCACATGAAATATGATCCAAACCTAAGATTTTATTGTCTTCCATTAGGGTTCGATTTTATATGTTTTTCACAATATTGTTAGTTCTATAGGCCAAACTTCACAAAACTGAGATGAGGACTGCAAAAAGAGGTTGAGCTTACAAGGAATCCCACAACCTACTGTCATTCAATGGCTACTAAAAGAGTTATAGATTGGGCTATATTTCGGAAACCTATTATCTAAATGCATAGTAGAATAAATAACTTCTTGGTAATAAGTAGCAACTGCTAAATAAGTAGCTTACTTTGGTTGTATTGACAACTTTCTATTGGTAATAAGTAGTTTTTTCTATTTTTTTTTTTTTTTTTTAGGAATGAGCTAATAAGTAGTTTTGTTTTGAGTATGAATTTTTTTTAGTTGATATTTATAATGGTAAGTTTCCTGAATAAATGTGTTACATTTATATCAATGTAAATTGCTTGGCTCAAAGGAGAACAAATGAAATGCTATTTGTGACATCCTGCAATTAAATTTGCGCCTTATGTATGATGTTATTTGCGACGTCAAGCGACAGCTATTCTCAAAATAGCGACGGGTTTAGCGACTGAAATAGCGATGGAGATGGACATTTGCGACGGAATGTCCAACGGCTACCGACTCTAAGGGATTAGTGAAAAAAACGTCAAAAATTCTATTAGCGACATCATTTGCGGTCGCTATTAGCGACAAACAGGTTTGTCGAGATTGACGACGCTACTTTTTTGCGACGTAGTTTATAGAGACGCGAAATCTGTGACATTTTAACACCAACAAGTAACTACCCGTCGCAAAATCCAACGGAAGAATAAAATCCATCGTTATTTTCGTCGCCACATCCGTCGCTAAAGACTTAACTTTTGTACCTTTTATTTTTTTTATTTTTTATTTTTTGTTAGAATGTTTGGTATGAAACTACTAAGGTAAAACTTTTTGTTCTGTAAAAGAGTTTTTCTAAGAGTAAGTTGGTTATTAAGGAATACAGTGCTATTTACCTGGGGCTTAATAGGATTAATGGGCCATAAAGTTTATCATCATCAATTGTATATTGTTTACACATTACCATTAATTGTTGTATCACTTGGGTGAAAGTTTTCATTCTATTTATGAATCTGTTATTATTATGTTATTCAAAACTATTTTGATTAAAAAGTATAGTTATGTTATGTCGAGTACTTATTTTTTAACAGAAATATATTTGTTTGTACAATACTTTGGTGTCGGGTGAATACATAAGAAATAACTATAAACGATCACTCTTATCCGTACATGATTAAATTAGAAAGTAAAATTACAAGTCATGCCCGCCCATCGGGCGGGCTTCGAAAACTAGTATATATATATATATACACACACAAAAGAAAGAAGAGAATAAATTATATCTACGCAAACAAAGCAACAAATCAAGAAGGAGTTATCTAAGCATAGCAATGAGTTGTGAAAGAATGGCGTACCTAGCGGTCTTCAATAACATTCTTTAAAATCTTCAAGATGATTTATAGACTTTGCAAAAGTCTGTGGTGAGAAAGCTTCAAGGTATTCTTATGGGAAGTTGATCTAGCTACACGGTCCCTATTGCCTCTTTGGTCCAAAGTTGTTTGGTCCAAACATGTTTAACATTCGGCTCGCTTGATGTTTTTGTTATAAGACACTTTTCCTCCTTTGTCGTTTCTTTTTCATCTTCATCGCTATCACTCCAAGCTCCTCCAACAAATGCTCTTTAATTTTGATCTCTTGACATCATTGGACATTTTCCAATGAGATGATTTTGATCACCATAGTTGAAGCACTTCCTTTCATTCTTGCTATTCTTTTCATCTTTATTCTTTTGAGATGCTTTCCTTTCATCATGTGGTTGTCTAACGAATCTTCCTTGCCTTTTGAAGAATTTCTTGAAATCTCTTACGGCCATGGCATATTCTTCGTCATCACTTTCGGAAGATGAGCTATCTTCATTACTAGATTCCTTTCTAGCTTTCAAGGCGATTGACTTGCTTTGCTCTCGTTTTCCTTTGACCATTTCGGATTCCTTCTTTATTATTACTTCGTAGACTTTCAAGTTCCCAATTATTCATCAAGTTGTAAAGTTGACAAATTCTTTGATTCTTCAATAGCCGTCACTTTAGCTCGCCATTTTGGGTGAAGAGCCTAAGAAACTTCCTAACAAAATTCTTACTAGAAAAATTCTCATCAAGTGCTTTTAAACTTGTGATGATAGTGTTAAACCTAGCAAAAGCATTATCAATTGATTCCTCTTCCGGAATCGTGAATTGCTCATATTGTTGAACAAGTAGATCTATTTTGTTATCTTTGACTTGACTATTGCCTTGGTGAGTTATTAGTAAAAAGTTCCAAAATTCTTTTGCGGTTTCACAAATAAAGATCCTTTCGTATTCTTTACGTGGTAGCGCATTGTAAATAACCATTTTTGCTTCATCATTTTTAGCAAGTTTTTTTTTCAAATCATCGTTTTGTTTTTAAAAAGGTACGATCTCATCTTTCTTTGTTTCGGGGTTATTTTGAATAGGTAAAAAATCACCATTAATAATAACATGCCAAAGATCTAGATCTTTTGATTTCACATAAGTTTTGAATCGATTTTTCCAATATAAAAATCCATCACTTTCAAATAGTGGTGGTCTTTACATAGATTGCCCTTCTAAATATTTTTCAGATTCCATAGATCTTTACAAGTTTTAAAATACAATATATTTTAAAGATCTTGCTAGACGTGGTTCTTGATACCAATTGTGGAAAACTAGAAGGGTGGTTGAATAGTTTTACGTTCTTTTTTAGTTTATTTTCGAAAAACTTTAGTTGCTTATTAAAACTTTGATTCGATCTTATGTGAATTCAATTGTTAACAAGTATGAGCAAATCTAAATAGATATAATCAAATAATGTAAATAAAGTAATGAAATGAAATGAAAGATAGAGATGGAGAGATCAAACCACAACACGCAAATTTATAATGGTTCGGCTACAAGGACACCTTCCTTGCCCTACTCCACTCCCCGAGTACCACACTCGAGAGTTTTCTTCACTATGTCATCAAACTCCTTTTGGCGGAGAAACCTTACGCACCTTGGCTTACACCGATTAACGAAACTAAGCTAAATGTCGAGTTCTAATCCTAGCTAGAACTAATCTCACAACTTCTTCACAACTTCACAACTTTTTCACGATAGCTTCACAACTTCTTCACGTCTTCTTCACACCTTCTTCTTTACACAACTTATTCACACCTTCGACAATACTTCTTCCCAACACAACTAATATCTACAACTAACTTAATCACACAACAATTTACAAGTAATCTAGCAATACTACAAGATAATACCAACTAATCACAACACTACTATTTTATATAGATGTTGAAGAAGTGTTCTTCTTTTTGCACTTGTGTGGGTGAAGCTTTGGATCACTTGGAAACAAAGACTTATGATTATATGATCAAAGGCTTTTTAGAATAGAAATGAAGATTGAGATCAGAAAGTTTTTAGTGCAAAAAGGTGAGAAAAATCTGTGAAATGAACCAGTATTTATAGGCAAGAAAATACTGTTCTGGAGCGTGGCCGGTCCCCTTAATTATTAAGGGGGCCGCCTAAGGAATTAAGGGGGCCGCCCCCTCCAGAACGTTGGACTTATTTGTCCTTTTGTGGGTTTCTGAATTATATTTGCCATTTTTGCTTTTAATGACTTATTGATTTCATTACATTTTTTTAATCTGAGATGTTTGTGCATTCAGTTGGGTGGTCAAGTATGTGGTCATGAGTTCTGAATCTGGATTGGGCAAAGATTCATGTTGTTCAATGTGATCATTGTTATCGACATCAATTGGATCATCAAATGTAACAATTGGGTTAATTTGATCATCATCATCAAATGTAACAACAAAATGAATCATTTTGAACAACGTGCTCCTTGCCAGATGCAAATGCAGACGGTGATGCAATTTCATGTATCAAGCACGTGTTTGAATCAGGTACCTGAGACAGACCATCAGTGTTATACACTGTGTAACACCCCAAACCGTATAAGGGTCTAAAGTGTAACATTATGGTGTCAGTTCAGAACATAAAGAGCAATCGGAAGACTTAGCTCAACAAATTACAAATCTTGAGACTAAAAGGACTAATAAAACAAATACCATCAAAATCAACTTCTGAAATAATCAAACAAGAATCTAAATAAATCCATGAAGACTAAGGTAGGGTTGGTCCACTAAAAGCTCCTACTCTCATCACTCAATCCAAGCCTCCTGCTTGATACCTGCCGCGGGGAAAAGAAAATGCAGCTGAGCTAATGCTCAGTGAACAAATATAAACATATGAAAGATACTGAACATAAACGAATAAACAAACAATCCAATGAGAACCTGCTGAGAAACAATGTCATAAAGAATATGAAAGGTCATATGAAAATGGAAATCAAAGAATAGTCTAGAAATGGTAAAAAGGGTAGTAACAGAATTTGCTCAAGTACCAAAACAAACAATCAAACATTTTATTTCACAAATTATTATACCATCAATTCCTTTATTGTACATGGAGTTGCAGACTCCAATGCACCAGATTATGATGGGTTGTAGGGTCACCCACCTACCAATCACCAGATATCATTACAGATTACCTAGGATGCATCCATACGCTCCCCTGCAAAACAGATTAGCACATACCCTAGCTCAAGGCTAGCATACATACTCAGATAATGGCCACATATATAGATAAGGGAAACGCCGTGGATCAATCACACCTCCACAGAAAGTGTCATGACATTGGTGCCTGAATGACATGGCCATGTTACCTCCATGGCTAGGAATAGTACCTTGAGCAATGGGTCAAATCAAATGGATCAAAAGAAAGAGTCATAACAAAGGGGTCATATC
The DNA here is from genome assembly GCA_030686995.1 of Artemisia argyi. Lineage (NCBI taxonomy): Eukaryota > Viridiplantae > Streptophyta > Magnoliopsida > Asterales > Asteraceae > Artemisia > Artemisia argyi. The sequence goes on from CM060703.1 coordinate 132,368,517, forward strand.
AAATGGATCATAACAAAAGGATCATATCAACGGTTCAGATCAAGGGTTCATATTAAAGGTAAACGAATGAAAGTCAATGAATACAAATCATGAGAAACGAGTAATCAAACAAACGAACCAATCGATAATGATGTAAATATAAATGATTATCCAAAATATTCATACCGATACGAAATGCAAATGAAATAATGTGTAAAAGTAAGACTGAATATCCGTACCTTAGAAGCAAAACAACGCGTAGCCGAAAACACAACTTACTCCTTCTTTGACTTATCTACAAAAATTATTGAACTAATAATTATTAACAACCTAATTATTTTGACCGCTTTATTCATTATATTCGTGCCATCTTGACTTTGTTAAATCCAGCACTACACATAACAGTTATTTTCACTTTTATATATGTACTTTAAGGCAACTCCATTTGTGATATCTAACTTCTTTATTATAACCAATATTATGAGTCATTAGTCTTACATGAACTAAATAATACCACAGTTACATATATGTTCACTCTTTAATGTGTTGACCACTTTTAAAGAAATATATACTATGATGTAAAAGTTGATTACGAATGAATGAATTTAGGGGGTGTTTGGTACAACGGAATGATACAGAATAGAATTGCAGAGAAAGATAATCCGTTTAAAGAAACAAAATAATTTGTATTGTTTAGTATGGATGAAGAATCAATCGCAAGAATATGATATAATAGGATTCTCTTGTTAAAAACAAACAAAGAATACATTTTTTTGGGAATCGAAACAAAACTGCAACTACATTTTTTTTTTATAAGTTCTTATTAATCTTTTTTGTCTACTTTTTTTATAAGTTCGTATTAATTTTTACCTTCCTTCAGTTTACCATCTTTCAACCATTGAATAACTTCTATCCATCTATCTTTTTCCAATGTTTTGAAGAACTTAATTTCACAGTTTTCGCACTACTGCAAATATTATAAATGTCCATTCAATGTTGTACAATTTATTTTTAATATGTTAACAATTCTTAATTTTCATGGTCTTTTTTCTTCCTTCCTTTTGATATTCACAATTTAAAATTATTAATAAATACAAACTTGAACATAAATTTGAGAACAGGAGGATGAATTCGTTAAGCATCATTGGAAAACTGAAGGTAAAAAGTGATTATGTTCATCAATTGTTGAATTAGAATTAAGGTCAAAATCGATGAAGTATAATGGGCAATATAGGTGACCTGAAAATTCAAAGATGGTTTGGTGATGAAGATGAATTAGAGATGAAGGTGACCTGAAGATTAGACAAAACTATGTTAGGGTTTTTCAATTTTTCCCCAAATGAGCAGCATGTGCGGTGCACATGACTTAGCCTTATATACCCCATCTTTTTTTATGATTCTAGCGTGAATGGAATGGTGAATGGTCTGTAGTCTAAATCGGTTGATTCTATGTATTCTCCGATTTTTTTAGAGAATGATTTAGTTGGAAAGAGAATCAATTTTTTATTCTTCGTTTCCATTCCGCGTATCAACCAAACTAATGAAACGCTCTCATTTCCTTTCCAAGCTTTCCATTCCACCGTACCAAACATGCCCTTAGTATCTCACCAATCAGTTTTATAAACACATTTCCTACAGTTAACTTGATCACTTTTTTTTATAATATCTAAATTTTCATTTTCTTATCCTCTAAAATGAAACTTCGTAAGATATAAGCGTGATAAAAAGATGTTAAGATGTCCTTTGAAGTTAACTTTAATAGATCAATTAAAGATGACAAAAGTGATGCACTTATAATATTTTAAAGCTTTCTTCTTCAACAGTGCTGACGTTACATCATATATATACCAAGAACTATTTACAAATTTCATTTACTCAATTTTAGATATCAAGATTCATGTTAAATCACTAGGTTAGTAACTATGTATATTCGTTGTCAAATCCTAGTTTTCTTCGATATCAAATCCTAGTTTTACCATTATATAGTTTAACATATATTTCAAATAAGTGTATTACGGCTTAAGTGATACCTCAAACTGAAATGAGAATAAATCAAAACGAACACGTCGCGAATATGAACGCCAACCGACTAAGATTCGACGAATCGACGAGACACAACCGAACCCAAAACTCGATTGTATATGATCAGGTACACGTACCAATCACTAAGCCACAGCCCACACACGAACCAAAACCAAATCCAACCGCGAACCACGAATCGAACAGAACTCGGACTAGAGCAAACAATCCGAAATTTGGACGCCCAGAAACACTCACTGATTATTCATGCAAATGTATTTGATGTTCGGAGTTTTGTTAAATGGTTGTTTGTTGTTGTCGAATGGAAGAAAAACAAAGAACAGGACACTCCATTTATACTGAACAAAAAGGAAACACAATATTGGTAACGTTATGAGTATTAACTTGAGCTATAAAGGTCATTACTTGGGCTTTAAATGATCAGTTAAGGAAATCGATTTAGGGGTTTTAATATGGATCGAATAATAATAGTTAATTTGGAGTTTAAATTGGGTCAAACAAAGTCTTAAATGGGGTATTAAACATGTTCGGTTATGGGGTTACTTTTGGGCCGAGTAAATGAGGTTTAATTAGTCAAATAAATGGGTTTAAGAGGTCTTTTAAGCGTCATATTATTTTTTTTATCTAATTATGTGTTTAGTTATAGTTAAAATTTTAATATATGACATAGCTAATTTTAAAAAAATAAATAAATAAACGTATCGTAAAGTTTAAGAATTTTCAAATTTATACCAAAATTCGTTATCGTAATTTTTAGGGTTTTACACACTGGGCCTGTGTCACTCATGTGAAGTTCATGCATGTTTGCCATTAACATCAGTGCTGCATTCGCTTCCAAATCTTCCATATCATCATCAGAATATGCATTGGCCATGAAGTTGTTTTCCTTGTCAGTGAGAGTTCCACCAGCTTCATCCATAAGAGCTTGGAGTAATGCTTGCTTATGGAATGCACTGCCTCGAGTTCTTGGTTTAGGACATGCATTAGCCAGATGACCTTTCCCATTGCAGTTATAGCACCGAACCACTGTATTCCCAGTTTCAGTATCCCAGTTTCAACAATTTCAACCTTTTTCTGAGGAGCACCAGCATTGTTCTTATATCCTCCATTATCAGTAAACCATTGGCCATTTCCTGAATTACCCACATATCCTCCTGAACCAGATCTTCCATAGTTACAATTCTATATCTCAACTCGTCCATCTTGTACAATAGCTTGATTCCTTATGTTAGATGAAATGCAAAGACGATTGTTGGATTTGTTCAAGAATTTGCTGAAAGCACGAGCAATGAGTGCAAGTCCTTGATTCAAATTATTGAATTCCTCATCATCATCATTTACAGAATTTATATAGTACAAGGTATCATTGTTGTCATAGGAAACAATTTGATTTTCATGAGATTGCTGTGTTGAATCATAAGAAATGAGTTGGTTTGAGGGGTTTTGATGAGGGTAGTTAAAGTAATTTTGTTCTTGAACATAAGCGTGGTTTGAAAATGGAGGAGGAGCAACGCGAGATTGAGCAATGAGTGGCAAAGAGTTTGGAGTTGTAGGCGGTGAGTAACTTCCTCGAAGAGCTCGATCTTTGTCCACTTCAAACTAATGATGCTTCAGATAATCATACAACAATCCATAAGGTGCATTGTGAAGATTTTTTTCTTGTCAAAAAAACGTCACATACTTCTGCCAATCTCGGCCAAGACAACTTAGAAACTTAGTGGTGATTGCAATCTTAGGTAAAAGGATGTTATGTATGTCCAGATCATTGATAATGTTTGTGAAGCGGTGGTAGTAAGACTCAAGTGATTCCCCTAGTTTAATCATAAACATAGTATATACTCCATGTAAAGTTTTGATTCCATGTCCTCTTGATTCAGTTCAATGCCTTCCATTAAGAGATGAACGTGTTCCCACATAGCCTTAGTTGTTTTCTGAGCATCAACACTTTGAAAGATCGGATTTGGTATTCCTTGAAGAATGTAAATCATTGCATATTCATCTGCTTCACGATGAAGTAATTGTTCTGTAGTAAGTTGAGACTCAGGGACAGTGACCACAATTTCAGGTCTTGGAGGAGTAGTAGTTGCATCTCCTGGAACTGTTGTAGTTGGCATTTGAAATTGACCTTCAAGGATAACCTTTTTCATGTATTTTCCATGGGGTTTCTTAAGTTCAATAAACCTTAGGAAACGACTTGCCAATTGAACATAATTACCGGGTGTAAGCATTGGGGGTGTATCAAGTGATCCTGCTTCATGTCTTGATTACTGAATAGTGATTGCTTCACATATTTGGTCCAACCAATGAGGTTGTTTTAGAGAGGGATTGATTTGTTGCATTGGTTGTTGTCCAATAAGGTATGGTTGTTGTTGAGGGATATGTTGTTGTGGGAAGATTTGATGTTGTTGCATGAAGAGTTGTTGTTGAGGATACGGTTGTTGATGTTGTTAAAGATACTGTTGTTGTTGAGGATACTGCTGTTGTTGAGGATAAAAGTAATTGTAATGAGGTTGTTGAGACATCGTTACACTTGTGAAGTTATGGATCTTGTAGAAGGTAAGTTCTTTGAGTATTTCGAAAATTTGTTCAAGTTTATCTCGAAACTTTGAGTATCTCGAAACTTTGAGTATCTAGAAACTTTGATTATCTCGAAACTTAGAGTATTTCGAAACTGACAGTATCTAGAAACTTTAGAATCTCGAATCTTTCAGTATTTCTAAAAATGTTTTGCAAACTTTCTTATTTGTATTTGTGGAAAACTAGAAGGGGGGGGGGGGGGGGTTGAATAGTTTTACGTCCTTTTTAAATTTATTACCAAAATATTTTGTAGCTTACTTTCGATTTGATCTCAAGTGAGTTCAAGTAACAACCAATATAAGCAAGTCTAATCTAATAATGAAAGTATTGAAATAGAATGAAGAAAAGATAGAGTTAGAAAGATCAAACCACAACACGCAAATTTATAGTGGTTCGGCTACAAGGACACCTTCCTTGCCCTACTCCACTCCCCGAGTACCACACTCGAGAGTTTTCTTCACCATGTCAACAAACTCCTTATGGTGGAGAAACCTTACACACCTTGGCTTACACGAGTTAACGACACTAAGCTAAATGTCGAGTTCTAATCGTAGCTAGAACCAATCTCACAACTTCTTCAAGACTTCACACCTTCACAACTTCTTCAAGACTTCACACCTTCTTCACACCTTGTCAACTTCACACCTTCTTCTATGCACAACTAAATCACAACTACTACACTACTTTACAACACACCTAGTTTCTACAATCAACAAATTCTCACAACACCTTTACAAATATCTAACACTACTACAATATGAAAATAGCTAATCACAACACTACTACAATTAAATGGATGTAGAGGAGTGTTCTTCTTCTTGCACTTGAGTGGATGAAGCTTTAGATCACTTGGAAACAAAGACTTATGAATTATATGATCAAAGAATTTTTGATATAGAAATGGAGGTTGGATCAGAAAGTTTTTAGTGCAAAAAAGTGAGAAAAATATGTGGAATGATCTAGTATTTAAAGGGCCAGAAAATACTATTCTGGAGCGTGCCGGTCCCCTTAATTAGTGGGCAGTCCCCTTAATGATTAAGGGGGCCGCCTAGTAAAATTAAGGGGGCCGCCCTACTGAACGTTGGAAAAGTTTTTCTGGATAAAATTTGCCCTTTTTGGTTGGAAATTTGAAATCATATCTTTGTAGTTTAATATAACAATACCAAAAATGATTTACAAATATATATAAAATGTTAATATCATTTTATAAAATGTTATGTCTTAAGACAAGGTTTTCTTTGTTCATGTAATGCATAAGATGCTTAGTTTATGCATACCTTAAGTGATATTAGATGTAGAGGTAAATATTTGTTACTAAATACTTGTTTACGTCTTAATCTTGACTTAATTTGATTTGAGTTTTGTGATTATCAAAACATAGGTTTATTGAGAAATATTAATAACGTTTTTAAACATTATTTATATCAACAATCTCCCCCTTTTTGATGATTACAAAACTTAAACTCATTAACTCAAAAATTAGTTTTTAAACAAGTATTTTAGTGAGTTTATATTTACTTCTCCCCCTTTTTGTAGAATCAAAAAGGTTATGCCGACAATTTTCAAACGTGAAAATTTGACGGGAAGATATCTCCCCCTTGATGTGTACTCCCCCTCGTTTGGGGGCACCAAGAGAACGAGCTATGGAATGCTTTGAAAAACAAAAATATTATAAGCACAAGTATATACATGCAAACATATATAAGGTGATAAGAAAATAATTAAGCATGTTTGAAAAGAAGCATTCATATTAAAGCAATGGTTGTGTCAAGACACAACAATACAAGTAGCAATAGTAAAGATTACAAGTAGGATAGCTAGTACATAAACTAACTGTTAATACAAATATCGCCTAAAAACGTTATTTATATTTTACGATCTTTGCTAAGTTTTGTTAATGACAAAGTATGAACTTTAGCTAAGAGTAAATCATCACTTTGAGTGTTTAAGTCTTGTTTAACTAATGTTTACATTTCCTTTTAAACTAAACATTGTTTTTATTTCTTAAATTAGAAAGTGTCTTGTCACATCACACTTATTTCTTAAAATAGAATTGTCACATCACATTTATGGCAAGTTTTGTCTATATGTATTTATGGTAAGAAATGTGTTTGACTTGCTTTGGTGTGGCTTACAAGTTTTGTGTTTGACTTGATTTAAGTGATGTGACTTTGTTTGGGTGCTAGGAGTTATGAGACAAGACCTTGTTTGGTTTGAAGAGTTATTGCAAAAACCCCTGCAGACCCGGCGGTACCCTGGGGGTACACGGGCGGAACCCATCTGAGGGTTCCGCCTGATCCGCCAAGCATGCAGAATAGTTTGCTATAAATACCAAACCATTTGTTTGTTTTGTGTAACCCTTAAGGACTTATTCTCACATATTCTCTCAACTAACTCAGTAACTCTTGACTTGTGTGATTCTCTTATGTAGCAAGGAACTCCACAAGATCATTCAAGAAGTTGCAAGCTTCAACTCTAAAGTTGCAAGTCTTGGTAGCTTGGTCATGTATAAGCTTTGGTAGTTTATACTTCATGTGTGTCATGTATGTAGAAGTTATCGGTTAGTATTTTAGGCCTCAAAATACGTAGTGTAATGGGAGTTGTTGTACCCTAGTAAAAGAACTAACGGGAGTGGTTGTACCCTTGGTAAAGAACTCGACATCTAGCTTTGTGTCGGTAAAAGTGTAAGCGACGAATGGGAGTGGTTGTACCCTTGTAAAAGAACTCGACATCTAGCTTTGTGTCAGTAAAAGTATAAGCGACGTGTAAGGTTTTCTCCGCCGGTGAAAGGAGCTTGTTGATTAGTGTTTATAACTCTCGAGTTGGAAACTCGGGGCGTGGATGTAGGGCAAGGAAAAAGAGTCCTTGTAGCCGAACCACGATAAACTATCGTGTTGTGGTTTGATTGTTTCTTTCTCTATCTTTGCTTATTATATGTTGTTGTTTAGTTAGAATTGTTGATCACATATAAAGCTTTTCAAAGAACCAAAACAAGTAAAGTTGTTCTTATATCTTTAAACATAACTAAAGCTTTTCAAAGAACTAAACAAGCAAAGTTAGGATCATTACAAATAAAGCTTTTCAAAGTATGAAACAAGTTAAGTTAGAATTGTTATCCACATGAAAAGTCTTTTCAAAGAATCAAACATATTAAGTTGTGTTTATATCTTTAACCAAACATCAAGTTCTCAAAGGTTATTTAAGCTAAAAAGGATTTAAAAAGCGGTAAACTATTCAACCCCCTTCTAGTTTTCCACAATTGGCATCAGGAGCTACGTTACTCAAGATCTTTAAAATAGAATGTATTTTAAAACTTGGATCGATCCATGGATTTTGAAAATCTCAAAGAAGGGCAACCTATTCAAAACCAACCGCTATTTGAAAAAGAAAACTTACTTGAATGGAAAAGCAATTTTGAAAACTATGTGAAATCAATTGATCAAGATCTTTGGCATATTATTTCTTTTGGTAATTTCAAACCAAAGAAAACAAGTTTTTGAAAACCAAGATAACTATCTTAAACTTGATAAAAATACTAAAGCTAAAACAATGCTTTACAAAGCTTTAGTACAAAATATGAAAGAATGTATTTTTGTCAAAAGGCTAATGATGTTTTGAAAAATATGGTAAACTTTCATCAAGAAATATGTCAAGTCAAAGATGATCAATTTGATCTTACATATAAATTAGAAGTTTTAGAAAAACTAATTGATAGACTCTTAGTAGAAGTTAATACATGTGCTACTAGTTTAAATGTTTTAAATGAAGGTACAAGTGAAAGATGAGTACGTGTGTTTTGATGAACCTGCTTGCGTATCTTGGAATGTAATGGATGTTGACGAAGACAATGATCCGGTAGTGTATTGTCTACTTATTGATTCAACAAGCAAGGTGTAAGTTAAGGTGATTACTCGTGTCAAGCTCGTAGTAGTCTTGCTTGCGATTCATGGAATTACTCGGATGAAGATGAAGTCAATCATCCGGTTTGTGATTCTAAACTAGATTAAACATCAAGCAAGGTACACTTTGAAACCAAGCTCTTTTACTTTGATTAATTTATCCTAGAGTTTTCTAAACTAGAAAATGAGTCTAAACATTTGTACAACATGGACCTAAAAGCTATCTTCAAGAATGAGTCTTCAAAATCTCTTAAGAATATCTTTGAAAAGGAAATCTTATTAGAAGATAAAATGTCTAGAATTAAGAGTAATGTTGAAATTAATCTAGAATGTAAATTATGTCTAGATTACAAACATAAGATCAAAATGCAAAATGAGAAAGGAAAAATTATTAGTTTAATTTGATGAATGTTCAAAATCTCTTGAAAGATTGTTGAGGAGTCAAAGGTTGTTTAAAGATAAAACCGGATTATGATTTAACTCAAAAGCACCATTAACTAATAAAACAAAGTAAATAAAATTTGTCTAACCTAGAAGAGAGATTTAGAGATAATTTTATCTCTAATAGAAACTCATGATAAAAGAATTAAGATTATCATACTCTATGCTTTTATATGATTGTCTAACCTTCTTGGATACATAAGTTATTAAGTTTCAAAGCATGTCGTCAAACCAAGTTTTTACGCTTAATGCTTATCCGCTTGATAGCATCTCTATGCAATTTAAAAGGTACGCATTACTTAAACTTGACTTTGGTTATATCTTGTCTCTAGCATTATGTGCTCAAATATGTGTTATTTGTAATACTCTAGAGTGTCTACCTGCTATTTGTAAATAACTAAGATTAGATTCTATGCAACAAGGAATTTAGTCTTTAGTACTAGTAGGAGATATAAGGTGTTTTGGTTATTTAACCATCAAGAGATAAACACGAAAAACTCTTGAGTATGTCTCACTCAACTCGTGCTTACAAGTGAGCTAACTAAGAATTTCCTAAGTGTTAAAATGTCTAACACTTTTGTGATGCTTGCAAAACAAACCTTTGTTAAACAATTTTCTCAAACACCATACTTTGAGTCTTTAATTGTGTCTTTCTTCAATCACTCCTTTATGATAATCTCACATAAAACACACAAGGTAAATAAATCACATTAGCATATATTAGGATGTGTGAAAGAAAATAAGTTTTCAACATCTAGGATTTACACATCAAATGTGACACATAGTCTAATGATGTTGTACCTCTTGGACTTTATAAAAATAAATAGAGTTCATAGTGTCTTAAGTAAGAAAACCTAAAGAGTCGAGGAGTCGTTGAATATGGCATTTAACGAGTGATCTCCTCCTTCTATGATATCATCTTTGGTAGATGATAACTTAGTCGAAAGTCCAATGATGGCAAGACAAGCATGGAGTAAAACTACAAAACAACATCTTCTCACCTTGAGTTAAACATTAAATCAAGTAAAATTGACATAAGTTATAAAACTTGATTCATAGGTCATTAGTTGTGTCTAAACAAATTCAACAAAAACAATTTTTGGAATTTAGAATAAAACAAATAGTGAAACGAAGTTGATATTTCAAAGTAATCAAGTGAGTATAGTGTCAATATTTGAAAGACCTTTTGATAATAAAAGCAAGCCACAAAAGCAAGGGATTTTAACTTAAAGACATTCCTAGTTGCTCTCTTGTTCTCAATGGTTAAGTTATTGATGACCTATCAAGAATGAGATTAGTAAATCCGTAGGTAAAACTAAACGTAGAGAAATGTTTGGAAGACTACTTGTTCTCATAACATTTAGATTCAACATTATGTTTAGTTTTTGTCTATGTGCTCGTGTTAACGAAGATCCTTAAACAACTCGTTAGTTGAGCCTAGTTGGATACATCATAAGGTACTACACAACTAGGATTATGGTCTCCCAAAAGAACGGGAATAGAAACCATAGTGTATGCCAAATGGAATTATGTTGGTAATAAGTTGATAAGAAAAGCACAAGTGGTACTTGCACTTTTATACTTACTTACCCAATGATTCTCCAAAACGCGTAAGATTCTCTAATTAGTATAGGATGGACAAGCACATCAACAAGCTCCGCTTGAACAAGCAAACTCGCATCAACAACGGAATTCATCTTATCAACATTGTTATACCTTCAACAAAGGAAGCATCGACTTCAGCGACAATTCAATCCATTATGTTCTTAATTGAAATATTGTGATCCATCATCATCGTCTTGGTAAAAATGTTCATTGAGGAACATCTTAACTAAGAAAGTCTTATACGTTAACCATTCTATCAACGTTTTCACAAAACCTCTTGAATGAGAAGCATTCATCATCCCTAGGCTTAGTCAAGGACTCATAAGACCTAAAACCTTAGTTTTGAACATTAGGATAAAACCACAAAAATCAAGACAATTCCTTTTGAGTTTTCCCTGCAGATCCCACGGCACCCTCAGACCATACGAGCGGAACCCACGTTTTGGTTCCGCATGGTCCGCCAAAGCCACAGAATGTTTTATTTAAGTTCAAAACCAAACACCTCTTTACTCACAACTCCAACTTACCATCAGCCCATAAGATTCACAAAATGAGCAAAACTTCAAGCATATTCCTCATAACCTTTCATCACTCGAACCTCAAACAACCAATGTGAAATGAGAAACCAAGTTATCCTTTGTCATATCAATATCGAGTCATCCACCACTTCCATGCCCTCAAAGAAACCAAGAGTTAATATCATCTTCACCAATAACTCCACCTAGTCATCTTCACAAGAAGATTCCACAATGTAACCAAACAAGTGTGTCATCCCCACTATAACCTAACCTATTAAGATTAAACCACCTTTCATGATACATAAACCTATGTTCACCTTTGTGTCGCTCTTTGAAACAAAGGGCAATTGTCATATCCATACTCTCATTAACATATTTGTCTATGTCGTCAAAAGTCAAGTGAATTTCATTATGAAATGCGTCTCTTCCACTTTCTAGCAAGTGAAGAACACAAAGAAGATATCCAAGCTTTAAGTGTTGTCAAACAATCACCACCTCATTTCACATATCCACCATCGGTCGTCACCCATACTTTACCACCGTTCACCACATTGTTAAAACAAATGAAAAACGTCATTGAAACATCACTTGCATTACAAAACATTTTTAAGCATCAAAATGAGTCAAGTCAACCGCACCTCCACATTGTTTTCATATAGGCACACACTAGAACATACACATTACAATAGTCATTTACTTAAATGTGAAATTTTGATTTTCTAGGAATCATCATGCCTCCTCTAACTCACTACGACCACAAGGACACCATCAAGTACCTACCCAAACACCACAAAACCAAAGGTCTTACTCAAACTCAAATCGTTGTCTTCAAAGCCTTAGAAAAACAATATGTCCATAAGGGTAGAACCATTGATCCATCCTTCTTAGAAGGTACAAACCTCTACACGAAATTTGCCACAATCAACTTTGAGTGTCTCTTATAAATCGACGAGCCTATTTGTTCTAGGTTTATTTTAGAATTCTATGCATCCATCACCCTCTCCAAGGATGAGTATGGTCGCATGTCTATTATCTTTAGGGCTAGTAGTCATCAATACTCCTTCACCCTCGAGGAGTTTGCTCAAATCCTAGGTGTCCCAAACCATGGTACTTGCATCTACTCTGACTTGCACTCCCTCTCAACTCTTGACACACTCTTTGACCGCATCTATTCCTATGATACCCCTCTTGTGTCCAAAGATGAACTTCGTGACCACCTCTTCATTAGGACCACCAACACTAGAAGAACTAGAACAGGAAATGAGGTCATTAAGGACCCATATGGTATGGAATTCAATGAACTTAAGCCCCAATTAAAGGAATGGGAAGAACTCCTTAGAACCAATGAAATTAGCACCATAAGAAACCGGGATCACATCAATGTTTGTCTTAGCTACATGCTCTATAACATTTCCACCGGTCAACCTTTTTTTTTTCACTTAGCCTATTACCTCGCCAAAAGAATGGCCAACATACCTTTGGTAGGAACAACCGCTCTTCCTTATGGAATGCTTCTCACCCGCCTCTTTAGAACAATCTCACTTACACCATCATCATCATCATCTGACATGAGAAAGGATGATTAACTTCCTAACTCTAAGTTACCTCCTTTAGACTACCTTCTAGAACTCCCCGTCATTGAAAATGTATCTGAAGAGTTCAAGCAAACCAAAGGAATTTTCAAGTGCTTTGGAATGTACCTAAGCAAGCTCAATAAGAGGATAGACCGGTTATGAGGCGATTAAGGAGTGTTTGGCTTAAGAATGCTTTAGAATCGTCTTTGTGTTAAAACTACGTGAATTATGTGTTTTTCACTTTCATGGTCTAGTACGTTTGTTGGATTATGTTTGTATGAACTTTTATGCATAATGACAATGTTTAAGGTGTTTGTCATTTTTTTTCTATGCTTATGGCAATTCTTACTAAGTATAGTAAAATCCTCGACCTCAAGGTCAAAGTCCCATGATATGTATGTTTACATGTCTAATTTTTGCATTGCCCAACCAGAAATACCTTATCTCTTTGATTTTAGGAGTTTTCGAAAATTTTGAAAATCGTCTCGCGAGTCAAAAGCGCGGACTGCCTAATTTTTTACCCCTGGCGGATCTGGCGGTACCCAAAATTGGGGTCCGCCAGTGTATTTTCTGGGAATTCCAGAAATGGCCCAACGGACCAGGCGGTACCCTAAAATGGGTTCCGCCAGTGTCTTCTGAGGGTTCCGCCAGACACCTGCAGAAAATTCTTCCATTTTTCTTAAGTCCAAAACTTGTAATGTGTCAAAACCATTATCCTAAGTAAGAAACATCTTCCATTAACTCAAATAACCATATTAGAACAACTCTCACTCACGAAAACAATTAGGAAGCTACTTCCCTCCAAAAATTCAAATTCAAACATAACTAACCCAATGAACCCTTTTAAAGGATCCTTCAAACCATTGAAACATTTTCAACCAAATCACATCCCATGATCACAAATGTAACAACCCGCATTTTCTTCTATTCACTATTCATCAGTTACTATTCATCGATTACTATTCACCGATCACTATTCATCATTTTCGGAGTCAGTTTGTGATTCCGAGAAACGTTCAGAAATTTTACTATTCATATGACACTATTCATTTCCGGAAGGAAATCACTATTCACGATTGCCGTTCATTTCATCGTAAACTGAGTTTACGGGTCTTTAAATTCACGTAACCAGTTAGGTTTAGCTGTGAATTCATGCATCATTTATTAATGACACTTCATATAGACTGGATTAGTCTACACATTATCATCATCACTTGAGAACCTACACGGATATGCATTATTTCTAGATACGTATGCTTAATTTGTAATTAACGATACCACTCAGTGTTACTACTAACGTATACCCAATACTCCCGACTATGATCCTAACATATTTTTATACTCCTTATAATAATACAAAAAATATATATTATTATTTTACCCGGTGTTTCCTAATCAATTACTATATTTTACGGTCGGAGCTTATAACTCCGCCGGTTTGCGATATTTCAACCCGATGATTATTTTAACACCCGATTCTCATTAGGAATATTATTTTACAACTTTTACAACTTCGTCGTATTTTATTTCACCTCGGTAACATTTATTTTTAGTTAACTCGGTACCCGATAACACCCAATACACAACCAAAACTAACTAATACTTACATATCTAGACAATGGCTTTAATTAGCCCACACACTTTCCTTATTTTACTCCTTGGTGCCTCCCCCTAGCCCCCCTAAATCCATGTGACATTTAATATGCAAAGACCATAAGACCAAGACCAAGAAATATATATATACACCTTATTATTTCACTTCTACATTTCCAAAAATAAACAAGAAAAACTCATCTCTTTCTCTCTTTGAGTATGGATCGGCTCAAACAAAAACAACAAGAAGAAACATCAATTTTTCCAAGATCAAGTGATAATCAAGGTTATTTAGTACTTCTTGTTAGGGTTTTGAAGTTTAAACACAAGGTTTTGCAAGTTTTTCATCTCCGCTAATCCACTAATCCTTCAAGTAAGTTGTCAAACTCATTTTCATAATTTCCTCAAGTATCTTTCAATGATCATACACTTTTATTCAAGATATATATGCATATGTTGATTTATACCACTCTATATACACTTTTTATAACTTACAAGCCTTAGATATATTATATAGGTGAATCCTTGGTAGATTGTTGTGATGGATGATGTTTAGGAACCCATGACACCCTAAGAAGGTGTATGGTAAGATTAGACTAGATTTGTGGTGATTGAATGTGGTTTGGTTGAAGTTGAAACAAGTTTGAAACTAGGAAATCGATTTTTACAACTATATAAAAGCTACTGTCCATTTTTGTAAAACGTGGGAAACTCAGGGTCTAGGGTGTAATTTTGGACCAAAGTTTTTGAAAATACATTCCGAGACGAAACTATGGCCGAAAACGGGGATAAAAACGAGTTAATAACGAAGGAGATATGATTTTCCGAATATTAACAACGAAAAATACTTTCAAATATAGGTTCTGTCCCAAATCGCCAATTTTAGAAAACTCAGGGGTTTCCGGGTAACATTGGGTTAGATATTCAGAAAATACTTTCAAAAACGAAACCGTGGCCGCTTGAATCACTAAAATCCGAGTTACGACGAAAAAGATATACTATTTTCAATTTTAACGACGGGAACTATTTTCTGAAAAATACCTTGCTGTTGAGCAGATTTCATGGACTGTTTTGAGGCCTAAAACTTGATCTAGCCGTCCCGACTTATCGAAAATATATTAGTATGTTGTCCCACGATTCCGGGGATATAAAGAGCGTAGAAAACGAGCTTATAACGAAATAGATACAAGCGTTTGAACTTAGACGATTTCTATAAATTTCCATCAGCTTTTCTATTATTATTTTTGCCGCAAAACTGTCTTTGCGAGACAGCACTTTCTCGGCTGTTTTTCTTTATGATCGGATCAGTTTGGGTCCGAGCTGTAGTTAAGTAAAATCAAGATCTTCCAACAAGCTTTTCAAATCAATTGGCCGTTCGTCGAATAGACTTATAACGAATAAACTACGACCTCATCTATATACCCGATAAACTATATATATTTTGACAGCTTTTACTATAATGAAATTTTCTAAGTGTTGAACATAATATTTTCAAGTAACAACAATAAGAGTCGATTTTCTCATCGATCGAGACCCGTATCGCCAAAAGTTAAATGACACGACTTCAAGATATTGTTACAAGGTTTTCAAAAACGCCGAGTTTCATCACTAACACTTAACGTACAATATTTCGTGACTAGTTTTACGAGGCCATATTGGGCATATTTTCAAGTAACGAAAATGCTATTTTGCGACGAAAACCTTATATTTGCCGATAGAACACCAAACAAGGATCGTGGAGTACCGTTTCAACATATTTACATGGAAAGTGATTATTAACTAACGAGACGTCAAAAATATATTTTTTGACGATAAACGCTATTTTCAAAACTAACGAGTGGTATCGATAACATACGTATTTGCATGTGTAGCATCAATTCATTTCTTACATTAGATTATACCATTCATATTAGGTTGCGGTTAGAGATCGTGCCTCATTTCAGTGTATTCACTTTTGTCATCATAGCTATCGCACCAGGTGAGTTCATAACCCCTACTTTTACGTGTTTTACAACTGTTTTGGGGGAAGATACATGCTCATTACTATTTGAATTCAATGCTTGTTTTACTTGAACGCAATTCAATTTCTCAAACATTACTGAATGGTTGAAATACTTGTTCTATGTTTTATACTATTGGAATTACTTATGGGGAAGAATACACTGCTTGAATTATTTTGTACAATGCCAAAGTATTACAAATTCCATACATTGCTTAAGTTTACTTATTTACCAAGTTAAGTCCCCTTTATTATCATGGACCGTTAATTATAGCTAAGCGAGAGTGAGTGGATAGATCTATCGAGGGTGACGCCTCCATTCGCGTTTGGGTTGCTCCAACGGGACGAATGCATTTCATGTCTTAACAAATTGAGTGTCTGGTAAACACTCTGGTGGGGCCATTACAAAGTCTAGCTTCGGGGTCATGAGCTTAAGAGCCAATGTAGCATTTTTGACATATTGTCACCTTAATTTATACTTTTGGCTATTGTACATACGAAAATTTCTTATGAATTATGATGCTTTTACATCAATCTTATTACTATTGTTTACACAAACAAAACTATATCATATTTGGCAGTGGGTTGTAAACACACAGGTTACAAGTCTCTTATGGCGGGACTTGCAACTGAGTGTATTTACGATGCCTTTGCTGGGCGATCTTTTCTCTATAGGCATTATTTGTTAAACAAACTCTATGAACTCACCAACCTCGTGTTGACACTTTAGCATGTATTTTCAGGTATTAACCAATGGCACGCTACTGGAGGTTTTGGCAGGGCATGTCATGGTCATAGAAGACTCTGATTATTTATTTGGGGACCGCTCTAAAGTATTTTAATGGCCTACTTCCGCACTACTTTTAACAATGTAAATTCAACATTTTTGATTAAACCATTTTATTCTAAATGACTGAAGTGACAACCATTTTTGAACTTGTTTTGTAATACCAATTGAGTTACACCCCAGCTACACGTATGTTTCCGCTGGACCCGATTTTGGGGGTGTGACAGATTGGTATCAGAGCTTTGGCTATAGCGAACTAAGTGTTTTTAAAACCTAGACTATAGCTACTTTTACGAAAAACTTAACCCTATGACCGTCACGTACCTGCCTGCCAAGATGATGCCTCACTTGTGGTTTGTTGCTGACTTAGGTGATGAGAATTGTGTCTCATTATCTGGTATATTATATTCATTTATTATAGTTGATTACTATAATTGTCTTTCATATGAGCATGTTCACGTATCGTATATGTCACCGCATTATGTTTTCCATGCATAGTTTCACCATTCGACCTCGAGTTTGGTCACTTGCTTTTGTCTTTCAGAACCTTTTGGTATTTGTGAAGGACATAGTCTTAGTATAACTGAGCTGAGTATTTCAAAATTCATGGAACCTCGGTGGGATATAGACTGGTCATCTATATTCAACCCGGGATAGTGAGATATAGGCTGACCACCTATGTCTGACTCAGAAATGAATTTTGCAACACTGAGAATGGTTATAATAAAATTTTGTCTGGATTAAATCCCCTACTCATTTTCCAAATGTTTCATTCATGTGTGTGTATACTCTCGTTGTTGGAACCTTCATACTTTTCATCACTTCGTGAACCACCGATTGAAAGCACGTCAACTGGTCATTCTATCTCATGAACTTTCATATTTATGCATGATACCCTTACATCACATTGTTTTCTTTTATCACAATCCCATTTTTGTCGTAGTTGTCACAGTCTTTTCCCTTCTCACCATCACTATCATTTCCCTTTCCCCATCCCCATATATATAAGCAATTAGCTAACACTCTATAGATTCCGATGTCATTTATCCCTCACTACTCCCTATATTGATAAGTGGATATTATCAATGACCTCTCTAGGAAAGACTTTCCATACCTTCTATGAGGATGATCCCTCGGTACATTAAGACCATTTATAACTCAACAGAAATCTCAAGATGTCACAAAACCATTCGAACCACTATCACTGGCCTGATTGCCACAATTCCACTATCTGGAAAGTATTGGCTTGATTGAATTACAAGATTAGTTTCGATGCGAATGCTCACTAAGCAACACTATAGGGATACATCCAACCTCTTACCCAAGACTATAAATTGAACATGTCCTCACCAATAGACTTTATTCGAACGTGTTAGACACCTATGCCTTTGTGTAGACATATATACCTGACTATTTTGTCCTCTTAATATTTTCACTTTTAAATGGATTTTTTTCTCCAAACTACAGTTATGCAAAACATATATTTTGTAAGAAATACTTTTCTGAGGCACTTATTTTGACAAGTAAATTCCTTTTGGTTATTCTTTTACAAAAACTATTGAATATTAAGAAATTTTAAACATCAATCTTTGGTAAACCATATTATCCACCTTATGTTGAAAATTGTCCTATCTTGCATAACTATTAAATTTTGAAACATCAAGAAATACTTTACTTAAAAAGCTGTTGCTTAAAGTTGTAAATTCATTTTGTTCAGGGAAGGTTTATGAACAAAACACACAATCTCAAAACAAACTTTGAAAATCAATCACTATATTACCCCACTCATACCTTTAGGAGTTTGTGAGTTGATGACCTATAACTTGGGGAAAATCTTAGTAACGGAGACTAAGCACCGTAGGTGGAGAGAGACCCTAATTCACGACATCCTGCGGAGGATCCCAACCTTATCCTAATCTATTATTTTCAACAACACGTTTTGACGGACTTAACCTTGTAAGTCTTTCAAAACAAGATTCATGATACCCATTTCAATTATTCCTAATAAAGGAATTTGATTCACCTCAACTCCTAGCGATTTCAGTAAGATCTCTTTGGAACCACACCACCTATCATCTGTAGACCAATGGTCAGAATTTGAGATTGATTCAAACCTAGGGAGATATGCCCAAATCGGGTGTGATTGACACTAGAAATGGTTGGATTAACCATTTGCCATAAATCAAATTCAGTTGCAACCATAGTTACCACACGAGCTTAGAGACTACACCATTCGAAGCACTCTATGGTCGAAGTGCCAACATCCATTGACGGATCAAAACTTGGAAAAGCCCAACTCACTAGTCCCGTAAGCATTCATGAAATAACCAGGAATTTCCTACAAATCAAGAATCAGTTACAAGTTCGATAAGTTGTAAACCATTAGAATTTCAAGTTCGTGGCAGGATTACGTTGAAAGTTCTGCCTAGGAAAGGCATGATACCATTCAGAAAACTTCAGAAGGTTAAACCCGATACACGTTGAACCATTTACTATTTCTGACAGAGTAGGCCTAGTGGCCGTCAGACTTGAACCTTGTTAGAGCTCAATAACTTACACGATAAAAATCATCATCTTTTCACCAATACAACTTCAGAGACCAACACAAACTGAACTTCGGGACGAAGTTCCTTTTAAGGGGGTGAGACTGTAACAACCCGCATTTTCATGACATTTCTTCTATTTACTATTCATCAGTTACTATTCATCGATTACTATTCACCGATCACTATTCATCATTTACTATTCATCATTTTCGAAGTCAGTTTGTGATTCCAAGAAACGTTCAGAAATTTTACTATTCATATGACACTATTCATTTCCGGAAGGAAATCACTATTCACGATTGCCGTTCATTTCATCGTAAACTGAGTTTACGGGTCTTTAAATTCGCGTAACCAGTTAGGTTTAGCTGCGAATTCATGCATCATTTATTAATGACACTTCATATAGACTGGATTAGTCTACACATTATCATCATCACTTGAGAACCTACACGGATATGCATTATTTCTAGATACGTATGCTTAATTTGTAATTAACGATACCACTCAGTGTTACTACTAACGTATACCCAATACTCCCGACTATGATCCTAACATATTTTTATACTCATTATAATAATATAAAAAATATATATTATTATTTTACCCGGTGTTTCCTAATCAATTACTATATTTTACGGTCGGAGCTTATAACTCCGCCGGTTTGCGATATTTCAACCCGATGATTATTTTAACACCCGATTCTCATTAGGAATATTATTTTACAACTTTTACAACTTCGTCGTATTTTATTTCACATCGGTAACATTTATTTTTAGTTAACTCGGTACCCGATAACACCCAATACACAACCAAAACTAACTAATACTTACATATCTAGACAATGGCTTTAATTAGCCCACACACTTTCCTTATTTTACTCCTTGGTGCCTCCCCCTAGCCCCCCTAAATCCATGTGACATTTAATATGCAAAGACCATAAGACCAAGACCAAGAAATATATATATACACCTTATTATTTCACTTCTACATTTCCAAAAATAAACAAGAAAAACTCATCTCTTTCTCTCTTTGAGTATGGATCGGCTCAAACAAAAACAACAAGAAGAAACATCAATTTTTCCAAGATCAAGTGATAATTAAGGTTATTTAGTACTTCTTGTTAGGGTTTTGAAGTTTAAACACAAGGTTTTGCAAGTTTTTCATCTCCACTAATCCACTAATCCTTCAAGTAAGTTGTCAAACTCATTTTCATAATTTCCTCAAGTATCTTTCAATGATCATACACTTTTATTCAAGATATATATGCATATGTTGATTTATACCACTCTATATACACTTTTTATAACTTACAAGCCTTAGATATATTATATAGGTGAATCCTTGGTAGATTGTTGTGATGGATGATGTTTAGGAACCCATGACACCCTAAGAAGGTGTATGGTAAGATTAGACTAGATTTGTGGTGATTGAATGTGGTTTGGTTGAAGTTGAAACAAGTTTGAAACTAGGAAATCGATTTTTACAACTATATAAAAGCTACTGTCCATTTTTGTAAAACGTGGGAAACTCAGGGTCTAGGGTGTAATTTTGGACCAAAGTTTTAGAAAATACATTCCGAGACGAAACTATGGCCGAAAACGGGGATAAAAACGAGTTAATAACGAAGGAGATATGATTTTCCGAATATTAACAACGAATAATACTTTCAAATATAGGTTCTGTCCCAAATCGCCAATTTTAGAAAACTCAGGGGTTTCCGGGTAACATTGGGTTAGATATTCAGAAAATACTTTCAAAAACGAAACCGTGGCCGCTTGAATCACTAAAATCCGAGTTACGACGAAAAAGATATACTATTTTCAATTTTAACGACGGGAACTATTTTCTGAAAAATACCTTGCTGTTGAGCAGATTTCATGGACTGTTTTGAGGCCTAAAACTTGATCTAGCCGTCCCGACTTATCGAAAATATATTAGTATGTTGTCCCACGATTCCGGGGATATAAAGAGCGTAGAAAACGAGCTTATAACGAAATAGATACAAGCGTTTGAACTTAGACGATTTCTATAAATTTCCATCAGCTTTTCTATTATTATTTTTGCCGCAAAACTGTCTTTGCGAGACAGCACTTTCTCGGCTGTTTTTCTTTATGATCGGATCAGTTTGAGTCCGAGCCGTAGTTAAGTAAAATCAAGATCTTCCAACAAGCTTTTCAAATCAATTGGCCGTTCGTCGAATAGACTTATAACGAATAAACTACGACCTCATCTATATACCCGATAAACTATATATATTTTGACAGCTTTTACTATAATGAAATTTTCTAAGTGTTGAACATAATATTTTCAAGTAACAACAATAAGAGTCGATTTTCTCATCGATCGAGACCCATATCGCCAAAAGTTAAATGACACGACTTCAAGATATTGTTACAAGGTTTTCAAAAACGCCGAGTTTCATCACTAACACTTAACGTACAATATTTCGCGACTAGTTTTACGAGGCCATATTGGGCATATTTTCAAGTAACGAAAATGCTATTTTGTGACGAAAACCTTATATTTGCCAATAGAACACCAAACAAGGATCGTGGAGTACCGATTCAACATATTTACATGGAAAGTGATTATTAACTTACGAGACGTCAAAAATATATTTTTCGATGATAAACGCTATTTTCAAAACTAACGAGTGGTATCGATAACATACGTATTTGCATGTGTAGCATCAATTCATTTCTTACATTAGATTATACCATTCATATTAGGTTGCGGTTAGAGATCGTGCCTCATTTCAGTGTATTCACTTTTGTCATCATAGCTATCGCACCAGGTGAGTTCATAACCCCTACTTTTACGTGTTTTACAACTATTTTGGGGGAAGATACATGCTCATTACTATTTGAATTCAATGCTTGTTTTACTTGAACGCAATTCAATTTCTCAAACATTACTGAATGGTTGAAATACTTGTTCTATGTTTTATACGATTGGAATTACTTATGGGGAAGAATACACTGCTTGAATTATTTTGTACAATGCCAAAGTATTACAAATTCCATACATTGCTTAAGTTTACTTATTTACCAAGTTAAGTCCCCTTTATTATCATGGACCGTTAATTATAGCTAAGCGAGAGTGAGTGGATAGATCTATCGAGGGTGACGCCTCCATTCGCGTTTGGGTTGCTCCAACGGGACGAATGCATTTCATGTCTTAACAAATTGAGTGTCTGGTAAACACTTTGGTGGGGCCATTACAAAGTCTAGCTTCGGGGTCATGAGCTTAAGAGCCAATGTAGCATTTTTGACATATTGTCACCTTAATTTATACTTTTGGCTATTGTACATACGAAAATTTCTTATGAATTACGATGCTTTTACATCAATCTTATTACTATTGTTTACACAAACAAAACTATATCATATTTGGCAGTGGGTTGTAAACACACAGGTTACAAGTCTCTTATGGCGGGACTTGCAACTGAGTGGATTTACGATGCCTTTGCTGGGCGATCTTTTCTCTATAGGCATTATTTGTTAAACAAACTCTATGAACTCACCAACCTCGTGTTGACACTTTAGCATGTATTTTCAGGTATTAACCAATGGCACGCTACTGGAGGTTTTGGCAGGGCATGGCATGGTCATAGAAGACTCTGATTATTTATTTGGGGACCGCTCTAAAGTATTTTAATGGCCTACTTCCGCACTACTTTTAACAATGTAAATTCAACATTTTTGATTAAACCATTTTATTCTAAATGACTGAAGTGACAACCATTTTTGAACTTGTTTTGTAATACCAATTGAGTTACACCCCAGCTACACGTATGTTTCCGCTGGACCCGATTTTGGGGGTGTGACAACAAAGCATTGAGTGCATACGTTGATCTTTCACTCCATCCTATTCCATTGAATTAACATCAAATGATGTGACATGGTCATAAAAATCATTTGAAACCTCATTCTTTGAATGGTAGAACATCAAATCCAAACACCCATTTCAACACCTTTTCAACCTTATAAATTTGAAAGTTTTGCAACAATTCAAATCACACCATAACCATCAAAATCCTTCTCAAAAACCACTAGGATACCAATGTTTCCTTAACCTCACTACCTCAACACCATCCTCAACACATTTCAATACCAATGTGATCACTATTCAAGATTTGCTTAATCTTGCTACTTCAACACTTACACCAATGGAACTTTTCCATACACCACCAACATCACCACATCCACTATTGGAAACTTTTGAAAACCTATCACCTAAACCATCAAACCCTCCATCATTGTCACCTTTTAACACCATTGCCAAAACGAAAACCCATCAACAACCAATATTTCAACCATACGAGTCATTGGATGATGCACCTCATCCACCGTCATTGCTTGAGAGTTTGGCCTACCTTTATGCTAAATCCTTAATTTTTCCAAATGGTCAAGGTCATACACACCTACAATCATTTGTGTTTCACCCCATTCACAAAAACCTTCATGGTAACCATTTACAAATAACCAAGCCTACACCATTTTGTTCAAACAACAACCACCACAACAACAATAACTACCACTACCACAAGAACCTTCCCAACACTTTGAATCTCTATTTTCTTCGTATAAGAAAATAAAAGCATCTCAATGATCTTCCACCAAGACCAACAACAACCACCACCTTTCACAAATGAATAACCAAGGTCATTGCTTAACCAAAATGAGTCTTTCGACCACAACCAACCACCACAACAAGAGTATCATCACCCAAAACCATTGTTGTTTCACCCTATCCAATAAAATGAGGTTTATCCTAAACCACATTGTGGAACGTCTCAAGTTTAGAGTCTCCAAAATGAAACAAAACCGTTTCGTTTGGAAAATGTTGCTCATTAAAACCAACAAACCAAGTTTAGAGTACCAACACCACCTCAAGTTTAGAGTCTCCAAAATGAAACAAAACCGTTTCTTTTGGAAAATGTTTCCCATTTAAACCAACAAACCAAAACCCGTGTCACCCTCTCAACCTTCAAAATAAAGCCCGCTACAACCACAACCCACATTTTCTTCCTTAAACAACCTTAGCCTTGTTTTTGGAAAATGTTTCTCATTAAGGATAATGATGACTTCCTTGTAGCTTTTTATACTCTTAGTTCATTTTTAGTTTTTCTTTGTTTCTTAAAAAGTAGGATGTTGTAATCTTAATTATGTGTCTTTGACTCTCTAAGAGTCAAAATTTTACATTAAAAGAAGATTAATTCTACAATAAGGTTTGCATTGTTTAAATGACCATTTAGGTATGATAAGTGAACTACACCTTTATATGATACCATACATAAATCTTGTGTTTTAGAAACTAACCTCTCTTTTTGTAGGTTCATTTTCCATGTTTTTCTTCCTTGAAACTCCATTTAGGGGAGTAATATTCAAGGGGGAGCATGAGTATTACATTATTCCGCTTCACAACTCTTAGTTGTAGTTTAGACATGAAACACTTTCATGACTTATCTTGTGCGGAAACTAACTTTTCTTTTGTAGGTTCAAAATCCATGTCTCCTCTCTTGGCACTCCATTTAGGGGGAGTATCGTCCAAGGGGGAGCATGGCCATTATTCCGCTTCGCTTCTCTACTTTTTGTTTCGACAAAAAGGGGGAGAATTTATATTAAACTTGTTCAACTTTTGATATTTCCGCTTCGCTAACTCTTTGCAAAAACAAGTTTTAATACTAACTTTATAAGACTTAACACTAAATCTTATGGCTTACTTTTAAATAAAGTTTATGTTTTGTCATCAACAAAAAGGGGGAGATTGTTAATACAAATATCGCCTAAAAACATTATTTATATTTTACGATCTTTGCTAAGTTTTGTTAATGACAAAGTATGAACTTTAGCTAAGAGTAAATCATCACTTTGAGTGTTTAAGTCTTGTTTAACTAATGTTTACATTTCCTTTTAAACTAAACATTGTTTTTATTTCTTAAATTAGAAAGTGTCTTGTCACATCACACTTATATCTTAAAATAGAATTGTCACATCACATTTATGGCAAGTTTTGTCTATATGTATTTATGGTAAGAAATGTGTTTGACTTGCTTTGGTGTGGCTTACAAGTTTTGTGTTTGACTTGATTTAAGTGATGTGACATTGTTTGGGTGCTAGGAGTTATGAGACAAGACCTTGTTTGGTTTGAAGAGTTATTGCAAAAACCCCTGCAGACCCGGCGGTACCCTGGGGGTACACGGGCGGAACCCATCTGAGGGTTCCGCCTGATCCGCCAAGCATGCAGAATAGTTTGCTATAAATACCAAACCATTTGTTTGTTTTGTGTAACCCTTAAGGACTTATTCTCACATATTCTCTCAACTAACTCAGTAACTCTTGACTTGTGTGATTCTCTTATGTAGCAAGGAACTCCACAAGATCATTCAAGAAGTTGCAAGCTTCAACTCTAAAGTTGCAAGTCTTGGTAGCTTGGTCATGTATAAGCTTTGGTAGTTTATACTTCATGTGTGTCATGTATGTAGAAGTTATCGGTTAGTATTTTAGGCCTCAAAATACGTAGTGTAATGGGAGTTGTTGTACCCTAGTAAAAGAACTAATGGGAGTGGTTGTACCCTTGGTAAAGAACTCGACATCTAGCTTTGTGTCGGTAAAAGTGTAAGCGACGAATGGGAGTGGTTGTACCCTTGTAAAAGAACTCGACATCTAGCTTTGTGTCGGTAAAGGTATAAGCGACGTGTAAGGTTTTCTCCGCCGGTGAAAGGAGCTTGTTGATTAGTGTTTATAACTCTCGAGTTGGAAACTCGGGGCGTGGATGTAGGGCAAGGAAAAAGACTCCTTGTAGCCGAACCACGATAAACTATCGTGTTGTGGTTTGATTGTTTCTTTCTCTATCTTTGCTTATTATATGTTGTTGTTTAGTTAGAATTGTTGATCACATATAAAGCTTTTCAAAGAACCAAAACAAGTAAAGTTGTTCTTATATCTTTAAACATAACTAAAGCTTTTCAAAGAACTAAACAAGCAAAGTTAGGATCATTACAAGTAAAGCTTTTCAAAGTATGAAACAAGTTAAGTTAGAATTGTTATCCACATGAAAAATCTTTTCAAAGAATCAAACATATTAAGTTGTGTTTATATCTTTAACCAAACATCAAGTTCTCAAAGGTTATTTAAGCTAAAAAGGATTTAAAAAGCGGTAAACTATTCAACCCCCCTTCTAGTTTTCCACACTAACAACTAGAATAATACTTCATCATGCAAAGAGTACATGGACTTCATAGAGCTTGCAAGCAAAAGGGTGGTAAAGGCTTTATTTATTAAGCATATCATATGCTTAATTTGGAGAGCATGATGGTGATGGTGGAGGAATGGGTGAGAATTGTGGTGGAGGAATAATTGGAGAGGATAGTGGAGTTGGTGGTGGTGGTGGGTTAGTAAGCAAATGTTCAATATATGAAAACATATATTGAATTTCATCTATAAGACCAAAGATTACGGTGCGGTTGTGGATGCAACAAAGACAAGTATCCCCATGGGATTCAAGTAACCTCCAAGGCACGGGATTGACAAAGAATGGTGGTGTAATTGGTGGAGATGAGAGATGAGCATCAAGTGGTGTTATTGGTGAAAGTGAGATGGTAAGATGGGTGGAGATAGGTTCTTGTGTAGGAAGTGGTGATGATACTTGTGGTGACAAGTGTGAATTGATGTAGTCATTGATTGATGAGGTTGAGGGTATGGAGGATGAGGAAGTTCCATGAGTGGAAGGTGTTTTGGATGGTGCATTAGGTGCACTTGGAGATGAGCATTTAGGTAGAGGTGATGGGGTTTTGTTGTCTTCATTTGTTAAGTCAATGAAGAGTTGTTTTGGAGGGATGATGACAATCTTTTGTTTCTTAGAGGCTTTGGAGTTTGAGGTGCTTGGTGGAATCATGATGATTTAGATGATGAATGATGAGATGAAAAATGGTGATTATGGAGGGAATTTATAGTATGGAAATGGTTGATTTAGGTATGTATTTGAAATGGTTGAATGAGATTCTAAAATCAGTTGGGTTAAAATGGGAAATGGTAGCTGATACTAGAGAAAGGGTTCACAAGATGCAAAAGAAAACAGTGAACCCAGTTCCAGATGGCCGGTCCCCTTAATTGTAGGCCGGCCCCCTTAATGATTAAGGGGACCGCCTAGGAAATTAAGGGGGCCGCCCATCTGGTGTTTTCCCAGACGACCAGAAACCCAAAATTTGCAGAAATGGGTGATTTTTCAAGTGTGTATTTCCAGCAAGCTCTATTAGAAGTATATACTCTAGGAATGATGATATATAAATCTATATCTAAACAAATTATGCATGCAAACAAACATATTATATTTCACTTTTAAAAGAAACATAGCATAGCATTAAAATATGATGAAGATATTAGCATGATAAAAGTTAAAGTCTAAGCATCATAAACAAGAGATAACATAAATATTTCCGAATAAATCGGACAAATAACAAACCATACAAATGTCTAATAGAAACTGATAATAATAAGTAGCAATACATCAACATCATCTACTTCTTCTTCCCAATCATCTTCCTAAACATCTTTCCAACGGATTTGGATCCTCCTCGAATTTCTTCATGCATTTGTTGTTGTCGGTTGATAATGGACGTTTGACGAGTGAAGAGAAGTTCATCGGTATGTTCATGAGGAAGAGGAACTTGATACTCGGTTTCGTCAAGATCAGAAAGATTATCAACAAAGGTCGTGGGGGATGGAGTACTAACACGTGAGGTGTCTTCCTCCTCATCATCATCATTGTCACGATGAGATGTAGACCCACGAGGCCTAGAAGACGAAAGAACACGAGATTTTCCTTTGTCACTTCGAGAACGACGAGTACGAACAAGAGTAAGTTGGTTCAAAGTAGGAAGGATATGCACGTAGTAATCTCTTTGAAGATGTGGGTAATGTTCCATGACATAATGATAAAGTCGTGTAAGGAACATACCGTAAGGAAGATTGGCATTTGGGGTGTTTTTGACGGACATAATTCGATGAACAAAAAGATAAGCCAAATTGTAGTTCTCTTCAGCAACTACACAATATAACATGTGGGCAATGCTCGCCGTGACATGATCACGGTGACCACCAGTACCAAACGCATTCTCGCGAATGAGTTCTTCCCACTTTTTCATATCGTGGCTTAGCTCTTTGAGGAGGATTTGATTTGCATGAATATCGACATTCTTCGACTTGATTACTCGACTAGTCGTACGACGTTCTAGTTCAAGCAGTTGACGAATGTCATCAAGACTAGGAATCTCAGAATAGTATGGGCCATCCTGAGGACGATTTCTTTCAAGAGAGGAAAGATCCCATTCATTTGAGAATACGGCTTGGCCGTTGTATGGGATTATAAGAATTTGTCCAAATTGAGCAAGAGTAAGAGTGATGAACTGATTTTGGATCATGAAGGAAATAAGGAGATGACCATAGGTATCGGTTTGCACCGTCACTTGGCTATAGAAGTCGAGGATAAAATGAGGAATGATTGGTTCGTTGATTTGGTAAAGACATTCAAAACGAATATTGGAGAACATTCGTTCGGTTTGATCAGAGTCATAGAAAGATGGATCGACAATTCTTCCTTCGTGAATGTTTCTATTTTCAATGGGACGATAGAAACATGCAACTGAAGGAGACATGTCGGGAGTAGAGGAAACCTTTGGAATGTGTTGTTTGGTTTTGGAGACATCACCAACCGTGGTCTTAGGCATTTTCACAAAAGATGTTGTTATACGTTTGGTTAGCGTCTGCCGCTTGCGAAACAACCCCGGATTAGTGATTTGGTGAAGGATTTTGATAGTTTTGGTTGTTTTGGTTCGTACTCAGCAGAGGTGAGGAAGGGAATTATGAACAAATGGAGTGTTTGGCAAAAGATTTAAGGTGAAAAACGAATTTGAAAGTATCAGATGGCCGGCCCCCTTAAACATTAAGGGGACCGCCCTCGATAACAAGCCGGTCCCCTTAATTATTAAGGGGGCCGCCCTTTGAATTTTTGAATTTTCGCGGTATTAGTTTCTGGAACAAATATATTTATATGTATATAATTAGATTTATAATATATCAAACATACGCAAGCGTTTATTGGCACGATGATAAAATACTTAACAATTTTTAATTACTGTTTCGATAATTAAAAATGTACCTTTGACAATTTTGGATAAAATGATAAAAGTGTTAAGTTGATTAGGGGTTTGAGGTGTGTTCGGGAAGATGTGAATATGTGTGTATATATATATATATATATATATATATATATATATATATATATATATATATATATATATATATATATAAGTTTAAATGTGAGTGAATGATGGGTTGATAGGTGAGGTTTGAGAGATGATAACGGAGATAGAATATAGTCGGCGAAAGGAGTTTCTTTCATCCATAGTGTTCACGTGCGAAGGCGTTCTTACATGATAATAGTCCACTTGACTCATATCCCTTCATCATCATGAGTCTTCTAAAAGTGGACATAATAGAATTTCGCGAGGGGCAAGGAAAGGGTTCGATAACGAACAATTTCCTGGAGTTCTAGAAAGTCAACTAATGACGTATCTAGGTTATGTTCAAGTGTATATATATATATATATATATATATATATATATATATATATATATATATATATATATATATATATATATATATATATATATATATATATATATATATATATATATATATATATATATATATATATATATATGATCGAACAAAAAGAGGAAAATAGCAAGCTATATCTATACAAACAACGTAATCAAACAAAGCATATTTATATAAGCATGGCAATGAGTTGTGAAAGAATGGCGTACCCGGTGGTCTTCAAAAAAAATCTTCAAAATCATCAAGATGACATATAGACTTTAAAAAAGTCTACGTTGAGAAAAACTTCAAGATTGCCTCAAGGAATGTTCATCTAGCTATTCGGTCCCCATTGCCTCTTTGGTCCAAAGTTGTTTGGTCCAAACATATTTAACATTTTACTAGGATGCATGAAAGGTGGTAGTATACCCCAAGGATTGTAGCTTTGTTGGTAGTTTCACATTTGATTACTATTGTTATTATAGTTTTGCCTATTTTGGTTTCTTCTTGGTTGAGGTGTTTTAGACCTAGGATGAGGATTATTTGGTTTTCTAGGTGGTGGAGTTTTAGATCTTGTCTTAGGTTTAGAAGATCCTACTTCGTTTTTTAAAGACGGTTTATAAAAAGCTTTTACTTCTTCATTGTTGGCAAGAGGTATTTTTCTATCATTAATAAGTATATACTTAGGATTAGATTTTAGAGGTTTTTGTTCATTAAGTTCATTTTCGAATTTGACATTTTTAATCTCGCTTGTTGAAGCTTCATTTGAGTTAAATCCTAAACCGGTTTTATCTCCAGATACTCTTTGAATACTTATTATTTTACTAAGTGAGTGACTACTATTTTCAAATTTATCAAGTTTGCGAATTTCTTCCCTAAGTATTTTGTTTTCACCTTTAAGCTCTTGACATGATTTACATTCTTCAAAAATTTCTTTACCTTTTTTAAGTTGATGTATTTTAATTTTTAGTTCTAGTACTTCATTTTCCAATTGATTGTTTATGTATTTTAGTGATTTGTTTTTGGCCATTACTAGTTGTCCTAATTTGCATAGTCTATTATATTCATTATCTAGGTCTTTTTCATCTAATGATAAATTTTCATCACTAAAATATTCGGTTTCGGAACGTACCTCATTTGATGTCTTCGCCATAAGACACTTCTCTTCCTTTGTCGTTTCTTTCTCATCTTCATCGCTATCACTCCAAGCTCCTCCAACAAATGCTCTTTGATTTTGATCTCTTGTCATCATTGGACATTTTCCAATAAGGTGATTTGGATCACCACACTTGAAACATTTCCTTTCATTCTTGTTGTTCTTGTCATCCTTACTCTTTTGAAAAGTTTTCTTTTCATCATGTGGTTGTCTTACGAATCTTCCTCGCCTTTTGAAGAATTTCTTGAAATCTCTTACGGCCATGGCGTATTCTTCGTCATCACTTTCGGAAGATGAGCTATCTTCGATACTAGATTCCTTTCTAGCTTTCAAGGTGATTGACTTGCTTTGCTCTCGTTTTCCTTTGACCATTTCTGAATCCTTCTTTATAATTGCTTCGTAGACTTTTAAATTTCCAATTAATTCATCAAGTTGCAATGTTGACAAATTCTTTGATTCTTCAATAGCCGTCACTTTAGCTCGCCATTTTGGGTGAAGAGCCCTAAGAAACTTCCTAACAAAATTCTTACTAGAAAAATTCTCATCAAGTGCTTTTAAACTTTTGATGATAGTGTTAAATCTAGCAAAAGCATTATCAATTGATTCCTCTTCCGGAATCGTGAATTGCTCATATTGTTGAACAAGTAGATCTATCTTATTATCTTTGACTTGACTATTACCTTGGTGAGTTATTAGTAAAGAGTTCCATATTTCTTTTGCGGTTTCACACATAAAGATCCTTTCGTACTCTTTACGTGGTAGCGCATTATAAATAACCATTTTTGCTTCATTATGTTTAGCAAGTTTTTTTTTTTTTTAAATCATCATTTTGTTTTTCGAAAGGTACAATTTCATCTTTCTTTGTTTCGGGGTTATTTTGAATAGGTAAAAAATCACCATTAGTAATAACATGCCAAAGATCTAGATCTTTTGACTTCACATAAGTTTCGAATCGATTTTTCCAATATAAAAATCCATCACTTTCAAATAGTGGTGGTCTTTGCATAGATTGCCCTTCTAAATATTTTTCAGATTCCATAGATCGTTACAAGTTTTAAAATACAATATATTTTAAAGATCTTGCTAGACGTGGCTCCTGATACCAATTGTGGAAAACTAGAAGGGGGGGGGGTTTGAATAGTTTTACGTCCTTTTTAAATTTATTACCAAAATATTTTGTAGCTTATAAAACTTTCGATTCGATCTCAAGTGAGTTCAAGTAACAACCAATATAAGCAAGTCTAATCTAATAATGAAAGTATTGAAATATAATGAAGAAAAGATAGAGTTATAAAGATCAAACCACAACACGCGAATTTATAGTGGTTCAGCTACAAGGACACCTTCCTTGCCCTACTCCACTCCCCGAGTACCACACTCGAGAGTTTTCTTCACTATGTCAACAAACTCCTTATAGTGGAGAAACCTTACACACCTTGGCTTACATGAGTTAACGACACTAAGCTAAATGTCGAGTTCTAATCGTAGCTAGAACCAATCTCACAACTTCTTCAAGACTTCACACCTTCTTCACACATTCACAACTTCTTCAAGACTTCACACCTTCTTCACACCTTGTCAACTTCACACCTTCTTCTATGCACAACTAAATCACAACTACTACACTACTTTACAACACACCTAGTTTCTACAATCAACAAATTCTCACAACACCTTTACAAATATCTAACACTACTACAATATGAAAATAGCTAATCACAACACTACTACAATTAAATAGATGTAGAGGAGTGTTCTTCTTCTTGCACTTGAGTGGATGAAGCTTTGGATCACTTGGAAACAAAGACTTATGAATTATATGATCAAAGGATTTTTGATATAGAAATTGAGGTTGGATCAGAAAGTTTTTAGTGCAAAAAGGTGAGAAAAATATGTGGAATGATCCAGTATTTAAAGGGCCAGAAAATACTGTTCTGGAGCGTGCCAGTCCCCTTAATTAGTGGGCGGTCTCCTTAATGATTAAGGGGGCCGCCTAGTAAAATTAAGGGGGCCGCCCTACTGAACGTTGGAAAATTTTTTTGGATAAAATTTGCCCTTTTTGGTTAGAAATTTGAAATCATATCTTTGTATTTTAATATAACAATACCAAAAATGATTTACAAATATATATAAAATGTTAATATCATTTTATAAAATGTTATGTCTTAAGACAATGTTTCCTTTGATCATGTAATGCATAAGATGCTTAGTTTATGCATACCTTAAGTGATATTAGATGTAGAGGTAAATATTTGTTACTAAATACTTGTTTACGTCTTAATCTTGACTTAATTTGATTTGATTTTTGTGATTATCAAAACATAGGTTTATTGAGAAATATTAATAACGTTTTTAAACATTATTTATATCAACAGTATTTATACAAATTAGAAAGATATCCAAGAGTCGAAGTGTTTTTCTAGCTTATACAAGTAAGAAAAACACTGAGTAAGCCAAAAATCGCGAAGAAGAACCTTAAACAATTATCTCGAAACTTTAGGGTTTCAGTTATTTCAAAATTTTAGGTTTTCAACTATCTCGAAATTTTGACAGAATTTTGAATTTGTTAAAAGCACTCTCAATACAAGTTTTAAATCCAAGATTCTTGAACAACTAACCTTAAAAACACTAAATCTAAAAGAAAGTTGCAAACTTGAAAATTTTTAAAACAATTTGGAAAATTTCGAAATTATGTAATAAGCCCTGTACGAATTTTTTGAAAATCAAAATTTGAACAAAAGTTTGAAACTTTCTTGTTTGTAATGATTTATAACACAAGTTTGTAATCAAATATGTGCTAAAAATCAACAAACAATAAAGAAACAAAATTTTGTAAAATAACGATTTAAAGAAAAATTTTGCTCGAAATTTACAACCAAAAACACTTCAAATCCTTTTTTTAGCGATTGATACCATTTGTTAGGTCATCATGTTGTGAAATCACAAGTATATGTTATGTAGAAATGAGAGAGAGATGTAGAGATGGAAGATAATATGATATGATATGATATGCAGAGAGACAATAGTTTAGCAAAGATATCAGTATTATCAACAAGAAATAAGTTTACATGTGTTTGGTATTTATAGGGAAAGGATTAGGGCATCACCCGTTCTCCTTTCATCATGATTTGTGGGCTTTAAGAGCCTAAATGGGTTTTTACACATTAGCCCATAACAAAACGTGTAATAAAAATTAAGTATAAATAACCTACTAAATAAACTGATGACCAACACTTGATAATAATGAAATATGTTCCCAACAAATCCTATCCCCACATATTAAATCCTCTGTGTTTCCATATCGACACATGTAGATTTATGTTGGCTCGCCTTTGCAGTTTGAATTCATATTGATTTTTAACATCTAATTTCATTAAAATATTAAATTGTATTGAAAGAAATTAACTATTGTAGTTAAACAAGCAAAAATCATCAATAGACAAGCACTTAAATTCATAGATATGCTCTATGTGAACAAACATAAACCGAACTTGCACATTTGACTCAATTATCAAAAAGAGAAAAACAATTGAAAACAATCACCCCGATACTCAATTGTTTTGTAAAACCCATTCATTGACTTGATAATCTTCCACAATCTTCTTTGACCTGCTCGTGTATTTATAACCATTGGGTGTATCATGGATAAGATGTAATTATCATTGGTGTTCCTAAATCTTGATTAATGTTTATTTACGAGGTGGATCACCCGCGCGTTGCCACGGGATGTTTTGCCAAAGAAAAAAAAAAAAAAAAAAAAAAAATTAACGATGAACAGTAGAATGTACAGTAACTTAACGGCCGTTAGTTACTGTACATTCTACTGTTCATTGTGAGTGTATTTACTGTAGCTTTGTGCTACTGTAGCTTTACTACAGTAAAATCCTGATAAATGTTATATTTATAAATGATTGAAAGAAGGGTAAAATAGTCATAAGAAATTTAGATCATTTTTGAAAAAGAATTTCTAAGCCAAATTATTAAATTGGATATACATGAGTGATTTGAAGTTTTTAAAGGATATTAACGTAATTGTAAAATTTACAGGGATATTGACGTAATTATGAAGTTTTTGAAGGATATTGATGAAATCCTCTCTATTATTTATGTTTGTGTCAAAATAAGCGTACAGTTTTTATATATAAACAATAATTATAAGTGGTAATTACTGATTTTGCTACTTTATCCTTATAATCAAAACTTGCGTTAATTACTAATTTATAACTTTTATATTAACGATGAGGGCAAAAATAATTTTTTATAAATTAAAACTAGCATTAATTACACATGTCATAATTTGCCCATTTTTTATATGTGAATACTCTTTTTAGGACGGAGGAAGTAAGAAAAGAGGAAAAGAATCTCGGCATGGGAAGCCTAGTCCCAACCCCGAACACATTGCAATGGTGACCCGAGTAACCAAATTCATGGCGAGCTCAAAATAAAGAACCTTTTAAATTTTCAAAATTTTGTTCGCACATACTTGAAAAACTTTTAGAGTTCGTTTATATCTTGGTTGAAAGTTTCAATCAAATACCATTAACACTTGTTTCCTTTAAAAAAAATAAAACACTTTTAGCTAAAAGCATGGGGTGTCTCTACCGTCTACACATATGTAGTCGTCATCGATGTCAAAGGGCTGGTACATTAGTAGTCAAAGAGCATGTGGTTCGAACAACTGACCTCTCGTTCATTTTTTCTTTAATTAATTTTTAAAAGGAATTGACTACATATTGATTTGTACACTCCAATCTCTGCATTAGATAAATGTCAAATATCGACATAACGCTTTAACTGCTTGTACACTAAAGTGCAAATTTGAATGTGCAAATAATCTCTCTTTTTTAAAGGTAAGCGCATGTTCCGGCAGAACATGTGAACACTAGTCACAATGAGAATCTAACATGAGAAAACTGATCGAACATAGCTTTCGCCTTGTCTCAATCATCACCACTGGCTACTAATCCCAATGCTTTTGTAGCAGCAGTGACAGCCCTCAACGCTACCCCCGCCTTTTCTTGCGCCTTCTTCATATCCTTACCATTATCTAACCTCGGTTTCTTACCGTTATACAACATCTGAACATCAACATGCTTCTTCTTATCCTTCTTCAACATTTTATCACCATCTTTACCACACGCAACTAGTTCCAACGCTTTCTTAGCAGCGGCCATAGCTCTCGCCGCTACCACCGCCTTTTCTTGCGCCACAACCTTAGCAGCCATTGCAGCCTTAACCGCATCTTCCACAACAGCTCTAGACGCCTCCACAATCTCCTCTTGTGTTGGATTCTCACTACTCAAACGTGCTTTCAACAAGTAACTTATACGGCTATCTAACCGATTCAAGTCCCACCCCATATACATACCCTGGGTACTATCGCCATTTTGCTTTTTCGAAAACGCGAGTAAACTTTTTGTGGAGGCAAAAGTACATCAGAATCCAAATGATTCACATTACAAACATTTGGTTCCATTAAATCTGCACCAAAACAACACAACAAACAAATATAAATTACAATTACAGATAAAGTCAATCAAATTATTCATACTGATTCATTAAATTAACATAATTCAGATTCAAATTTATTAAATTCGATGCAGCAAATGATTAAGGATGATGGTAATTAAAATTTAACTGAGGAAGAATAAGAGAGAGAGAGACAATCGTACCATATGAAGAAGTTGAAATTAGGGTTAGGGTTTAGAGGTGTGAAAGGAAAACGGTAAGAATTAGGGAGACTTGCACATTTTTTAAACTAATAATGGGTTATTGGTAGATAGGAGACCTTGTAAGGTCACATATGTCATATAAGCTTTATGTGAACTAACAAAAACCGAAAATATCGAGTCCCTGCGCTCATGATTAGGACTGAGAATAATCACCTGAAAATCGACCCGAGCCGACCAAAACCAGCCTTATTTGGTTCGGTTTTAGGTTTTTGGTTTTACTTTGTTCGGTTCGGTTTGATTTTTTGTCAAAACACACTTATTCGGTTCGAAATAGCTAAACCGACCCGACCCGAACCGAATCGACCTTATTTGGTTCGGTTTCAGTTTCGATATCTTTTACTCGATTCGGTTCTCAGTTCACGTTTTAACCTTCTTCGATTTTTGGGTCTGGTCAGGTTTGATCGGTTCAGGCCAACTTTAACCCGTTACTCAGTCCTACTTATGATTTAAAATTCAATTAGAGATAAGCTCACATAATTAATTCCTTCGTACTTAACTAATACTTCCTCTTTCCTATGAAGGATTTTCTCTAAATTCTAGTCACTTATCAAATATAATTAAGAATAACGTAGCATGACTACCATATTGCACCTAATAATAGTGAAAACTGCACACTTCAAACAAAGATGTAAATAAATGTATAAAGTAAAACTATCATTTTGCAAAACATAAACTATAATGATTTTGTTATATTAAATTGCGTGTTTTTGTCTGAAGAACATAATCTGAGACGGAAAGATTTTAACTTGTCTGCTATTTTAAGAAGTAAGGATATTTTTTCTTGTATATATGATTTGAATCTTATTGATTTGTTATTATGCATCTATGCATTGGCAAAGGCAGATTTATTGGTTAACGGGTTTAGAACTAAAACTCAAGGTTGCAAAAATAACGAACGGTAGTCGAGCGATTGACCTTCTTGTAGTTTGTAATCAGTTTAGGCGGGATTAATCGATAATTAATCAGATTGGCATTTTTGGCAAGTTTCGGGTATTTCCGGCAAGTTTTAGTTATTCTCGACAAGATTTTTCTTAAAAAAAAACATCTTTCTTGTAATATATATATATATATATATATATATATATATATATATATATATATATATATATATATATATACACGACTATAAGTGATTAAAACTAATTTACGACGAGTTTTGGGTATTTCTGGCGAAATATGCAAGTTTCCAGCAAGTTTGACCATCTTTGGCAGTCGTTAACCATGGTTGACCGATTTACACAAATCGAAAATGTTGGTGGCCCAATAGTGCACAGGCGATGATTAATTGGTTTTGTAAGCCTTTTTTTGCAACGCTGGTAAAACTATTACTGTACATGTTTAAAACGAAAACTAGTTCTAAATTACACACTACTATATATTTGCATTTAGATTATGATAAATATTTTATTATGTTAGGTTGTGCATAAACCAAAATTCGAGGTTAATTTGGTAAATCTCGTCAAAATTCATTACAGTAAAACATTTATAAATTAATAATGTTTGAATTAAAATATTTTATTAATTTAGAGATATTAAAAAGTATTTCTTTTGTGAATATTAGTGCTACTGTGATAATAAGGATATTATGAGTTCATTTTTCAATAAAAAAACTATTGTGATATTAACGATTAAAGAAAATAGGTTATTTACGATACTGCAATTCCGCCTTTTTTATATGGTTAACTAAATGGAGAGCTGAGATTCGTTCGTACCATCCGCATTAAAATCCAAAAACGTATCTGATCCCCTTTCTCTCTCTCTCTCACTATATATATATATATATATATATATATATATATATATATATATATATATATATATATATATATATATATATATAGAGTCAGGATCAAATAAGAATATTACTTAAAATAAGAAGGAATAAGAAGAACTATAACCACAAATCCGAGATGCACCGACTTAAATTAGATGCATCCATATAATCTTAGATGCATTATAACGCACCATTGTGTGTTCTCTAGCTTTTAAACAGATGCATATACGTATATTAGATGCATTTCATGATTTCTCTTGTTTTTTTTCCTCTGCACGTGTCAAAATCCTGAAAATCAATTTGCACCATCTATACACCAAATTAACTTTCGAAACTCAAGATGTTGCATCTATATGAATAG
Organism: Artemisia argyi; assembly: GCA_030686995.1. Classification (NCBI taxonomy): domain Eukaryota; kingdom Viridiplantae; phylum Streptophyta; class Magnoliopsida; order Asterales; family Asteraceae; genus Artemisia; species Artemisia argyi. Next base: position 132,407,700 of record CM060703.1, read on the forward strand.
AAATGCATCTAATGCAAGTCGTTGCATCTCAAATGCGTGGTTTTGATCACTTCTTACCACTTCTTATTTTAATTTACTTTTTACTGGATCCCTACTATATATATATATATATATATATATATATATATATATATATATATATATATATATATATATATATAATGGGGTTTCAAAAAATTATTATCTTATTAAATTTGTACTGGTCCCAAGTTAGTATTGAATAAATTATTAATTTTATCGAGATTATTAATTTATCAATTATCAATTTATAGAGGATTAATTTATCGATTATTTATTTTATGCAGTGTACAATTAATTTATGACAAATAACTAGGACAGGAAGGGTAATATCCAAATTATAATATATATATATATATATATATATATATATATATATATATATATATATATATATATATATATATATATATATATATAGTTAGGATCAAATAAGAAGAATAATTAAAATATGAATGATAAGAAGTAACCACAACCACACATTTCAGATGCACCTACAAAAGTGGATGCATCTTACTTCAAAATTTCCCTTCTAATTTGAAATGTGTGGCTAGAATTACTTCTTACTCTTTTTATTTTAATTATTCTTCTTACTTGATTCATTCCCTATATATAATGTAAGGGCGTTAAACGACGCACTTACAGTCGTTTTGATTCCCGTCTGAATGGCCCAACTCAGTGCCGTTGTCAAGGCCCAAAATCTTAGCCCGGTTTTTTTTTTCTCGGTTTGATATTAGCGATGCCACCGCCTATCCAAATTGTGATAATATCCTAATGATACTAAACTCTGGCCACACATAAATACATTCACTATCTATTTCCATGAGCACCATTAGAATTGGCAAATTATCGTTAAATTTTACCCAAAGCAACTCAAAAACTCTAAATTTTACCCGGACAAACCAACAATTTGACCCATTTTTAAAATATGACATGTTTGACCCATGACCCATTTGACCCATGACCCAATCCAACCCGACCCGACCCAATTGCCACCTCTAAGTTTAATCATGGAAAAATAGTTTCGTTAGCATAACAATAGTCAAATAAATAGTTTGCACGAAAAACGTCAAATGAGTTACGCAATAGTTGATAAAACATGTACAACCCTACCTCGGTGACAGTACACTCAAAAATTCTGCAACCAACGAGTCTAAACCAAGTAGGGAGACCCAATATAAACAGTCACTGATGGAACAATCTACTAAAGGAATCAAGTCTATCGGAAAATGCTAGAACAAATTACATTAGGATAAGTGTAGGCACTTCACTGCATTTCTGCAGTGTTTTGAAATATGAGAAAAACTCTTGGTTTTTAGAAAAAGACATAAGGATATGTGAAATTGTATCAGTTGCTTACTTTGAACATCAATCTCCCAAACACTACTTTTATTTGGGGAAAAAAACCATTATTTGTTATTCAACCACAATATTTTATAGAAGAACGGCCCATTAGGATACTATAAACATAACCATTCGTTTCAATTAAACATCATACTAAACAAGAAACCCGTACTATATATATCATCCACAAAAGATAAGCTGAGTACAAAAAAGCAACTAATAAAGGATTCATAATCCACTAGTAGATCAGCAATTTCAGCATCTATACTTGTTAAGGAAGTGGAATGGATATGAAATATTAAATCAGAATGTAACTTGACCGTGTTCGTTTTTTCACTCTCAGCCGGTCATATTGTACTCATCATTTTGCATATACGGTTGGTAGCCCCCTGAAACTTCCATTTTTCCAATTATATGATCCATTCCTGCATTTATAGACATACCAGCTGCTAAGAACGTTACACATCTTTCTTATGACAGAAAAAATTATTAGTTCATTTAGTGATCGTTTTTTAGTAAATGTATCATGTGACATTGTACTTACTTGGATTCTCTAACATACTTCCATAATATGACATCTGGCCTACATTTCCTGCCGGTTTTGAGCTGGCATCAGATGGAAAAATGGGCTCCACTTTCTTGGCACGTTGATCTGCAGAAGTTATCCCTGAGCTTACATTTGGATTCTGAAAACACATATTATCATCAGCTGTTGATGCTGAATTCTGCTGTGGTTTAGGGGATTCAACTTCGGTTTCCACTTCAGATTCACCATTGTTAGGTGCAGAGACTTGTTGCTTCCTCTTTGACCGGGCCCGTCTGTTTTGGAACCAGTTGTAGACGTTTGTTTCAGAAATCTGTCCATGTTGTGATAATTCAGATGTGATTTCTTTTATTTTCTGTTTGCTTGGGGTCCCGTTTCCTTGGTCAAAAAGACGCTCAAGAATCTGAAGCTGAACAGGTGTTGGGGTCCACCTTTGTCGGCCGGAAAATTTATGGCCACCAGATGTGACCAATGGGTCGCTGTATAAATTCCCAAGTCTAACTCCTGCAATGACATAATCAAGATTTTTTTTTATCAAGGGCTAATATGTCTTATTCTTTATCAGTCAGCAAAGTCTAATATTTAATTGAAGTATTGCACAATTGAACTCAACCAAGCAAGAAGGCGACAACATGGATGGAGTGGAAATATGTGGTTCAAGCTATGATGTATTTTGACATATATATTACACATAAAAAAAACAATGTGCATAAAAGCCTAAATTTAGACTATAGGCGCCTATTTGTAGCAACTGTACAGTTGAAAGTTTGGGTTGGCTACCGGATAATTACTTCCAAGAGATCATTTGCCCGTAAGAAGTATATACTAATAAACGAGTCTAACTACTGCAAGGTCATTCTTGGACCAAACAACATATAGTTTTTTGTTCTGATTTCATGTATTACTCTACTTTGTCACAGCCATGTTTTGCTCTTACACGAGTAATCCGGTAACCAGAGAGGTCTGACAACTTCCCAACATATTTTACATAACACATCCTCATCATGAATATGCTTTAAATAGCATAGAATCTAGTTTGAGATATCTTCCTATACATTCACGCTCACACAGGGATACAACATACCACTGTCATACTTAGACGGAATATTGTTTTCCAACATTCTATACATTCAGTCTCCTTACTTTTGGGTTTATCCTGGGGTAGGGGTAGGATCTGTCTACATTCCACCTCCCTCATACCCCGCTCTGGCGAGATTGGGTATGTTGTTGTATTGGTAATTACTAGTAGAAAGGGAACCATGGCAGCCTTTCACCAGCCCATAGGTGCCAAGCATTTTATGGTATGTGTTCCTAAAGAGTGGCCTGCCACTACTAGCATCCTTAAGGGTAAGGACAAAAAGAGTGAAGTCAAACCCAAAGCATTTTACTTGTTGGTAAGCACCCTATTTAGCTTTTTTCCGTGTTGCAAGTGAAGCAACTTCGTCTCAATTGAGGTCAGGATGATATCTAATATGACTAACAATACTAGCGCTAGCTCCATAAGTGTAAGCCGTCCTCCTCTATGTATGTAAAGCTTTGGACTTTATCGGGACCATGCTTGCACAGCACACCAACTTGCTCCTTTGGATCATATTCAAGTGATGTCAATATGTCATGAACTTGAGAGGACTTAAATCATCCTTTGGGACATGTCAGATAATGGAGAGGTTGTCTGCAAGTTCCTAGTTCCTACACATAAGCTATGTCTTCCTTGTATTTAAAGTTTTAAACTTTCTTTGAACTTGCGCCTAGTGCATCATGTCATTTTCCCAATCGTACATTCCTACCCTAACATAGCCCATTGTCTCATGAAAACTTTGAAAAAGAAACTCATTTTTATAACAACCATAAAAAGTGTTCGAGTATGTTGGTTGAATAGCTAATTTGCGTCGATCTAAAGAAAACTGAATCAATGTATCTAATTAATGTTTCTCACATTTAAGAAAATCTTAAACCAAAGAGAATATCATAGACACTGCAATTATGGCACGAGCTATATTAAGGTTAATGGTGCTAACAGTACAATGAGGTTCAAGTGTTACAGTTTTACTAACAACTCAGTACTTAAAGACGTTCCACATCTTTATACGATTTTTTCTTAGGTCATATATGTTATTCGTTGGTGTCACGATGGAATAGTAAGGTCAAGTTAATAATGTCCTTCCCAATGCAGGGAAGAGAACTATACATCAGACACTCCTCTTCCATGAAAGGTAATTTTGCCTTGAAGGATTTTATAGACAAAGAAAAAAAGAATTTATAGAAACTGTGGTTGAAGATCCACAGATGTCCTGGTAAATACGATGAACTAGACAACCTTAGATTCTGTTTTGAAGTTGTCAGAAGCTTCTTCGCAGGTTCCTAACAAAGAAAATGCTTTCATGGGGTGATGGATATTCAAATATATAAAACTAAAAAAACTCTGTAATTGTCTCAAAGATTCTCTATGTTTGTCTACCCCATAAATCTAATATATCTGCTGATTGAAGAATAAAACTTGTCAGGGGCAGATTTATATTAGTAAAATTTTCACTAAACAACAACATGATCACACCGACCACGAGGTCGTGTTCAAACCACAATATGGACAAGTGTGTTTGAGTATTTGCCATTAAACCAAAAAATCACAAGTTTTTGTTTAAGTTTATAAAATAACAAATCATCTGCTTAGGATCAATTAGCATTTTAGAACATACTATAGCTGTTCAAAAAGAGGGTGCCCAAGTACAATGTCTTGGATGCTACTTTTCCACATGGGTAAATATAAAATATTTCAACCACATTATAAAAATATCATCAAGTGCCATGATGCAAAAATTTAAAAGAATCAAAGTAATATTAAAAATTCTTTACATTTCTACCAAAAGCCTACATGATTCGTACATATCGGTTCATCAACGAGTTACTTATAAGCATTATAATAGGTTGAAATGAAACAAAAATTAAGACCAGTTTACAGTTATTAAGTACCCTAGTTACAATCAAACAGGCCCATTCCATTTACATCAATTGGTAAAATAACGATAATTACAAGGGCCAATGACTTATATAGACCAAGAGAAATTTTTTATCCACTCTGTAGACCGTGGTCAAAAAAATTCCAAATATAGACTGCTCAACTGCGTGACATTTGCTCGACTCCGGTTTTATTTTTTACTCGACTTCACTATAATTTTGCTCGACTTGCTCATTTTGGAAAAAAAAAAAAAAATCAAAGTAAACTACAAAATTCTTTACATTTCCACCAAAAGCCTGCTTGATTCGTACATATCAGTTCATGAAACGAGTTACTTATAAGCATTATAACAGGTAGAACTGAAACAAAAATTAAGACCAATTTAAGTTATTAAGTACCCTAGTTATAATCAAACACACCCATTACATTTCTATCAAGATCAAAGCAACGATTACTAAAATAATGAAATAGATATCACACAACCGCAATCCATACTCATAACGTATAACGGACTAGGATCCTCAAATGTTCAAATGAACATGATACTTCATGCTGCCCAATATATATGAAATGAGGTCCACTTCAATTCTTGGTAAAAGAAAAATAAAAAACATTTTATATTTGCACCAAAAACCTACCAGACATGTATGCATAGGCATAAAGAAACAGACACAAAAAGAGCCAAATGGATTCAACATAATTACTAATAAGTTCAAAAACACTCCAAAATCAAACCATCATCAGTCATTAAAATTCTGAAAAACATGAACTGAATACAACATTATAAATGATCCAATTACCCAATAAAAATACTTTGAACCAAAATCATCCCACAATATTCAAAACAGAAAGAAAGACAAACCTGTAAGATCATGATGGGAAGTGAGTGATTTATGCAAATCAACAAGCTGCTCACAAATGGTTGCATAAATAGCAATCTGTTTACGCAGCACTTCCATTTGCTCATCAGTCATTACTTTCACAAACATCCCATTATTATTATTATTATTATTGTTCACATCATCATGCTCCATAATTCTTTTAACCCACTGACAAATATTACACAAAATTTTGTAGTATTTAAAAAAGAAGGGTATGATGAGAAGAGAGAGTCAGCAAGAGAGTGGAGTAGAAGTTGAAAAAATGAGGAGGAAAAGTGAAGGAAAAGGAAAATGGCAGACAGAATGACATAAAAGACAGAGACATAATTAATGATTTCGTAGAATTTGGTATTTAGACTGCCCGTGATGTGCGGCACTTCTAAATTAATTTTTTTTTTCTCTCTTTTATACAAATTTGTCTTTTTCTAAATTTCATTATTTGTATTTATGAGTCGGCAAAACACGACTTAAATTGACCATATATTTTTATTTCACTTGTTATTTTTTCCTTTTATCTTGCATTGCGTGTTAATTATTAAAACAAAATTTTAAAATATACTTTTTAGAAAAAAAATTAAAGAAATAAATCTTCATCATCCAATCTATTTCATCTAACAGTGTAGATTAAAACTGTTTTTTTTTTTTTTTATTAAAAGTTAATTATATAAACTAATTTTTAGCTGAGAGACAATATTGTCTTTTCACCTGACTCACATAACACTTAATTATATATTAAATTAATCTGTAATACTTTTAGTTACAATTACATGTGCATTTTTATATAATTAGATGCGATCACTATCCAAATAAAAGCAGATATGATTTTATATGTGACAGTAATTATATCTTTTTTAAGATCTGGATTTGCTTCTGTTTCTATAACAACCTGATTTTCTTCATTCATAGTTTTCATCAGAAAAAATGATTTTCGCCATCAATAACTTGAGTTTCATCCTCCTTAAAGCATCCACCATGAGAGATTCATGAATAACCTTTGAAGAGGTTTATAAATTGAGTCACTATAGTGAGATAAGGTTTATAATAACATAGAATGAAATAAGTATAACTTCATAAACATTTTCATTGCAATTAAATACATATAACTCATTTAGTACCTCATAAGTTATAATGTTTTAGCAAGTTTAAGTATCTTAACTACTTATAATGTAAAAATGGTCAAGTGAAAAGTGGAAAACTGAATTTTAAGTCAATGCCCATTTTGCACTTGTAAATGAATGAAAAGTATTGAATGCCTTACAAGTAACAAAATGTATTGCATATGCCAATCAATGTCTGTCTCCCGTCCCATTTAATTCAACTTTATTTCTCTAAAAACACACACACACCACTCTCATCTCACCCTTTCCACAAAAACACACACACAAATACTTTAATCTCACCCTCTCATCTATTCAACTATCCCTACCACCACCACCACCACACGACGGCGCCACCACCACATAACATGAATTCGTCAACCACCGGATGTCACCACCAAGAAAACCCCACGACGAGGCACCAAGACCCACGACCACCATGGGTTTTCATAGTTGAGGTATTTTTTGAGTTTTTAATCTCTTTTTTTTAAGATCAATACATATTATTTGTAGATATATATGTATTTTTTGTAGATCTATAGTTTTATTTATATATATATATATATATATATATATATATATATATATATATATATATATATATATATATATATATATATATATATATATATATAAAAATCTATGCATATTTACATTTTTGGTACTTTGTTTGTTATAGCTGCCTATCATCGCCTTTAACTCGCCGGAAAAGTCTGTTGCCGCTGGAAACCTAGCTGCCGCCGTGAAAACCCTAGCTACCGCTGGAAACCTAGCTGCCGCCGCGAAAACCCTAACTACCGCCGCCAGAAATAGTGCTCTTGCCACCAGAATAGTATACTTTATTCTTTAATTTGTTGTTAATTTTGTTTATAATGTTATTTTTTTTGTATGTTTATATAATATGTTTATAAAGTTAGTGTAATATTTGATCTAAAGTTTATGTAAAGTTGTTTATTTTTCTGTTTTAAGGTTTATGTAAAATTCATTTTTATGTAGATTTTATTTGTGTATATGTTTTCTTGATAAAGATATATTTTATTGTGTGTTTTAATGTGTATGTTTTCTTCTGTGTACTTGTACTACATACAACTTGTTGGTAATAACATATCATATGTAGTCTCATACAGCCCATGATATTTTCATTCTTTTACGAGTATGTTTTTATACATACAACCCATGATATTTGAAACAACTTTTTTGAAATAGCTAATTACTACCAAAGAGGCAAAGTTTATTGTTGTTGTAAATGATATGTACAGCGGTATGTGTTTGGTATATTAGTACAAAACCTCTCTCTATTATACATATAAGGGGTCTAACCCCAATTCTTGAAATTACAAGATTTTTGAAACTTAATTTATAAATGGCAACTTCTGAATTTAAAAACAATGAATCGTGTATATATACAGCCATGATTTGTGCCGTTGAAGAATTGAAGAATTGAAAGAATGAAACATTATAAATATAGAATTGTGAAGTTGACTTGGTAACTTTCCAAATCGTGTACTTTCAAAAAATCAGTTTGTGATAGTTATCTCTCTATTTAAAGTTGTCATGTTCTCTAATTCCTATATATAAAAAAATCATTTGTTCTCCATTGCTACTTCTCATCAAAGAAGTCAACATGTATGTCTATTTTTTATAGAATTAATTACAATGTATACAGTTTTGTAGTTTGGTTGGTAGTAAATTTAATTGGTCGTAAGGACAATTCGTTGGTAGTAAAAAAAAACTTGGTAGTTAGGACATTTTTAGTTATAAATGGCAACACTTAATCTCTACTACTTGATTTGAAATTTGTTTGAAAAGAAAAGGATGTGCATTGATGAGACTATTTTAATGCAAGTTTCCTGCATTTATAATTTTGGTATGATAGGAATGTGGTTAAGTACATTTAAAACATGGTCAACCCTTTTATGAGAAAACTCAATTATGAAACTTTTACTACAAGTTGTTTCTTTAGTTAGGGTATGTTTGGCACAGAGCAGTATGGAGATTTTTAGGACGGTGGTGGTAAGCAATGACATTTTAATTTTTGGTGGTTTTTTGGCAAATGAGCGGTTGTTATATATATGTTCTTTGATATATGTTCTTTGATACATGTTAAGAATTATTGTTTGATTTGAATTATTGCATGTTATAACATTTTACAATTCAATTTTGATATTTTCACGTTACACGAAACACTTACCACAATATCGCAATTATAATTGTTTGCTGCTAGAAAATTCCATTGCTATGCACAGGTATTCGTCTAGTAGTGATAATAGGTCTATAAAATAAGAAATTTAAGAATATATGACATGAAAATTATATAAACATTTTCAAAAGATTTACCAATGGAGCTGCTCTTAATTAGATTATCTTCCATATCTAACTAATCGTTTGTTAAGTGATAATCTCGTACCTAAATTCAAGCAAAAATAAACCTAAGTTTATCCTTAATTTAAAAAAGTTATGATCAAGAAGAAAATTTATGATGAAATCAACACCATTATTGAAGATTATGTATCTTTGTGAAAATCAATACTCTAGTCTTTTTGGTAGAGAATGAAATAGGTTGGCATTTTGAGCTTTCATATGTGAAAAAAATTGTCTATTAAGTGTAGAAATCAAATTTAGTCGGAATCATTGAATGATAGTAAAATGGATGATACGGATTTGATCTCTTAATCTTTAAAAAAATTTAATTTATGTAAATTCAACTCAGTTATTTGATCCATTTTATTGCTTAAGTTATTTTGTTTTTCAATATAATTATTTTTGTTATCTCAAAAATACAAATAATTAGTTTTCCTATTTTACTTTTAGTTTATTAATTTAAATTTAAAGGCTTTTTTAAAAAGTGAATCTTGCTTTAATTAAAAGGTGAGAAGGATAAATTTTGTACTAAATATTGCATTTTACACTTATTATAAACTAGGCAAGTATCTGTGTATAGTGGCAAAAATTTTTAATAGAAAATAGTTAGAGTTGCGATATTGTGGTTAAGTGTTTCGTTTACATACGTAGTACATAAAAGGACAATAATGTTCTAAAAACAAAAACTCCCATTAATTCTCGTCTTTGGTAGAAGATTTTGTAATAATGATATCAACTTTAAGTGGTCACTTATTTTCTATTTATACAAAATCACACAATAAAAAAATGGTAAAAGATGAATATATATTTTATGCATTTTGCTAAGAATAACCCAAGGGTGTTGTTTAAACTTACTTTAAATAACAATGTATTCAAATATGAGCTCATAATTAAGGTAAGTGAGTTTTAATAAATTATGTATTAATATCAAGCGAATTCATATTTGTAACACCTCGATTTATAAATCACAATATTGTCCGTTTTACCTGTATGCTCACGGCTTTACTTTTGTGACCCACATATGAAAACTTCCCGGCAGGTCACCCAAGCTAGTATTACTCTCACACAAGCACACTAACTGTATGGACGATTAACCATTATACCACAAAACGCGTTGTTGTCGTATAAGGCGAATGTTAACTTATGTCCCAGCATCACTCCAAGTCACAACCAATTTGGGATTTGCCTAGGGTGTTACATTCGCCCCTCCCCCCAAACCCCGTCCCAAGATTTAGTTGGGTAACGACCCTGCCTAAGGGACTCACCGTCTTCGATGAGGTTTGTCTCACATCTCGAACGGCTTGGAGTGGCTTTGATACCACCTGTAACACCCCGCCTTATAGACCACAATATTGTCCAGTTTGCCCATAGGCTCACGACTTTGCTTTTGTGAGCCTCATGTGAAGACTTCCTGGCAGGTCACCCAAGCCAGTCCTACTCTCACATAGGCACGCTTAACCGTATGGACGATTAACCGTTAGACCATAAAACGCGTCGTTTTCGTATAAGGCTAATGTTAACTTATGTCTCAGCATCACTCCAAGTCACGCCTAATGTGAGATTTTCCTAGAGTGTTACAATATTTTAGAAATATTGTTAATTAAGGCAAGTTAAACAACACCCATTGGGGTTTTTTTTTTTTTTTTTTTTTTTTTTTTTTTTTTTTTTTTTTTAAGGTGAAAATATATTAGCTCATTATGTTGTTGTTAGCAAAACACATATTTTATATTGATAATTGTGATATATAAATAAAAAAGAGGAATTAGGTTGTTGCGCGTTTTGATGGACCTAATTTAAGTTTAATTATTTTCGGTGTACGACGCATCGTGGCAGAGCCAATTTGTAATTGTAATAATGATATGTTTTAATTTGGAGGTAATAATATTAGTTCTTGCAGTTTTGTATTTTAAATGATAACTAATCATATGTTGATGATAATATTCTTTTCATAGTATAATTAAGGGGTTAGACTTTCACGCTATGATATTTGTTCTAAGTAATTTTTGATGGAGTTAATTAGATTGTTATGTTTGGCCTTAATTGTTTTTGCTAATTGAGAAGTTTTTTCTTGGTTGCAAAATAACTGTAGTGTTTTTAAACTCTTTGCAAAATATTAAGTACTTATTGTCACACCTCAAAATATCGTAACAGAAGGTAACTGGGCTATGACTTCATAGCACAAAGTCACAAAATATAAAGCACGACCTCTACATGAGTCATTTAAATACATCATTTGATTTCACTAAATGGACAAGTTTTCAGCAAAATTAGTCCACGAGTTTCATAACAAATAAAAGATAGTTTTGAAAATACAATCAAACGTTTTAAAGTCCATGCAGTAAATCTTCAATGTAATGCAACCGCCAACGGGTGACTCTAGTATGAACTCCACGGTGCTAGCAAAAACAATGCAAGTTACGGACTTGAGAAATAAATGCTAAAACGTCAACATAAAGTTGGTGAGTTCATAGGTTTAATGTTAATTAAAATAGTTTAGTGGAGCACAAAATTTTAGGCGGCTATTGTAGCACATACAATATCGAGAAAGTATTACTATTGCACTAAGCCCATGACCCCAAAGTCTTAATAGTTTCTAGTTTTGTTGCCCTGCAAGTGTTCCTTTCCATGAACACTAAATTTTCTGATGCGTGGGAATTGCACCAGGCTTTACCTCTCAAGGGATCTCGAGAAGCTTACAATCCCCACCAGGCAGTGTACTTGATCTATGTAGTATAGTATAATGACAAGTACCGGGGGATTGATCGTTCAGCTAGGAATAGTGTCGCTAGGATTAGAAAACCTAAAGACTAGGTCTAGAGATGAAGGACGATTCTTTTTGTATTTTTATATTTTTTAGAAAACAAGTAAAAATCTCGGGTTTGAAGGATTTGGGCGGAATTAGTTGCTAGTCAACTAACCAAATACTAAGATGCAATCAAAATAAAATACTAAAAATGAAATTAAATTAAATTATACTAAAGTTGTGAGCAATATGTGGGAGAAATGTGTTTACTTAGATTTCACTACTCCCTAGATATCTCTTACACATTAATTACTTGTTATAGTTGCGTGGATGACGAATTGTATTCCTTAATACCATTCATGGGGTGGCGTACTTACTTCCCCAATCCTATGAGTGCCTACTTCACTCCTATGTCGAGCCGGCTAAGAAGCTCCTAACATGGGATCATTAGAATTTACTCATGCATTAAATACAACCAATAAAACCTAGTACACATCGGTTCATGTTTCCTAAGACGTTCAAGCATATTACACAATGGAGATCTGCCAGTTTTCTTAAGCCTAACATTGAAATCATTCATCCAATACAACCATAAACAAGTAATCAACACATAATTAACATCTAGGTTTCATTATATCCAAGCAAACACAAGATAGATCTAGCCTAGCATGTTGAAATTAAGACAAGCACAAGATATAGACAACCAACACATAGACATATTGATTGAATTAAGAGAAGACTTATCTCAATAGCACATGAAAGGATTCAAGGGGTGAAAACCCTTGAAAATACTGTAAAATACGAGCTAGGGTTTACAAAGTTCGGCCCTAGGGTTTCTCCACACAAGTCCCTCTTTAATGAATGAAAAATAGAAAACTATATATAGAGTTTAGAAGGTGACGGCGTCAAGAACAAATGTCTGACGCCGTCATCTCGCCGCCAAATAGTTCCTCGGACTGGCTAGATCTGGGTCTGACGCCGTCATGTACTTTCCTTATGCAGGCCATCACAGAATTAACTCTTGACGCCCTTCTTGTGACTCCGTCAGGTTTGCACTGGGTCGTCACCACTTTTACTCTTGACGCCGTCATGATTTTCCTCTTGACGCCGTCAGGTACTGTTCTCAGCATGGAAAATTAAGTCTTTGGCGTTTTCTTCACTTTGATGCTCCAAAAACGTCCGAATTGCTTCCTTTTCCAGATTTCACTCACAAAGTACCTAAAATCACAAAAGGAACGATTTAGGGTAATATTTGATCAAATAAATTCAATTACGGGCTTAAATGACCCCCTAAAAGTGGTTCATTTTTTGCCTCATCATATACCCTTACACTTGAGATTTGCTTATCCTCAAGCAAATGCGCTTTTATTCTAATCAAAATACAAGTTAGGGGTCATTTAACACTAATATAAAAGTAATTACAACAAATAATCGTTCCACTAAAGACCAAAGACAAGCACGGAGGTCATATACTAGCACCTCAAAAATAGTGTTTAGATACTCACATCTCTCGGGTGTAATAAAGTATAAATTACAATATGGAAACGGAAAATATCTCTCACTACCTGTCATAGCAAAATAGATTACCATAGGCTTGGGAAAGGATCAAACCTCCACCACATGGCGAAAGCACCTAGGATAAACTATCAAAGAGGTCTTTTAAAGGGTTGTAACGTTAGGTGTAGGGATATGGAATACACGGTTTTGTTGGATATAGGCAGTCTTTACTGGTGGCGAGTTAACAATCTTGGTTAATTACATGTACAATATGGCGTTGCTAAGCCAAGACTAGACTCGACTTAAGCTAATAAATCAAAAATAACAAAATCATAAAATGAACATAGAATGAAAAGGGATGGTAGTCCGTATGTTTTTCTCTTTTTCTTTTTCTATTTTTTTTTCTTTTTCTTGTTTTTCGATTTTTTTTTTTTTTTTTTTTTTTTTTTTTTTTTTTTTTTTTTTTGCATACACTCTTACCCTACCATCCAAAATAATACATCATAGGAGATGAACATTCCCCTTACACTTGAATTTTTACATACTTTACAATAAACTAATCTAATGACTCGAATTAAGAAAATCAAAACACTTGGAGTACTTTTAAGATTAACGCACATACGGGGGTAATAAATGATGTTCTTCCCCATTACTCTATAAAATAAGTACTTTACCCATGAGTCCCAATCGTCCCAAAACAATATGTACAAGGATATGACTCGACTTAGCAACCATGTAATCAATTAGATAATTAACTTAGGGTTTAACAAATAACAATAATGCACTAAAAATGAGCGCATACACGGAAGGCTAAGGCGATTTGGGTGTACATTTAAGTGGGGTGTAACAAATTCTTCCTTTAAGTAAGATGCTTAAAGTTAGAAACGAAAAGATAGGCACGGAGGGGTGTACTAGTGGTTTCGTGTACTAAAAATGAGTACAACGCTAAGGGTGTGGGAAAAATTAATTGATTTAACTAGCCAAGTAATATGACTTAAATGGTCAAGTAATTATGATACGGGTTTAACACAAGGGTGATCGTAATGCCTCTTATCATGTAGTAAATCCTACTACACGAATGTAGTCTCACTAGCGGTCTTGGGATGCATCACTAACGCAAGTTCTAGAATCTAAATGCTACCGGTACACTCATAAGCACTAATAGTAAATGCTTTTCCTATCAAATCTAAAGGCGAACCTCACATATTTGGGTGGAAAATTTTTCTGAATGATACGGTTATGTGCTAGTCATACAATCTCCTATCCATGAGACGCTTGCTATGGCTAAAGTTTCACTCCTAAATGTTGTAAAAAAATTTAAATTTGGCGCTAAAATTGCACTAACAAGTATTTCTCATAGTTTTATTACACATCTACTATCAAACAAACAAACTCAAGCGAAAGTGTATTTGTAAGGTATTATCATTTTACCCTCCCCTTACACTTAAGATGAACATTGTCCCCAATGTTCAAGTAAAGAATGTAAAAGTGAGATAAGTAAAGCAAATGAAATCAAATACTCCCCTGATTCGCTCGGTATGGATTATAGGGTGGCCAGGTTAGATCTTCCTCCAAGAAAATGAACAATCAAAGCTTCCCTTCCAGAAAAATAAATCATCTTCTTGTCATACATAACCTGTAAATCCTGAGAAAACTGACAAGGCAACCTCGCATAACATCGGCGGCAATCTACATATGTTACTAAATCCTAGAAAACAAAATAAGATATAATTCTTGTGGAATGATGTTTGCAGATTTCCTGGAGATTATAAAACTAATAATTCAACAAAAACTTTAAGACTCCGTTAGAAAAACAAAACCGGTAAAATTTCCAGATTTTTACACGTGACGCCGTCAAGAGTAAACTCGTGACGCCGTCAGAAGTGACCTGCAGAAATTCTTATGTTAAGTTTCCGGAAAATTTCTGGAAAAACTTGGTCTTACTTCCTGGAAAATCCTGCAAAACTTCATTATGACTCGATACAAGCATTTGACTCTAACAAATACGAATATACATGTTCATTTAATATTGTGGAGAATCATGATCGGTTTGTTTCTTAAAAACATATTTGGGGTTTCCCCTTACACTTATCTTTTGCAAAAATACCTTTGGGTGAAGTTAAGACTAGGCAAAACAACAAAGTAAAGTATTTCCATTATTTTAGTTTTGAAACATGATTTACCAACAATAAAAATAAAGCATGCATACTGAATCAAATAACAAACAAACAAAATAAAAATCACACAAAACATGGGTTGCCTCCCAAGAAGCGCTTTTCTTTATTTACGAGTCTTGTAGCTAGACTCAAGGTCATGGATTACTACGTGACCTCATCCCTTGAGATGATGTACCCCATGTAGTTGTGATCATTACTATTGTGGTGGTAGTGCCTCAATCTGTCGATACTTGCAATCACTTCTCCACCTACTTTACTTCTTAGGTTAGCCATCCCATCTTGGCTCATGCTCTTAATTGTGAAAGGCCCATACCACCAAGGACTCGGTTTATCGGGTGGTATCGTTATTTCCAAGTGTCTTAAGAGTACTAAGTTCCCTTCCTTGAATGGCACATGGCTTCTTGCTGGTCGATTGTGTTCGAACTCGACGTGAACTTCATTGCTTTTGCTTCTTTCATGTTTAGCCTCCTTGTAGCTTTTGATTCTTGCCTCCCATGCAAGTATTTTCTCTTGAACACGAATAGGTGACGTATCAATGTTGTTTTTGAGCTTTCTCCAACTCAAACTCTCATGCCCACATCGCGGGGTCATGGGGAAGCTAATCTTTCATTTTCCTGACTTAAGCTCAATTTTCCTGTCTTCATACTTAATGACAGCCCTAGCGGTGGTGAGAAATGGTGCCCCAAGGATTATTGGCATGCACCCATCTCCCTTATAGTCGATGATCATAAAATCAACAGGGTACATGAATCCTGCGACATTAACTAACACATCTTCTGCGATTCCTAGGGGGTATACGTAAGAGTGTCCAGCGAGGGATAACCTAACACGAGTGGGGGCTGGCATTTTTGACGTTAGTTGGATGTAAATAGTTAGGGGCATAAGATTTACTTCCGATCCTTGGTCGGCGAAAGCACTAAGATATTTCAAATCCCCGATGCTAGCTGGTATCTCAAAGTTCCCACACGCCATCTGCTTAGTAGCCACTTTTTGTACCAATAGTTTCTCGAATATTGGCCCCCCAGGTAACGTATCATACTCATCTTTTCCCCCTTTCTCCTTCTCAGAACCCTGTTTGGAAGGTTGGTTACGCCCGTCACCCTTTATCCAATTTGTTATAGTGTTTTCTTTTATATCATGTTTCAGGTAGTAACTCAAAGGTTGGGATTTTGGTGGCTCTTCTAAGGTTTGTTCAGTAGGGGTTTCTACCTTCTCATTATCCTTGTGGACAATTGTGATGGAATTAACAAATCGGGTAGTGGGGACGATGCTTTCTTTCCTTAGTAACATCCTCTCGGGGGTTCTCTAGTTGGTATATTCTTCCATTAGGCTCATCATCTCATTCATTTTCTCTTGCATCTCCTCTTTTTGCTTATAAACTGCTTCCTCGAATCTAGCGAGCCGATCTGAATGAGTTGCCATGTATTCTCTCATTCTAGCTTCAAACTCCGGGCTAAGTTTCTCGGGACGGGAATAAGGTGGGGCATAGTTTTGAAAAGTCTCGACATTCTCTCTAGAGGGTGACTCTGATAACGGTGTTGGAGTCGTTTTCGAGACAGAATTGGCAGTAGCCCGCCTTGGACTCAGGGGTCTCCTTTGCCTTTCCTCAAAATAGTCAACTTTTGCCTCGAGTTTTCATAGGAGTTCATCAGGGATTTCGGTAGTCCCTTCAGGTGTTGAGATTGCGTTGATGGCCGCTTTTATAGTATGATTAAACTCCCACATCTCTTGATTATCGGCGGCAAGCTCTTCAATAATTGCCCGGGACTCCTCGGCGTTCTTATCACGCAATCTACCTCCCGCGGCCCTATCGATTGTACGTTTAGTGTGATAGTCAACATGGTCGTAGAAAATCTGAACTAATAACCAAAGGTTTATACCATGATGAGGGACCTTATGGAGGAGATTCTTAAAACGAGCCCATGCTTCGTAGAAAGTTTCACCTTGATGTTGTTCAAACATCAAAATGTCATTTCTAAGCATTTCAGTCTTCCCCGGTGGGTTGAATTGGGTAAGGAAGCGATTGGTGAGATCATCCTATGTGGTGATGGATCCCGCGGGTAAACGTTCAAGCCATTGACTAGCTTGATCACGTAGAGAGAATTGGAATAGGCGTAATCGGGTTGTCTCTCTAGTTGCAACATCTAGGTCTATGGAATCTACGATTTTAAGGAAGTCCTTAAGATGTTGGTTTGAATCTTCGGAACGAAGTCCATGGAATGCACATCCGCTTTCCACTAACCGGATGATGTCGGATCGCAAGGGGGTCACATTGGCTCCGGTGAGCTCAATAGTGTTTCGATAGCCTTGGTGGCTAGGTCGGGAATACTCTCCTAAGGTTTGGGGCCTAAGAGGTTCTAGTGGTGGGTTTTGTTGTGGTGGGATGACGGGTTCAAAGATGTTCCCATCGTCCATGATGTCGGGTGGTGAAGAGTTACGAACAAAAACACGAAGAATTAAGATAGACTAAAGAGAACCTAAAAAATAAAAATAAAATCTTACTAGAAAGGAATCTAGCAAGTAGACCTAATAAAAAGAGATTCTAACCTAGACAATAACTATTCCCCGGCAGCGGCGCCAAAAACTTGATGCGTGGTAATTGCACCAGGCTTCACCTCTCAAGGGATCTCGAGAAGCTTACAACCCCCACCAGGCAGTGTACCTGATCGATGTAGTATAGTATAATGACAAGTACCGGGGGATTGATCGTTCAGCTAGGAATAGTGTCGCTAGGATTAGAAAACCTAAAGACTAGGTCTAGAGATGAAGGATGATTCTTTTTGTATTTTTATATTTTTTAGAAAACAAGTAAAAATCTCGGGTTTGAAGGATTTGGGCGGAATTAGTTGCTAGTCAACTAAACCCAATACTAAGATGCAATCAAAATAAAATACTAAAAATGAAATTAAACTAAATTATACTAAAGTTGTGAGCAATATGTGGGAGAAATGTGTTTACTTAGATTTCACTACTCCCTAGATATCTCTTACACATTAATTACTTGTTATAGTTGCGTGGATGACGGATTGTATTCCTTAATACCATTCATGGGGTGGCGTACTTACTTCCCCAATCCTATGAGTGCCTACTTCACTCCTATGTCGAGCCGGCTAAGAAGCTCCTAACATGAGATCATTAGAATTTACTCATGCATTAAATACAACCAATAAAACCTAGTACACATCGGTTCATGTTTCCTAAGACGTTCAAGCATATTACACAATGGAGATCTGCCAGTTTTCTTAAGCCTAACATTGAAATCATTCATCCAATACAACCATAAACAAGTAATCAACACATAATTAACATCTAGGTTTCATTAGATCCAAGCAAACACAAGATAGATCTAGCCTAGCATGTTGAAATTAAGACAAGCACAAGATATAGACAACCAACACATAGACATATTGATTGAATTAAGAGAAGACTTATCTCAATAGCACATGAAAGGATTCAAGGGGTGAAAACCCTTGAAAATACTGTAAAATACGAGCTAGGGTTTACAAAGTTCGGCCCTAGGGTTTCTCCACACAAGTTCCTCTTTAATGAATGAAAAATAGAAAACTGTATATAGAGTTTAGAAGGTGACGGCGTCAAGAACAAATGTCTGACGCCGTCATCTCGCCGCCAAATAGTTCCTCGGACTGCCTAGATCTGGATCTGACACCGTCATGTAGTCTCCTTATGCTGGCCGTCACAGAATTAACTCTTGACGCCCTTCTTGTGACGCCGTCAGGTTTGCACTGGGTCGTCACCACTTTTACTCTTGACGCCGTCATGATTTTCCTCTTGACGCCGTCAGGTACTGTTCTCAGCATGGAAAATTAAGTCTTTGGCATTTTCTTCACTTTTATGCTCCAAAACGTCCGAATTGCTTCCTTTTCCAGATTTCACTCCCAAAGTACCTAAAATCACAAAAGGAACGATTTAGGGTAATATTTGATCAAATAAATTCAATTCCGGGCTTAAATGACCCCCTAAAAGTGGTTCATTTTTCGCCTCATCATTTTCCTAAAGTGATTACGCGTCTGTTTGATATACCAGTAAAGTAGGGAAACTACCCGAACGGGGGTATCAATCCAATAGATCTGTTCATGACATTCGCGCTTACTACATAATTAACAGTTCATGATAGTGGGGACTTAATGGAAAGTTGTGTAACTTAGGCAATACGTAAATGTTTTAAGTACGAGTGTGCATAAGTAAAATGAGCAATGTATTCTCACCTCAAAGTAGTTCAAAACGAGTATTAAACAAGTAAAAGTGGGGTTATTAAACTTACCCAAACAAAGTAATGATAACGAGAAATAAGTACGTAAGCGTGAATGATACAAGATGTCCTAACCGCAACCTAATTCAATAAGGCGCTTTAGGAATGATACAATATGTTCGATATGTATATGAGTTTTATAATTAAGGATTTCATAAAAGACAAAGACATAATTAATGATTTCATAGAATTTCGTGTTTAGACTGCTCGTGATGTGCGGCATTTCCAAATTAAAATGTTTTTCTTTTTTTGTTTCTTTTTTTCAAATTTGTCTTTTCCTGAATTTTATTCTTGTATTTATGAATCGGCAAAACACGACTATATTGACAATATATCTTTATTTTACTTGTTATTTATTTCTTTTATCTTGCATTGCATGTTAGTTAAAACAAGTTTTAAAAATGTACTTTTAAAAAAAAAAAATAAAAAAAAAATAAATCTTCATCATCCGATCTATTTCATCTAACAGCGTAGATTAAAATTGGTTTTTTTAATTAAAAGTTACATAAACTAATTGTTAATTGAGAGACAATATTTTCTTTTCACCTGACTCACCTAACACTTAATTATACATTAAATAAATCTGTAATACTTTCCGTTACAATTACATGTGCATTTTTATGTAATTAGATGCTATTACAATCCAATAAAAGCATATATGATTTTATATGTGACAGTAGCTATATCTTTTTTAAGATCTGGATTTGCTTCTGTTTTTATAATAACCTGATTTTCTTCATTCACAGTTTTCTGTGGAAAACTAGAAGGGGGGGTTGAATAGTTTTACGTCTTTTTCGTTTTGCTTATTTTATAAAAGATAGTTTCTAAGATAAAACTTTCAAATCACTTTAATACATAAATATATATACTAGTTAATTTATGATTTTGTATAAATACTACTTATGTATAATGTACAATTTCAAAACACTTAACTACAAAAGTATAAATACAAGATTTATTAAAGGTTTTATATATACAATGCTTATGTATAATGTTTGGAAAGAATATACAATTTCATATATTTTATGTAAGCATATATATGTGTAGTAGTGTATAGATATAATTATATGTACTAGGTTGGTTTTTGTAAGATTAGTTTTATGAATGAATTTTAGTTTGATCTTTATGTGAAATCAACATATGCACAATACTATCAATTATGACTATGTGTGAAATGCAAGTAAGTAATAAATCAAAGAGTGAGAGATGGAAAGATCAAACCGAGACACAAAGGATTTATAGTGGTTCGGCTACAAGGACACCTTCCTTGCCCTACTCCACTCCCCGAGTCACCTACTCGAGAGTTTTCTTCACTAGATCAAAAACCTCCTTTATGGCGGAGAAAACCGTACACACCAATATACACACCAATTTACACACCAATCTTCACACCAATCTACACACCAATCTACACACCAATCTTCACACCAATCTACACACCAATCAACTATTTTCTTCATACCAATCTTCTACACACCAATCTTCTATACACCAATCTTCTATTCTCTTCACACCTTCAAAGTACTAATGTCTTGACACCTTCAAGTCACTAATATCTTTACAACTTCAATGCACTAGTGTCTTGACACCTTCAAGCCACTAATGTCTTCACAACTTCAATGCACTAATGTCTTGACACCTTCAAGCCACTAATGTCTTCACAACTTCAATCTACAAATGTCTTCTAGTCTTCTCCACTAGAGATCCTTAATTTCTTCACTACAAGATCCTATTGTTACAATCTCCTATCACCACTACTATCTAACCCTTCTTCTTCACTTCAAGTTACACTTCACACTTACAACAATTCTAGATTCTTCAACTAAATCTAGTTAACTAATACATACACCTTATTCACCAAAGTATGAAAGATATACAAGAAAATGTAAACAAACAACTTAGATAGCAAGATGATACTAAGTTGTAATACTTCTAATATAAGTATTCTTCTCTTTGCACTTGAAAGAATGAGGCTTTGGATCACTTGGAAACAAAGGCTTATGAAATGATCAAAGGATTTTTAGGATTGAAATGGAGATCTAGAACAGAAAGTTTTTGTGCAAAAAGGTGAGGAAAAAATCCAGGTTTAAGGTGGTATTTATAGACAAAAGAATCTGACAGAGGAGCGTGGCCGGTCCCCTTAATTCATGGCCGGCCCCCTTAAAATTAAGGGGACCGCCCTTTATAATTAAGGGGGCCGCCCATCTGTAACGGCCAGAAAACTTGTCTTTTAGTGGGGAAAGTTTATTTGGTGAAAAACTAACTGATTTTGGTTAAATATTTGAAATCATATATTTAGTATGATTAAAACATTTTTCTTTATTACCAAAAGTGTTTTTCAAAAATATATAATATGTTTATATGATTAAATAAACTTTGTGTTAATTAATTAACTACCCCTTTGATCATACATTGCACTAAACACTTTGTTTATTCATACCTTAAGTGATTTGTTGGTGAAAGTGATTATTTATTACTAAATACGTGTTTACGTCATGATCTTTGGTTTGATTAGTTTAAGTTTTGTGATTATCAAAATATAGAGATATCGGAAGATATGAATAATGTTTTCAGTCAATTATTTATATCAACAATCTCCCCCTTTTTGATGATTACAAAACCTAAATTATTAAATCCAAAAATTAATATTTAGACAAGTATTTAGTAAGTTTACATTCACTTCTCCCCCTTTTTGTAGAATCAAAAAGGTTAGGCCGAATAAGCTTCGTGATAGAAGTTTAAACGGGTAGAAAACTCCCCCTTGATGTATGCTCCCCCTCGTTTGAGGGCACCAAGGTTTCGAGAAAGTAATTCTTGCAAGAAAAATATTAGAAGCACAAGCATGGCACAAGCAAATACATATAGCATAATATTAACAAGTAATAATCATGGCACAAGGGAATAAGAAACATATATTAAACCATTCAATAATAGAGAAATGATTATGTCAACCCATAATCATTGTTACAAAGGCAATACAAATAGAATTCTAAATAACATAGAACATCCTATAGTGCCAACAAGGAGTGTCACCAAACTTTCTTGAATCCCAAAATGGTTGAGGAGTTTTATTTGAAAATGAGAAAACATAAGCATATCAAATGCTTGGTGGTTTAGTGGAGGTAAACTCTTGGTTCCATGGGTGTTGGTGAGTTTGTAGAGCTTGGAGGTGGTGGATTTGAAGTGGAGTTTGTTGGTTGAGGGTTGTGATGTTGTTCAAGTGATGGGGTTTGTTGAGATCTAGTAAGAAGATACTCAATCCAAGTGAAGTGCTCATTCAAAGCAATGGTTTGTTGTTGAAGGAAGATGCAACAAGGGCAATTGTTAACATGCTTCTCAAGTTGGTTTTTGTTATGTGGTGATGATGGTGAGCTTGATTGTGGTGGATCCAAATTGCGTTGAGCAAGATGTAATGCTAAAAGAGCACTAAGCTCATGTGCCTCTTTTAGCTCCTCAACGAACTTCAAGTGTTCGGAGGAAGGTGATGGTGGTGGAGCATGATAGTTGTCTTGGGTGAAGGTTTGCACATGCAACATTGGAGTGGCATGTGAGGTTGTAGGAAGTGGTGGTGGTACTCTAGGTGGTGGAGACATGTTTGAGCTTGGGTAATCATGAAAACATGATATGGGTGGAAGAGGTTCTTCATGAGTGGATGATGTCTTTGTTGAATGAGCAATATGTGAAGTGTTGATTGAGATGTTGGGATTGTTGTTTTGGGATTGAGCATGCTCATCAAAAGAGGAAGCATTAATGAGGGTATTAGTGGAAGATAGGTTGTGGGATGACTCATTTGAGTGGGTTTGAGGTTGAGTTGTTGGTTGACTTGAAACAACATCACAAGGGTTATGACAAGAATCAAGTTTCCTCCTCCAAACGGGTTTGACGGAGATCCTTGCGGTTCTTGAAATCTTTGGTTTTTGGTTGTTGGAAGATGATATGTTTGGGTGTGATGGCATTAATGGTGGGAGGAGAGTATTTATAGTGTATGAGAAATGTGGTTTAGGAAGGAAAATTTGAGGGATAGTATGGGACAAAATATGTTTGTGAATTTTGGGAAGTATATGTTGAAATGGGTCAAAAAGTGATAAAGACAACAGTATCCCCGACCATCAGATGGCCGGTCCCCTTAAATGGAGGCCGGTCCCCTTAAATTTAAGGGGGCCGCCCTTATGATTTAAGGGGGCCGCCCATCTGGTGATTCCCAGAATGCCAGAAATGGGTTTTTGGCAGGAATTTTTTTTTAAAAAGGTTGTGTTTTTGGATTTGGATTCAAGTAAGTTCAACTCTTGAGGCTATATAGAGCATACTATTCATGAATGTAGAGAATATCATAGAAATGATTAGAGTGAACAATTAATTCCTAATAATCATGTTATCTACTAATATTTCAATTAAGTTTGGTAACTAAGGAAGCAATAAAGCAAACTAGTTAAGTATGCAACTATATGAAGATAATGGTAAGTAGGATTAGTGCAAACAAATTTAAGATTGCTTATGATAAACAAGTGGGAAGATATGATTATATGAACTTCAAGACTTGTTACAAACAAGATCCATATGGGCAAACCATGATTCTCATGAAATGATTTGATTAGATTGTGGATGTCATTTTCACATAAGTTTATGACATATGTGAGAAAATAATAATGTTTTAAACAAAATGTTTTTAGTTTTATTCAACAATGTTTGAAAGTAAGTTTTCACTTAATGCCATAAATCTGGGAACGAAAGAATCTAATGAGAAGCAAGGTTCATAAAAGTAAACTAGCGTTAGGTATATATAGGAAGTGCAATTTAATCAAGTTGGAGAATGAGTATGAGACTATTACTAGTGGTGCTCAATTCAGGCTAAACACGACCGTTTTTACGGGTTACACACACCCAACTTCTCACATAGAAGCAATTCAACCGTTAGGTTAAATTGAATTTCTAGTCAATAGATTCTCCAGTAGTCATTCTCCTTTTAGAAGAAATCGAGTTCCTAAATTTACCTATCGAAGATTACCAAATATGAAGTTTTCTTGATTCACTAATACTTGGCTTAATGTTTTGAAATACATTCAAGTTTGTATCCTAATAAAACAAATTTTGTTTTGTTTCAAAAAGAAAAATGTTTCTGCTTTGATAAAGATCAAAATAATGTTATGATAGCTTATGATTAAGCATGTTGTTCGAAAAAGCATAAAATAGATATTCGAAGGGTTTTAACTCAAAGAGAGAAGTTTTTAAATATGATGTATTGATTTTGATAATCAAGAAATTTCAGGTGAAAGATATACTTCAAGAGAATCGATTCAGCCCATTGTCACATGTAATCATCTCTAATGGCAACTAAAGATGTGAGAGAGATATGGTAGACATTGAACATCTAAATGCAATGAGATAGGAAAGGACAAAGAAAATCATCAATGAATGCAATATAGACATATGTATATATGCATGTATACAAGACACATTGTAATATTGAGTCACTAGCAAGTCTTAATTATAACACATCTATTAATGCAACTAGTAAGATCATATAGCACAAATGGCAAGTATTCTATTCTAGATCATAGAAGATTATCAATATAGATGAAAACTAAAATAAATGATAATAGACATAGCAATAAGAGGGTTAATTATCCTAATGTTATGTATGCATATATTGGTATTCATGATCTAAAAGCATAGCAACTTGCAAATTAAAACATATTAATATACTAATTGAAGCATACTCTATCTTAATGTAATGTAGGCAAGTTTTTGAAAAGAAAACTTACCTCAGGTCCAGCTCTTCTTTAAGAGTGGTCATGAGAGCAATATAAAACGTCAAGAAGGTTTTCCCCAAAGCAAGTTGAAGAAGCGAAGTAATATCCCAATGCAAAAAGGATCAAGGAGACTTGATCATAGAAACACTATCGGTCGCACCAATCATCACAAGTCGTGCAGATTAAGAATGGTAGAACAAGAATCCTTCGTCATGAGGTAGTAACGAACACACCATAAAGTCAATGGTCATCAAATGAAAGAAAGCGAATAGAGCGATCCAAAAAGTAGTAGTTCCTTTGATCGTTAATTACCTACACATGACAGAGAGCTTGGTACCCAGATTCTCATGGGTCCGAGTTGATTAGTAGCGAACATCCAATGCACTTAAATGCATATGAAGAGGATGTCGTCGAGAAGTACAAGAATTCATTATTTGTTTGTTTTAACAAACAAACAATAACTTTCTTGACTAGAGAAATAATCAATGGATGTAAATAATAATAGTTCTAAATTTTTCCATTAGGTTTAACAAATTTTATTTGTTTTGATGTATTTGTCAAATACTCATCTGCCGTAAATCCTAATCCGGTTTTATCATAAAATGACTTTTGAATGTTAAGTAGATATTTTAAAGATTTAGAACTATTTTCGAATTTTGCCAATATTTTAGCTTTTTCCTTTTCCATTTTAATTTCATGTTTATAGTCTTGACAATTTTTACATTCAAGATCAATTTCAATATTACTTTCAAGTCTAGACATTTTGTCTTCTAAAATTATTTCTTTTTCAAAGTTATTTTCAGTGGATGTTGAAGATTCATTTTTAAAAATAATTTTTGAGTCAATGTTGCAAAAGTGTTTGAAGTTATTTTCCATTTTTGAAAATTCTAATGTAAATTGATCATAGCAAAAATGTTTGGTTTTGAATTGTACCTTATTTGTACTTGTACAATCTTCACTCGCTATACGGTGATCAATTCCATTGTTCATGTCGCTCCATGTTTTGTTTGTAGTATTGCTTGGATCTTGGAGCATGTAATCCTTTTCAACACTATTTGTATTAACATTTGTTAGGATGTTCACGTATTCCGTATTTACATCGTCTTTATCGTCCTTGTTGCACCATGATTTATTAACATGCTTTCTTCGGATTTGACACATGTGTTCTTCATTATTGGTACCTTCAATGATCATATTTGAACTAGTAGTACATGTGTTTATTTCAACTAAATATTTATCTATTAAATTTTCTAGAGTAACTATTTCATGTGCAATATCAAGTTTATCATCTTTGGTTTTACATTTCTCTTGGTGAAACTTTAAAAGGCATTTCCAAATATCATTTGCCGTTTTATAAGGAAATAATCTTTCATATTCAACATTTGGTAGAGTTTTGAAAATAAGTAATTTAGCTTTAGTATTTTTATCAATTTTTATTTGAAGATTATTATATTGATTTTCAAAATCCATTTTGGTTAGTTTAAGATCACCAATTGAAATAATATGCCAAAGATCAAGATCTATTGATTTCACATAATTTTCAAATTTATTTTTCCATTCAAGAAAATGATCATTTTCAAATAATGGTGGTTTTTGCGTAAATTCTCCTTCTAGATATTTTTCGAATTCCATAGATCGTTACAAGTTTTAAAATACAGTATATTTTAAAAATCTTGTTAGACGTGGCTCTGATACCAATTGTGGAAAACTAGAAGGGGGGGGGGTTGAATAGTTTTACGTCTTTTTCGTTTTGCTTATTTTATAAAAGATAGTTTCTAAGATAAAACTTTCAAATCACTTTAATACATAAATATATATACTAGTTAATTTATGATTTTGTATAAATACTACTTATGTATAATGTACAATTTCAAAACACTTAACTACAAAAGTATAAATACAAGATTTATTAAAGGTTTTATATATACAATGCTTATGTATAATGTTTGGAAAGAATATACAATTTCATATATTTTATGTAAGCATATATATGTGTAGTAGTGTATAGATATAATTATATGTACTAGGTTGGTTTTTGTAAGATTAGTTTTATGAATGAATTTTAGTTTGATCTTTATGTGAAATCAACATATGCACAATACTATCAATTATGACTATGTGTGAAATGCAAGTAAGTAATAAATCAAAGAGTGAGAGATGGAAAGATCAAACCGAGACACAAAGGATTTATAGTGGTTCGGCTACAAGGACACCTTCCTTGCCCTACTCCACTCCCCGAGTCACCTACTCGAGAGTTTTCTTCACTAGATCAAAAACCTCCTTTATGGCGGAGAAAACCGTACACACCAATATACACACCAATTTACACACCAATCTTCACACCAATCTACACACCAATCTACACACCAATCTTCACACCAATCTACACACCAATCAACTATTTTCTTCATACCAATCTTCTACACACCAATCTTCTATACACCAATCTTCTATTCTCTTCACACCTTCAAAGTACTAATGTCTTGACACCTTCAAGTCACTAATATCTTTACAACTTCAATGCACTAGTGTCTTGACACCTTCAAGCCACTAATGTCTTCACAACTTCAATGCACTAATGTCTTGACACCTTCAAGCCACTAATGTCTTCACAACTTCAATCTACAAATGTCTTCTAGTCTTCTCCACTAGAGATCCTTAATTTCTTCACTACAAGATCCTATTGTTACAATCTCCTATCACCACTACTATCTAACCCTTCTTCTTCACTTCAAGTTACACTTCACACTTACAACAATTCTAGATTCTTCAACTAAATCTAGTTAACTAATACATACACCTTATTCACCAAAGTATGAAAGATATACAAGAAAATGTAAACAAACAACTTAGATAGCAAGATGATACTAAGTTGTAATACTTCTAATAGAAGTATTCTTCTCTTTGCACTTGAAAGAATGAGGCTTTGGATCACTTGGAAACAAAGGCTTATGAAATGATCAAAGGATTTTTAGGATTGAAATGGAGATCTAGAACAGAAAGTTTTTGTGCAAAAAGGTGAGGAAAAAATCCAGGTTTAAGGTGGTATTTATAGACAAAAGAATCTGACAGAGGAGCGTGGCCGGTCCCCTTAATTCATGGCCGGCCCCCTTAAAATTAAGGGGACCGCCCCTTATAATTAAGGGGGCCGCCCATCTGTAACGGCCAGAAAACTTGTCTTTTAGTGGGGAAAGTTTATTTGGTGAAAAACTAACTGATTTTGGTTAAATATTTGAAATCATATATTTAGTATGATTAAAACATTTTTCTTTATTACCAAAAGTGTTTTTCAAAAATATATAATATGTTTATATGATTAAATAAACTTTGTGTTAATTAATTAACTACCCCTTTGATCATACATTGCACTAAACACTTTGTTTATTTATACCTTAAGTGATTTGTTGGTGAAAGTGATTATTTATTACTAAATACGTGTTTACGTCATGATCTTTGGTTTGATTAGTTTAAGTTTTGTGATTATCAAAACATAGAGATATCGGAAGATATGAATAATGTTTTCAGTCAATTATTTATATCAACATTTTCATCAGCAACAAAATGATTTTCGCCATCAATAAGTTGATTTCATCCTCATTAAGGTATCCAGTATGAGAGATTCATGAAAAGATTTATAAACTTTGAAGAGGTTTATAAATTGAGTCACTATAGTGAGATGAGGTTTATAATAGCATAGAATGAAATAAGTATAAGTTCATAGACATTTTTATCGCAACCAAATACATATAACTCATTTAGTACCTCATAAGCTATAATATTTTAACAAGTTTAAGTATTGTGATAATATGTCTATAAAATGAGCAATTTAAGAATAAATGACATGAAAATTATATAAACCTTTTCAAAAGATTTACTAATAGAGCTGCTCTTAATTAGATTATCTTCCATATCTAACTAATCGTTTGTTAAATGATAATCTCGAACCTAAATTCAAGCAAAAATAAACCTAAGTTTCTCCCTAATTTTGAAAAGTTATGATCAAGACAAAATTTTATGATGAAATCAACACAATTATTGAATATTGTGTATCTTTGTGAAAGTCAATACTCTAGTGTTTTTGGTAGAGAATGAACTGGGTTGGCATTTTGAGCTTTCATATGTGAAAAAATTGTCTATCAAGTATAGAAATCAAATTTAGTAGGAATCATTGAATGATAGTAAAATGGATTATACGGATTTGATCTTTTAATCTTTAAGAAATTGTAATTTATGTAAATTCAACTCAGTTATTCAATCCATTTTTATTGCTTAAGTTATTTTGTCTTTCAATATAATTATTTTTGTTATCTCAAAAAATACAAATAATTAGTTTTCCTATTTTATTTTTAGTCTATTAATTTAAATTTAAAGGCTTTTTTAAAAAGTGAATCTTGCTTTAATTAAAAAGGTGAGAAGGATAAATTTTGTACTAAATATTGAATTTTACACTTTTTATAAACTAGGCAAGTATCTCTGTACAGTAGCAAAATTTTTTAATAGAAAATAGTTAGAGTTGCGATATTTTTTTTAAGTGTTTCGTGTACATACATAGTACATAAAAGGGCAAATAATGTTCTAAAAACAAAAACTCCCGTTGATTCTCATCTTTGGTAGAAGATTTTTTAATAATGGCATCAACTTTAACTGGTCACTTATTTTCTATTTATAGAAAATCACACAATAAAAAAATGCTAAAAGATAAATATATATTTTATGGGTTTTGCTAAGAATAACCTAATGGGTGTTATTTAAACATACCTTAAATAACAACGTTTTCAAATATGAACTTATAATTAAGGTAAGTTAGTTTTAATAAAGTATGTATTAATATAAAGTGAATTCATATTTATAACACCCCGCTTTATAAATCACAGTATTGTCCACTTTTCCCGTAGGCTCATGTCTTTACTTTTGTTGCCCTCATGTGAAGATTTCCTGGTAGGTCACCCAAGCTAGTACTACTCTCACATAAGCAAGCTAATCGTATAGACGATTAACCATTATACCACAAAACGCGTTGTTATCGTATAAGGCGAATTTTTAACTTATATCCCGGCATTACTCCAAGTAACGAGCAATTTGGGATTTGCCTTGGGTGTTACGTTCAAAACCCTCCCCCTCCCCTTCGGAGAATCCCGTCCCAGGATTTAGTTGGGTAACAACCCTTCTTAAAGGACTTATCGTCCTCGATGAGGTTTGCCTCACATCTCGAACGGCTTGGAGTGGCTATGATACCATCTGTAACACCTCGCCTTATAGACCACAATATTATCCGCTTTGCCCGTAGGCTTACGGCACAATATTGTCCGCTTTGCCCGTAGACTCACGACTTTGCTTTTGTGGCCCTCATGTAAAGATTTCCTGGCAGGTCACCCAAGCCATTACTACTCTCACACGAGCACGCTTAACCGTATGGACGATTAACCGTTAGACCATAAAATGCGTCGTTGTCGTATAAGGCGAATGTTAACTTATGTCCCAGCATCACTCCAAGTCACGACAAATGTTGAATTTGCCTAAAGTGTTACAATATTTTAGAAATTGTTAATTAAAGTAAGCTTAAACAGCATCCATTTGGTTTTTTTTTATTTATTTATTTATTTATTTATTTTTTTAATTTGTGAAAGGTGAAAATATATTAGCTCATTATGTTGTTGTTAGCAAAACACATATTTTATATTGATAGTTACGATATATAAATAAAAAAAGAGAAATTAGGCTGTTGCGCGTTATGGTGGACCTAATTTAACTTTAATTATTTTCGGTGTATGACGCATTGTGGCGGAGCCAATTTGTAATAGTAATAATTATATGTTTTAATTTGGAGGTAATAATATTAGTTCTTGCATTTTTGTATTTTAAATAATAACTAATCATATGTTGATGATAATATTCTTTTCATAGTATAATTGAGTGGTTACACTTTCGCGCTATGATATTTGTTCTAAGTAATTTGTGATAGAGTTAATTAGATTGTCATGTTGGTATTAATTGTTTTTTCTAATCGAGATGTTTTTTCTTGGTTGCAAAATAGCTGTACTGGTTTTAAACTCTGCGCAAAATATTAAGTACTTATTGTCACACCTTCAAAATATTGCAGCGAAAGGTAACCGGGCTATGACTTCATAGCACAAAGTCACAGAATATAAAGAACGACCTCTACATGAGTCGTTTAAATACATCGTTTGATTTCATTAAATGGACAAGTTTTCAGCAAAATAAGTCCACGAGTTACGCAAAAAATAAAAGATAGTTTTGAAAATACAATCAAACGTTTTAAAGTCCATGCAGTAAATCTTCAATGTAATGCAACCGCCAACGAGTGACTCTAGTATGAACTCCATGGTGCTAGCAAAGACAATGCAAGTTATGGACTTGAGAAATACATGCTAAAACGTCAATTAAAATAGGTTTAATGTTAATTAAAATAGTTTAGTGGACCCCAAGATTTTAGGCGGCTATTGTAGCAAATACAATATAGAGAAAGTATTACCCGGACGGGGGTGTCAATCCAATAGATCTAGTCATAAAATTCACGCTTATTACATAATTAACAGTTCATGATAGTGGGGACTTAATGGAAAGTTGTGTAACTTAGGCAATACGTAAATGTTTTAAGTACGAGTGTTCATAAGTAAAACGAGCAATGTATTCTCGCCTCAAATAGTTCAAAACGAGTATTAAACAAGTAAAAGCGGGGTTATTAAACTTACCTTAACAAAGTAATGATAACAAGAAATAAGTACGTAAGCGTGAATGATACAAGATGTCCTAACCGCAACCTAAACCAATAAGACGCCTTAGGAATGATATGTTAGGTCACCATTTTGTAAACACAAGTATGATTTAGAAAGAAATAAGATGAGAAATGAGATGGTTGATTATGAGACAATATGAAAGGTGAAAGTGCAAGAGTTTCCTTAAGATAATCAAATAACCAACAAGTTAAATGTTTACATGAGCTTACTATTTATAAGGGAGGAGTTAGGGCAACACTCCCTTCCTCCCTTATCTTCAAATTCGTGGGCTTCAAGCCCATAGGGCTTTTACATATAAGCCTTGTAACATAAAACTTAATGAAATAAATACTAAAGCAACCTATTACAAAATGTAATGACCGAGACTTGACTAAATACAAAAGTATGGTTCCAACAATCTCCCCCTAAGGGTCGGTCATCACGGTTGCTTGACGTCTTCATCTTTGTCGTTGACTTGTGACAAGTAAAACTCTAGACGTCTTCAAAAATGGTTGAGTGATAATGAATATACTTTGCTCTTTGTCTTTGTTCTTTGGTGATGATGTAGTAATTGTGTTATGAAGTTGTCTGCCTTTCGTCACTCCTGCGTCTGTGGTGGTTGTCCGCCATTCCAACATACTCATACATCTTTAGACTTAGACTTTCACGTACAAGAAGTTCCTTTTCATACTTTGAGATCTTTGTCTTTATACTTTGTAGATTCTTCTTATTGGTGTAGAATCTTTCTTTGAACTTTGTGTTGCTTAAGATCTTTGGAGGAGCTTTCTTTGACTTCAAGATGTATGTATGAGCATGTTGGAATCTACCATCATGGAAGTGAGGTACCTGCGAGTAAACAGTTAGCAATAAAACAACCGGTACTTACGGATAAGGAATTAGAGCTCATCAACAGCATATTGTGAAGACTCCTTCTAATCCTTATCCAGGCCGTTCCCATATCAGATACTCCCGAAGGAGCTTACGAGACCTACTAAGTAGCTCAATGACTGGGTGAGTCGCTGGGGATCACTCCACGACTGTAGACCGTAATGGAACCACCGCAAACACTAAGCGTAACCCTTGTGGGGTTACCAAAGTGACCTGCTGTCAGGGCTGTTTGATGTTGACCCTGGCAGGATTTCCGTTCAATCATTGAGAAATACTTACGTAATCCTCTCATAAACGTTCTTGGCAGATTGCTAAGATCTGCGAAGGACTCGATAATTTACAGCTGGTGTCCATTGATGTAGAACACCAGTTGTAGAAATACTAAGTGTTCCTAAGAGATCTTTGATGTATCTCGAGGCTCTAGACTCTATAAGTGCACACTTAGGTTTCCTATGCGGAGACTAGGGAGGTGTCTCCTGCTTCAATATCAACCGTCTCTAAGAGATAGGTCGATAGGTTACGCGGGTTCCCCGTGAGAATGAAACAAGTCCTTTTAAGAGAACTTGAGTGGTTAAGAAGGTTTAGTGCATTGCGTCACTGGGTCCATGACGGCTTAATCTTCAATACCGGTGTTGTCTTTTGCAATAGCCAGTAGCATATGTATTGAACCCGGTATCTGCCCTAAGGTTGATTCATATGGAGGGCTATTTCTTTTCACCCTTTTCTTTACTTTTCTTTTTAATTCTTCAACTCCTTCTTTCCCTTTCATTCTTTTCTCCTTTTTTCGTATCATACCTAAGGACTTCTAATTCTAACTATGGGAGATGTCCTTGGGTAGATCCCTCCGGCTCTGGCGGATCATAGGACGGATATTCCTATCTTAATCACCTTATAACTCCGGCAGTAGCCAAGAAACCTTTGTTTGAAAATCTCTCAAAGTGTTTGTGATAATCAAATATTTTGGTTAACACTTTGAGAGTTTTGTGTACACTTTTGAAGGGCTCCCCCTACACATGTGCTCATAAGTATTTAATAAATTTGCACATGCGGGAGGAGCAATCACTTTTGAATTGATCCACTTTCCGTGAACAAGACCGATTCGAGACACGCTTACATCACTAGTTAAACTAGCTTGAAGTTATTACCCGGCCTGGTCAAGTCCACAGAAAGTTTCTCGAGACGGTACATTTCTACTAAGACTAATCCTTTTCGAGACACGCTTACGTGGTTAGTTAAAGAGATACATTGTCAGCTTTTAGGTGACAACTAGCTCTAGGAACTAACTTGATGTTATTACCCGTCGAGGATAAGTCCTTTCGATATTACAGACTTTAATTATCTCGTCAATTCCTGGGTGAATCTGAGTCTAGCTCGCACAAGATACAACTTTTCAGCTTTAACTTCATATATTTTAATCACTTTTTCATTTTCTCCCCCTCAAAAATAGCATATGAGATGTTGTTTTTGTTAAACTTTTTGATTAAAATATGCTTTTTGAGTCTTATGGGGAGATTCACCAAGAACTTTTTGATTTTGAACAAAGTATTTTGTTTTGACAAGTGCTCCCCCTCAACAAGTGATTAGGTCTTATTGAGGTGAAATACTTGTCCTTTTGAGCAGAATTGAGAAAAATCATAAAAGTTTGATTAATTCTACTCAAAAGTAAGAAGCCTTCGCTCCTTATATTTAGGATTGAGGCACTGATGCGTACCTCAGGGTCCTTTCTTTACAAGTTCGGGTTGTGCACTGTAATGCGTACACAAACCATTATGAAGTAAATTATTGACAAATCAAATCAAATTCTTACAATTTTACTACCAATCAGGTCTCTGAAATGTCAACACCGGAAACTTCTGTCTGCCTCCAACATAACTTTCCAACCTTCGAAACTGATCCCTGCGCTTCAATCTGTTCTCAATCCTTAAGATGAATCTTGCGA
Organism: Artemisia argyi; assembly: GCA_030686995.1. NCBI lineage: Eukaryota > Viridiplantae > Streptophyta > Magnoliopsida > Asterales > Asteraceae > Artemisia > Artemisia argyi. The sequence continues at coordinate 132,442,902 of CM060703.1, forward strand.
GCATCCCTGGCTTCATTGGTGTTCCACCTTTTGGATTTTCCCAGTTCTATGTCATTGATTCTGCCTTTGATCCCATCTCTGACGAACTTCAGGGTTTCATCACAGAACTTATGAATTTCTTCATAAGCCATGAAGCAGTTGCGACCGTTAATGCTGTGGTAAGTGAATAGGGTTTGTCGAACAGGTTTGGTTTGGTGAGATTGAGCTTCTTCTGATAACTTTCTACTCCCAACTGAAGATCTTCAACTCTTTCTCTTATGACAATCTACCTGATGAAGATTAGAAGAGCTTGGATAAAGGCAAGCTGCATCTCTTTAGGCAAGCCACAGAGTTTTCCTTGAACTTTGAGTAGATACATGTCTTCGATGTCGTTGAGACGTAGTCGTGGAAAGTCAGACTCGGAAATATCGTACTCCTTTTCATCAAGTCTTTTCAGTGTGATTTTGCTGAGGAAGGGGTACCCAAAGAAAGTGACAGTCGAGATGAATTGAATGGAGACTATCTTCAAATCACTTGCTACATCACCCATCGTCTGATTAAGTCTGCTGCTTCGATAGTACTGAGCCCGGTTGTTTGGCCAATGATGTATGCCGTAAAGAGCATTCCGGTCATATTCAACAATTTTGTCAACGAATAATGCTGTAGCTTCTTCTTCGATGGCATTGTTGAGATATCGAGCTGCAGGGAGAAAGGCGAGTGAGGTAACGTACTTCTTCTCAATCTTGCTGCCAAGTTTCAGAAATTCCAAGTCTGTGTTGTAGAAGAACTTGTATGGGATCTTTGGTTCCTTAGGCTTCCCAATCATCGGTAGTGGTTTGGACCAGTCAGTAATGTAAGGTGCGGTTTTCTTTGTGACCGGATTGACATATGATTCAGGATTGATCCAGTCAATATTGCTTGACATAGCTCGAGCAATATTTTCCAGATGGTATTCAAGCTCGATTGAGTTGGCAGACCTATCTTTCAGAAGATTGAAAGCATCATTCTTGATTCTTCGCAGCTCTTTCTTATTCATCTTTTTCATTTTAAACTTTTGCTGAATCATTTGAGCATATTCCACCGTTCGACCATCTTGAGGTTCATGATTGTCTTCCAGTGGTGGTTGCGAGTTGATCATCTTCTCAAACCAGGAGTATTCGGCACTGTTGTCTTGATCTAGCCAGCTAAGGACTGTTTTAGGTTTCTTTGGTTCGGTGCCTTTAGATGAGGTGTCTGGTGAGTGTTGATGATGCTTTCTTTTCTTATCTTTCTTCTTCTTCTTAGGAGACGGTTCTGGAACTTCATCGGGTTGAGGTATGTCGTCACCACCGGTGTATTCGAAATGGTCGTGTGCCTTGGGAGCAGAACCTGATGCCTTCGGTTGTTGAGAGGAAGTTGTTGTGGTTGGGGGGATTACCGGTGTATGAGATGTGGGTCCTTCGGCTTGTTTTTGTTTCTTTGCCTGAGAATTCGGATCCCTGTCTTCATCATCATTTTGACGTTTCAGCTTATCGGCCTCTGTGTTGCACGTATCTTTGTTCATCTTGTCTTTTAATGCTTCCAAGACTTTGGCTTCTTCATGAGTCAAGGTGAACTTGTTTTCCAGCTTTTCTAAGAGTTGAGCTTCCAATTCATCCAGAGATAGCCCTGGTAGTGGAACAGTGGACTTGTCAGCTCGAAGAGTGAATGTGGTTGATCGGATCACTTTCTTGACTGCTTGCTCTGCGAACTTGGTGAGTTCGTCTCTCATGGGTGCCAGCAGATCTTTCAACTCAGCAACCAGGTGTTGTGCCATGTATTCTTGTGCTTGAGCTGCTAGTGCGGCTTCCAAGTTCTCCTGTACGTCTTTAGCTAAGAAAGTATCAACTTTGTCTTGCAGCTCTTGGACGTTCGAGTTTAGCTTAGTCAATTCAGCAACTTGGGTTACAAGTGTTGCAACCTGATCTTCCAATCTGCTTCTCTTCTTTTCATGTACTCTTTTGAGAGCTGACTTGAGTAACTTTGATGTAGCAGAGGCTTTGGTGCTCGGTTTCTTGATTGATTTGTCATGTGTTGATTCAGATGCAGGAGGAGATGACTGTGATGATTCAATGATGGTGGTAGAGTCTTTGTCATCTCCTTTCCTGGGTTCGGGTTGTTCAACTTTCTTATCTTTGGCTGCTGCTTCTTCTATTACCCTTTGTTCTTCAGCCCGTTTCTCAGCTTCGGCCTTAAGCCTTAGTTCTTCTGCAAGCCTGGCTTCTTCTTCCTTCTTTAACTTTTCTTCAGCCAGCTTGGCTGCCTCTTCTACTTTCCTGCTTTCTTCCATTCTGATTGTTTCTTCCAGTTTAGCTTGAGCAATCTCTTCAAGTCTGGCCTCTTCAGCTTCTTGTTTTCTTTTCAGTTCCTCTTCCTGAGCCCTTTCTCTGAGCTCCATTTCTTCCATAGACATAAGTCTTGGAGCATCAGTATCCATGGGATCTCCCTCTTCTTCCTCTCCCATAGTCATTTCAATGTCGGTGGGAGACACTGAGGGATTGTCATAAACAACTAAGTCTGTGGCGATCCTTGTGGTAGGCTCAGGGATGCTGCTAGATCCGCCAGCTTCGGTGGTCTGAGAGAACACTGGAGGTGGAGGTAGATCAGCATTGAATGTATCAATTCGGCTGTGGAGGAGACCTAGGTTGAGAGCCCGTTCATTTTCTTCTTCGACTGAAAGGCCTTCAGTCTCTTGTTCAGCAGATACTGGTTGCTTCATCTTTTCTCTTCTAATCCTTTCTTCTTCCAAAATTGTCTGAGCTTTGGTGAGTGGTCGTTGATAGAGATGTGCGGGGGATTCAGCATGATCAGCAGATTCGTCAATAATCTTATCCCAATCTTCGAATGTCAAATCCTTATCGTCAATTTCATCAAGATTGACTTTCTTGGTGATATTGGCATAGGCTTCACTGTAAATAGGACCTTCGTCAGATTCGGTTTGTTCAGAGTCAGCAGGTTTTGGAGAAGGTTGTGGTGAGGGAAACCACCCAGGTTCAGCAGTTGGTTTCTTTACAGGAATTCTGATCTTAAGTGATCCCTTTTTCTTAGGTTTGGTCTTGGTAGAACTTTCTGAGCTGCCAGATTTGCTACCTTTCTTTTCTTTCTTCTGCATGTAAGACGGTAGAACAGCTTCGTCCAAGAACCCAACTTTATATGCTTCAAGAGCTTGAAGGTAGTACTTGTAGTTATTGCATTCTTGAACCTTCTTAGTCAGGAGGCAATCAGGAAGTTTCTTTCCTTGTTTCCTTGTAATAGTATCCATTCTCTTGATGACCTTAAGTGTGTCCTCATTCTTGTATGTGTGCTGAAACTCATCATTCAGTCTTTGAGGTATGTCATCATATTCATGGATGAAGCTTGCAATGAGAAGCTTGGTGAAATGGACGAATGGAATATTGGTCGTCTTGTGTTGTATGTGCCACACAATGTCTTCCCAGATAATGCTGGCATAATCAACATTCTTGACATTAGCAATAGCCCAAAACAGCTTGAGATGTTGGAGCTTAGGGTGTTCATGGCCTGTGTCTCTGCCAGATAGTGACTTGGCAATGATGATGTAGAGAGTTCTCCAAGGCTGTGGAAGAAATCTGATATTGACCTTGGAGTGCCTAGGCATTACCTCTTCAGACTCATCATACCCAATATCTCTCAGCCATTCTATCAATTCTTCTTCACTGGGAACTTGGTCATATTCTTTATTAGGTTCAAGTTCGGGAAGTCCAAGAACACTACGGAGAAGATCCTCGTCGACCGTGACTTGTCTCATGTGAAGCATACAAGTAAAGGATTCTTCAAGGAGGTCCAAGTGGAGTGTGTGCCAAAACTGATGTATGTAGAAGCATGCCACTGCAGCAGATTTGGTGAGTAGAACTTTGCACGGGTGATAGATAAGAGCATCTACCGCAACAAGGCAAGAAGACTCATTGCATGTAAGGTTGTTGAAATTGACTCTCAGATTGTTCTTTCCTATCTTTCTGGAGTAGTTCTCAGGAAAGGTGTCTTCCCATGCACGTATGGGTTCAGGTTCTGGTCCATAAGGAATGTCATTGTGTTCTGCCATCTGGTTTGATCATAAACAATCACAAACATAGCAATGATATACTTTGTTAGCACAGACATTCAATTACTAGATTATGAACACATTATTGATTGATCAGTGGGTGTTTGTGTGTGAAAAACTTTTGTTATATGACAAACTTATGTTTTAATCACATGATAGAAACTTATAACACTTAAGTTACAACATGAGTTCATCACTACAAGAGGTTACACATTGGAAATATTACAACACTTAGAAAAATTCATGAATTTGACAAGTTTACGCGTAAAAAGAAAAATCTACGCATAACTTATATTACGCGTAGGAAATGATATTATGCGTAGGTTTAATTTCTACGCATAACTTTATATGTTACGCGTAAGTTCAATTTCTGCGTAGGCTTAATTTTACGCGTAGGATTAAATCTTAGGCGTAAGATTAGAGCTTAGGCAAAGAATTGAACTTTGAGCGTAAGATATAACTTGCGCGTAGGTTTAAACTTATGCGTAAGATCATGACTAACGCGTAAGAAACAACTTAAGCGTAAGTTATTCTTTTATGCGTAAACAATGTCTTATCCAAGACATTGTTTGTCTACGTGTCGAATCTTACGCGTAGGATGAACATTTAACGCGTAAAGACGCCATTTTCCAGAAATTCACCTTTGAAATTCGAGTTGTATGTTTCCTGAAAGTGTACAAACATTACCACTGATCAATAATTAGCCCAACACACTTAATTTACACATTAAAAGCGTAGTCATGCCAAAATCCAACTTTAACGCGTAAACACGCATGAACACCTAATCACAATCTTAATCAAACATGTTTCTGGGTATGATTAAGCATGGGGCAAATGATTCTATCAACCTAAGGATCATATGGACCAAGTTACAACAAGTTTTAACCACACAATCAAACAATCATAGCTGCTAGTGTCATTCGAACCCTAAACCTTTGATTCAAAAACAAAACATGATTAAGATGCAATTAAACTACTGGGATATGATCCTTAACACTAATACATGCTATCCCTATCATCAATCATAATCAAAACATCCACAATCAAGAACCCCTAATCTATACGTATGAACCCTAATTTCCAAATCACACAGTTGATGATTCTGGGTGAGATTGGAGTTCACAAACATGTTTATAATCATCTAATGACCATTTCCCATCAACAAGTTCAATCAAAACATCACTAATTTCTGGGTTTGAATTCTACGCATAACTCAAAAGACAAATTAATCGATTGTGATTGATTGAGCCGTTGGATGGTTATAAAATTAAAAACCTTTGTTATAAAACATGATCAAAACATAATCACACTTACAGATTTGAAGATTGGTGCTCAGATTATTCAGATGATTTTGGGTCGTTGATGATGGTTGTTGAGGGTAGTAAATGATTTTGCAGAAAAAGTAAATGTGTGTGGTCAAAATTGGTTTTGACTAGGGTGAAACAAGTTTCATATATTGACACTATTAGCCCCTTAACCTTACCTAACATTTAATTTTAATGCTAAAGCACTTAATCACATGTATCTTTCGTTAGTTAACACCAAGACATGATAAGAACAACTTGTCGTACTCCCCCTCGACCTTAGATCATAGTAAAATTAATAGGTTTTGGTCAAGGAGAGTAACCCGAAATCCTTTTGAATCAACACTTTTTTTTTTTTTTTTTTTTTTTTTTTTTTTTTTTTTTTTTTAAAAAAATTGTATTTATTTTTTTGGTAAAATGCAAGTATAAAAGACAAAAATATTTTTGAGAAATTAAAAAAAATGTTACTTTTCCTCCCCCTCAACACTTGTTTTAAATAATTGAAGACATTTTATAAAATAGTGTTGAAAGAGGTGGTTTATACTTGCATTTTTTTTTATTTTATTTTTATTTTTTTTAAAGAAATATTTACAAAGATAGTTGTGATGTTTGACGATCAATTGTATTTTAAAAACTTTTCCAGATCCTCTGGAGTCAAACATCGCATACCAATTTAGTGAACTAGACTAGCAAACCTTGATGGTGCTAAAGATTTGGTAAGTAAGTCCGCCAATTGGTACTCAGTCCCAACAAAATAAAGTTCAACTGTACCCTTTTCCACATGCTCTTTGATGAAGTGATATCGGAGATCGATGTGTTTGGATTTGCAATGATGTACGGTGTTGCAGGAGATAGCAATTGCACTCTTGGAATCACAGTAGATGGGAATCTTGTTGAATAAGTAGCCGTAATCCTTAAGTTGTGATCGCATCCAAATGACTTGAGCACAACAGGCGGACATGGCTACATATTCAGATTCTGTTGACGACAATGATGTGCAGTCCTGCTTCTTTGATTGCCATGACACAAGTTTGTCTCCTAGAAATTGTAATCCACCAGATGTACTTTTGCGTGTGTCTAAACATCCTGCATGGTCAGCATCTGAAAAAGCAATTAGTTCAAAGCCAGAATCCTTCGGATACCAGATTCCCAAGTTAATGGTTCCCTTTATGTATCGAAGGATTCTCTTGACCTCACTGAGGTGTTTTTCAGTTGGTTTGGACTGATAACGAGAGCACATGTAGACAGCAAATACTATATCAGGTCTACTAGCTGTGAGATACATGAGGGACCCAATCATACTACGGTATTTGGTAGGGTCAACGGGAGTCCCATGTAAGTCAGCATCTAGTTTTGTGGTATAGCCCATTGGTGTATTATATGTATCACAAGACATCATTCCATGTTTCTTTAAAATTTCAAGAGCATATTTGGACTGATTTATAAAAATTCCACGGGGTGATTGATGAACTTGTAGTCCTAGAAAGAACGAAAGTTCACCCATCATGGACATTTCAAAATTATCTTTCATTAATTTTGCAAAATCATTAGAGTAATTTCTTTTTGTTGAGGCAAAAATGATGTCATCGACATATATTTGAACAACAAGTAAGTCCTCCCCGTAGGTTTTTGTAAACAGTGTTGGATCCACCGATCCTTTAGAAAATTTATTGGCCAGCAAGAAAGTGGACAGTTTGTCATACCACGCCCGTGGGGCTTGCTTGAGTCCGTAGAGTGCCTTTTTGAGTCGGTAAACGTGGTTAGGACGCTTAGGATCAACGAAGCCTTCAGGTTGACTAACATAAACTTCTTCACGGAGTTCTCCATTAAGAAATGCGGTTTTCACATCCATTTGGTAAACAACCATGTTCCTGTGTGCTGCATAGGCCAAAAAGATCCGAACCGCTTCATGTCTAGCCACTGGAGCAAAGGATTCAGCAAAATCTAGTCCTTCCAGTTGAGAGTATCCTTTCGCTACCAGGCGTGATTTGTTGCGTATGACAGTCCCTTCAGCATCAAGCTTATTCTTCCAGATCCATTTTAACCCAATGACAAAGACTCCGTCAGGTCTTTCAACTAATTCCCAGACTTCAAGTCTTATGAATTGCTGAAATTCCTCTTGCATAGATTCAATCCAGTTGTCGTAAGTCATTGCATCTTTAATGTTCTTCGGTTCTTCGTGACAAACTGTGAGTGCATAGATACAAGTTTCTCTCAACACTTGTAGTAGTTTGTTGAGGTGAGTCTGGTACTGGAATATTGTCAGGTTGAGCAGCGGAATTAGGTGAGACCTCAGTAGAACGGTATACAATTGTATCATCAAATAGTGGAGCAAACAAGGTTTCCAATTCTTTGCGGTTGAGTGGCAATGGTTCAGCCGAAGATTCCGGAGAGTTAAGACGGTTGAATTCGGGTCCTAAGCTGTGTTGCTCAGAAGCCATTTATGTGAGTTCATCAAAATTAGCGTGAATGGTTTCTTGAATTTCTCTTGTACGACGATTCCATATCCGAAAACCTTTGGAGTTTTCACAGTATCCAACGAACACCCCAATGTCAGCCTTTGCTTTAAGTTTACCTAAATCATCACGATCATTTTTCGGATAACAAAGTGCTCCAAATACATGAAAGTAATCGATGTTCGGTTTTCTTTTGTGAACAATTTGATATGGTGTTTTGCGATGGCGTTTTGTGATCATGCAACGGTTTTGAGTATAACATGCGGTTGAAACAGCTTCTGCCCACAAGTAATCTGGTAATTGAGCATTAATCAACATAGTTCTAGCAGCTTCCACTAACGTCCTGTTGCGTCTTTCAACAACTCCATTCTGTTCTGGGCTTCTAGGAATAGATGTTTGATGTTCAATTCCCACTTTCTCATAATAAGACCGAAGTGTCTGATTCTTGAATTCAGTTCCATTGTCAGTTCTGACTATTCGTACCGTATTGCGTATCTGAACTTGAATTTTAGTGAGAAAGGTGATGATCATCGAAGGAGCCTGATCTTTACTTCGTAAGAAATAAACCCAAGTCCATCTGGAGAAGTCATCCACAATTACTAGTATGTAGCGTTTACCGTTGATACTTTGAACACGCATCGGTCCACACAAATCCATATGAAGCAGTTGTAAAACATGATTCGTACTTTGCTCAGGTTTTGAAGGAAAATGAGCTCGAGTACTTTTTCCTTGTTCACAGGCTGGACATAAGTGATCTTTGGTAAAACGGAATCTTGGAAATCCGTCGACAAGTTTATAACGAGCAAGGTCAGTCATAGTTCTGAAATTCAAGTGTGAAAGACGTTTGTGCCATAACCAAGATTTAGTTGATTCTGCTTTGGAGAGAAGACATATCGGAGATGTTGCAATCATATCTGACATTGATATTGTATAAAGATTGGAGCCACGTGAGCCAGACATAAGATCGTTTCCTTGTAAGTCACGAACAAAGCAAGTTTTCTCACGAAATGCAACTTCTAGATCTCCATCACAGAATTGACCAACAGAGAAAAGGTTGTGTCCAAGGCCTTCCACATAGTAAACACGGCTGATTTCGATGGTCCCGCTGATATAGTCACCATATCCCATGATTTGAGCGTAATGATCATTCCCGAATCTGACAGTACCAATGAACTTTGAGACAAAGTTGTGTAACCGTTTGAGATTGCCTGTCATATGTCGGGTACATCCGCTATCAACAATCCAGAGAACAAGCTGTACCACCTGTATCACAAGAAGAAGACACGGATGGAACAGAAGTAAGGGTGGAACCCAAAGACAATGCGGGTTCCTGTTGGTTAGTAACACATGTATTCAATAATTTAGGAATCCATTTAAAGTCTGGTTTGTATTGTAACCAACGTTGCCAGTTCCAACTAGTTTTTGCTTTCTTAATGTTAAATGCACTAGTAGTTGGCTCATTCCTAGATTTGTTCTCGGCACCTATGGGGGTAACTGTGATATCATTAGAAACCGTAGAAGACGGCTTTCCTAAATTAGACTTAGAGGCAGTAGTGGGCCTAAAAGGAATGCGTGTCCTACGTTTCTTATGACGATTGAGAAGAGAATTAGCTAAACATTTTGTATGATCACCAGATGATACGCTTTTACGACAAAACACACAAGATGCATTAATATTCAAAACATTCAAAGGTTCATCATTCGTTACATTTAGATTTTGATTACAATTTGCCAGATTAGAATCTAAATCTGATGCAACATGAGTTTTATTCAAATTCCTAAGTTGGTCTTCTACTTCTTGAGCTTCTAGGTGTCCTCTCTTACGTTGCAAGATCCTATTCTTCTTTTTACTTTTTCGCTTGGGTCTGCTAACGCTAGAAGTGGAGACTAGTCCTGTAGAAGTGGAGTTATCAACATTAGTGTTTTGAACAACCTTTCCTTTATCAGTTTTGTTTAATTGATACATTCCTGGTGCTATCACCGTGGTGTCAACCATTTTTCCTTTTTGAAGTAGCTTAACTTTCTCTTTCAAATCAATGATGATGTGATTTTTGTCCTGTATTTCAGACTCAAGTAAGCCATTGCAATATTTAATGTCATCGCGGTTTTGTTGCCATTCGGCGTTTTCAATTTTTAAATCCGCAATTTCTTTCTCGTATCGGAGACACCGACCTTTTAAAGACTCGTTGTTTTTGCAAATCTGACAAGAGTTTGAAACATTTTGACTTTGAAACTTCAATTCCCTTTCAAGACTTTTAGCTTGACACCATTCAAGCCTTTGATTGAGTTGACAAATTTCTTTTGAAAATTGTTTTGTCACATCATCATTTTTAATTCTCAACTTATCATTTTTCTGTTTAAGTATCTCAATTTCCTCATTCAACAAATTATTATCAACACAATGATCATGCTTAAGCATAGAAGTACCAGAATTATAAAGTTCATTCATGATAACAGACAATATATCAGCATTGAGAACTTGTTCCAAGAGTCGATCAGCATCATTTTTTAAAACTCTATTTCTTTGCTTTTGAACCAAAATGTCATTTTCAGTTGCATTGAAAACGTTTATCATATTTTTGACCTCCTTTTGAAGTTCCTGATCCCAACGTGTAGCACATAGACGGAGGTGTTGAACAATTGGCTTCATTTGTTTTTGAAAAATATCTCTCTTTTCTCGCTCGTAAGCGGATTGAAAAGTTTCAATTTTAATTTCAGAATTACGTTCAATTGTTTCCTCCAAAATTTCGATGTCTTCCATAAAAGTTTTGAAATAATTTAAGACACGACACGTTTTCGGTAAAGGTGTAAGTTCACCGGATGATGGTAAAGGACCATTTATTTGTGCTACAGTTTGGACAGGGGCCTCATTGTGAGATGAAACATATGACTCTTCGATAAACCATGATTTCTCAGGTAAATCCTTTTGAGTAACAAAAGATTTAGAAAGAGGTGGAGCTTTTGAATAGTCATATGGTGTCCAGTGTTGAACATAACTCATTTTTGATCGACTCTCGTCTTCAAGTTCTTCTTCTTCCTCAGTATCAAAAACAACAGCACGCACAATTGTATTATCAAACATGTGATCAATACTGTAAACCTTAGGGTTTTCTTTGAAAGCTTTGTGAAGAAACATTGATTTAAAATCGCAAAGTGCAAATCCTTTATCGGGTCTCGGTTTTAAAGCAAACTTTTGAATTGTTGTGACAGAGTTCCCGTGTTTGTAAACAATGTGACGAAATTCTTTGAGTTGTTTTTCAAGATCAACAATATCACCAAGTAAATCATCTATATACTTCCTTTTTCGTGTTTTATGTTCACAAAACTCCTTTTTGCAATTTGACAATTCTGTTTCAGTTTTTGAAAGGTCTCTTTGAAGACGTTCAACTTGCATTTTCAATTCACACTTCTCACTTTCAAGTTTCGAAATCAACTTTCCGTTTGACTCAATTAAATTGTGCATTTTACGTTGAAGATCTTGTTCTTTGTTGTAAGAATCTTGAAAAGCTTTTTCAAAACTTTTTGCATGTTTAATCTTTTCTTCCTGATTTGAAAGCTGAATTTTATAACACTCAATATCTCTTGCAAATGACGCATTTTGTTCTTTTAAAGCTTTATTTTTCTCGTTGCATTTTATGATTTGCAATTGTTGAGCATCCAGTTGTTTAGATAACAATATGAGGTCAGGGTCTGGATCAAATGATGGTTCATGTTGTTCGAAATTATCATGTTTATCATTCTCAATTGGATCATCAAATGAAACAACTGTGTCATCATCAAATATGACAACTGTGCTTATTTGTTCATCTTTTTGAGAGGATGAAGATGATTTAGATGGAACAACTTGCGCCATATCTGATTCAGAAGCAGAAGGTGAGATTATTTCATTAATAAAGCATGCATTGAGGTCATGTACCTGAGACAAGCCGTCAGTGTCATACACTGGACCTGAATCATTGAGCTTAAGTTCCTGCATGTTGGCCATAAGCATCACAGCAGCATTGGCTTCCAGATCTTCCATGTCATCATCGTTGTTCACATTTGCCATGAAGTTGTTATCCTGTTCAGGGAAATGTCCATCTTTTTCATCTTGAAGAGCCATGAGTAATGCCTGCTTGTGAAACTTACTACCCCGAGTTCTCGGTTTGGGACATGCTGTAGCAATATGACCTTGTTCATTGCAGTTATAGCACCATACTGCATTCCCTGAGTTGGAGTTTCTAGTTGCAACAGGTTCAGACCTTTGCTGAGAAGATCCTGAGTTGTTCCTGAACCCTGCATTGTTACTAAACCTCTGACCATTCCCATAATTTCCTGAAGAGCTTCCTGAACCAGATCGACCATAGCTACGATTCTGAATTTCCACTCTTCCATCATTAACAACAGCTTGATTCCTTGTGTTAGAAGATGAACGTTGACGGTTGTTTGTTTTGTTAGAGAATTTGCTGAAAGCACGAGCAATAAGAGCAAGTCCCTGATTCAACGTATTAAAGTCATCATCGTCATCATCATTGGAGTTGGAGTAGTACACAACATCATTGTTGTTTAACGGAACAAGTTGAGTAGAAGAATCTTGTTGAGATGAATCATAAGGGACCATTTGGTTCGAGGTGGAAGATTGTGGATAACTGAAGTAGTTCTGCTCTTGAACGTATGCATGATTTGATAGTGGTGGTGGAGCATAGGGAGATTGAGCTACGAGAGCCAAAGAATTTGGTGTTGTTGTGGGTGTGTATCCTCCTCGTAGAGCTCGATCTTTTTCCACTTCAGGTTCATGGTGTTTCAGAAAGTCATACAACAAACCATATGGAGCATCATGAAGATTCTTCGTTTGACGAACAAATGTTACATATTTATGCCAATCAGGGCCAAGACTACCAACAAATTTGGAGTTCACAGCGATCCTTGGTACTGTGATTTTATGACGTTCCAGATCATTGACTACATTTGTGAAACGATGATAGTAGGATTCAAGTGTCTCTCCTGGTTCAATTGTGATGTCAGTGTATTCCATGTATAGTTTGGATTCCATATCATCTTTGTTCAATTGAGTGCCTTCCATAAGGAGATGAACGTGTTCCCACATAGCTTTGGCTGTTTTCTGAGCATCTACACTTCGATAGATTGGATTTGGTATACCTTGGAGTATATAAGCCATTGCATATTGATCAGCATCACGATGTAGTTTCTGTTCTTCAGTGAGTGAAGTTTCTGGAAGAGGTCTATCACCAGGAGGACGTGGAGGATCAGCAGTTGGATCACCAGCTTCAAATCGTGTTGGCCACTCAAATGGTCCTTCAAGTATCACTTGTTTCAAGAATTTTCCATGAGGTTGCTTAAGTTCAAGAAATCTTAAGAATCGACTTGACCATTGAACATAGTTTCCAGGTGTAAGCATTGGAGGTGTTTCAAGTGATCCTGCCTCATGTCGGGATTGTTGAGTTGTAATAACTTCACACATTCTGTCAAACCAGTGAGGTTGTTTGGAGGAAAACTGAGTGTTTTGTTGTGGCACTTGATATGGTTGTTGTTGAGGAATGATCTGATGTTGTTGCATCATTAGGTAATGATGTAGTAGATTGTATGTTTGTCTTTGAGAAGGTTGTTGATTCATTATGTGCGGGAGGTATTGTTGTTGCTGATACTGCTGAGGTTGTTGTTGCTGATACTGCTGAGGTTGATGTTGCTGAGGATAAGAGTGAGGGAAGTAGTGATTAGGTGGTTGAGACATCTTAGAACACTTGTGTAGAAATGGATCTTTGTAGAAGATTGAAATGCACGTTCCTTTGAGTAAGTTGCAAAATCCTTGGGGTAAGTTCAATTCTTACTCGTAACTTAATCTTACGCATAAACTTTAAGTTATGCGTAAAGAGTAGATTATGCGTAAACTAATAGTTTATGCGTAAGTTTTCTCTTTACGCGTAAGTTTAGGCTTATGCATAAGTTTAGACTTATGCGTAAGGTTTAAACAACCAAACAAATCTTTCAAACTTATCCAAGCTTGAAAGATGTCCGTAGTCGAAGTATTCCACTAACTTATCCAAGCTAGGGAAGTACTGAGTCACCGTTACACGAGGAGAAGATCGTTGATGAAGCTTACGCGTAAACTCTGGCAAGTTACGCGTAAATTAGACTTACGCGTAGGATCTGACTTAAGCGTAGGTTTATGGCGTAGATGAGCAAGTTACGCGTAGGATCAGGGTTTTAACCTAGTTTACGCGTAAGAAAAGGGTTTATGCCTATTTTACGCGTAAGAAAAGGGTTTAGACCAAAACTTATGCGTAAACCGACCAAAAAACACTGTAGACAGCTGGAAATAGTATTTTTTCCGACCAACTTACGCGTAAAACGTACTGTTCATAAAAAAAAAATGACTTTTTTGATGAAAAAATGCTTAGAAATAAGGTACTTTTGATCAAATAACTTCACCAATACTTAGAAAAACCTTAACTTTATAAGATTTAGCTACCAAAAACTAGTTTTCCAATATCAAAGAAGCTATAAAACCTTAAAAAATCACAACTTTATGCAACAACTAAGCTTCAAATCACTATATCAACCTTGAAACTTGTCCAAGCTTCAAGATTTGAGTGAAAGAAACAAAGAAAAATGCAAAAAGTTAAAGAAATAAGCACCAAACCCCACGTTAAACAAAGAAACACACTTCAAACTTCTAGTAGGCGAATGATACCACTTGTTAGGTCACCATTTTGTAAACACAAGTATGATTTAGAAAGAAATAAGATGATAAATGAGATGGTTGATTATGAGACAATATGAAAGGTGAAAGTGCAAGAGTTTCCTTAAGATAATCAAATAACCAACAAGTTAAATGTTTACATGAGCTTACTATTTATAAGGGAGGAGTTAGGGCAACACTCCCTTCCTCCCTTATCTTCAAATTCGTGGGCTTCAAGCCCATAGGGCTTTTACATATAAGCCTTGTAACATAAAACTTAATGAAATAAATACTAAAGCAACCTATTACAAAATGTAATGACCGAGACTTGACTAAATACAAAAGTATGGTTCCAACATGATACGATATGTTCGATATGCATATGAGTTTTATAAAGTTTTATCACCCATATAAACTTGTATTGAGATTTTACAACGTTTTCATACATGAAAGACACTTAGAAATACCAAGTAAACATTTTCTTTTTATAAGAAAGTTCTAAAATAGTGATTGTCCGGAATTAATTAGCTAACAAGAGAGGTCATTTTCTAGGCAGATTCAAGGTTTTATTGCACTAAGTTTAGAACAACTTTCAACACAACAAATCTATAAAGGTTTTATGAAATGATGCTTAATAAGTTAAATATGAATGAAAAAAAATTATATGAGAAGCTTACAAGTATTGGTGGTGATTGGTTTCAAGAAATGCACAAGAACAAACCCGAAAGCTTAGAAAACCCTAATTTTTCAATACCAAACCCTAATTTCTTGGCAACTCTTTGTGCAAACCCTTACTAAACCTTTAAACCCTAATGAAAACCCTTTAAAATTAGCTGAGAAAGGAGAGAAAAATGAAGTGTTTGTGTGTGTAAAATGATCTCTAGTTGGTTCTATTTATAACACAAGACTTGGTATGGTTAAAAAGGATCTTTCTACAGCATAATGTCTTGTTATACCAACATGGTAAAAGTGAATTGGGAGGTAGGAAAGGCCTTGAGCCACATTTTTTATAGATACAAGGGAGGGGAGAAGAGCTGGCATGTTTCATGGCTTTGGTGTTTAGCATAGTTGGGGAAACATATGAGTTAGAAGGCGGGAAAGGAAATGTTGGAGTAACTACTTATGGGTGGGCTGATTTTCTAGTTAAAAATAAGAGGGAAAGTGTCAATGTTTGAAAAGTCTACATGTTTATATATATTGGTAAAAGTGGTAAAAGGGTGTTGGGTAGTTTATGCATGCATGCATGAGACTTAATGCAAGTCTTGGATGATTTACGTAAAACTTATAAAACCATATGCAAATGACTTATAAAACATGCTCATGAGAGTAATTATAAAACATGCTCATGAGAGGAATAATGTACTTTTAGACGTAGACTAAACTTAGTCTAGTTTTAGAATACGTTCAAAGTTGTTTCTCGTTATGAGCGGAATAACCTAACGGTTATACGTAAAGTCAAGTATTTACGTGTTTAGTATATAACGTTCAAGTTTATGGTTAAATATTAACCTGAAAATGTCAATTTCAGAGTCTTCCCCATTAAAAGCATTTCGCCTAGGAATTCTGTGTGTGTTATCTTATTTTTATAGAATTTGGTCTTTAGATGCCCGTGATGTGCGGTATTTCTTAATTTAAATGTTATTACTTTTTTACAAATTTGTCTTTTTCTTCATTTCATTCGTGTATTTATAAGTCGGCAAAACACGACTTAAATTAGCTAACCGTGTCAATATATCTTTATTTCTCTTGTTATTTCTTTCTTTTATCTTAAATTGCATGTTAGTTATTCTTAAGACAAGTTTTAAAAATGTACTTTTTAAAAAAAATAAATAAATAATAAATCTCCATCATCCTATCTATTTGATCTAACAGTGTAGACTAAAATTGGTTTTTAATGAAAAGTTAATTATATAAAACTAATTTTTAACTGTGAGACAATATTGTCTTTTCATGTGAATTACCTAACATTTAATTAATCTAAAACACTTTCAGTTACAATCACATGTCCATTTTTATATAATTAGATGCGAATTTACTAACTAAGCAAATCACCTAGCAGCTATATCTTTTTTAAGATCTAGACTTGCTTTTGTTTCTACAACAACATGATTTTCTTCATTTATAACGCTTATCAGCAACAAAATGATTTTGTCATCAATAACTTAATTTTCATCCTCCTTAATTTATCATCCATATCTAACTAATCGTTTGTTAAATTATAATCTCGAACCTAAATTCAAGAAAAACAAAATATAATGAAAAAAAAAATTAAAACCAAAGTTTATCCCTAATTTTGAAAAGTTACGATAGGCGAAGATTTATGATTAAATCAACAATTATTGAAGATTGTGTATCTTTGTGAAAGTTAATAGGGAAAAAGGTATAAAAATACATCGAACTTGCCACTTTTTATTTTTGTATACATCAAACTTTTTTTTTTCCTAAAGTATGCACATACTTTCTTAATCTTCCTATTGTAACTATAAACTTTCTTAATCTTCCTATTGTAACCATAAATCTGACGTGGCATGGTGTTAATTAGAAAAATTTACATAAATCGTCCCCGTGGCTCTAAACAATTGCACCATTCGTCCTTGAGTCAATTACATAAAAGGTCTCTGTGGCTCTAAAAGTTTCACCCGTCTTCCTTGTGGATTTAATCAAGTTAAAAACAATATTTAAATTAAATAATAATAATAATAATAATAATAATAATAATAATAATAATAATTATAATAATAATAATAATAATTGTTGTTGTTGTTGTTGTTGTTGTTGTTGTTGTTGTTGTTATTATTATTATTATTATTATTATTATTATTATGTGTGAGTGGTTTTATATAAAATGTATCTAATCAAACCACATACATGGATGTTGATAAACTATCAGCTTAGACGCTCCCCAGATGACCTGTACATTCAGTAATAATCAACTTTTGTCAGTTACAAACGGGTCTAAAGTGGTGAAAGGCATATAAACAACATAATGGATAAAAAAATATCACAAATTTCAATCCAGTTCTCAACACACCATTTGAATAACCCCCTTCAAAAAATATTCTTCCTTAATTTTTCTCTTTTTGAGAGAAAATGGAAAATATATTGAAATATAACCATTGCCAAACAAGTAGAATAGAGGCAACATATAGACAAGATATGATCAGACTTGTAACACATGAAAATTGATGAAACTATAACTAGGATAAAGAAACACATCGACACCCTATGAAATTGCTTCTGGGAGAGACTGAAACAGAAATATCATGATGTCATTTCTATAAGATGGGACAAGCTGCATACCGGTGTTTCAAAATGTTACATGTTTAGAATTCTCGTACATGCTTTTATGCCTTCATAATATCATCATTTTTAGCGAAGTTGATCTTAATGCAATCTTTTACTGCAAATAAGTCATAAAAGAACTTAGCAATCCAAGCACTACATTATTATTATTATTATTATTATTATTATTATTATTATTATTATTATTATTATTATTATTATTATTATTATTATTATTATTATTATTATTATTATTTATTTTTTTATTTTTTTATTTTTTTTATAATAATGATTTTTCATTGAAACCATGGAAATTACATGAAATTGGAGGGGAGTCTAGACACAATCTGTGCTCCCACTCCTTTTTGAATACAAAAACCAATTCGATGAAAAATAAAAGCACCGCTTTTAACGTTGTTAGTGTGGCTGCTGGCAGTAGCCCCGACACGCGAAAGTGTATTCAAAGCTTCCACATCAAGTTCCCCAAACGTAGAAAAGGCGAAAGGGACAAACTTGTATCCATTGTCTTCACACTTGGACGCATATTTCTTCCTTTTCTTTTCCACAGCATTACTCAAAGCAGCCCCAGGAGCCCATGACGTCGCCCCAGTCCCAGCAAACGGAGAGACCCCAGTCACATCCAGACATGCGTCCTTGCCTTGGAACCAGTTAAACAATAGCACATCTGCAGGACGTAATTCTCTCCCTTCCTCTGAAAGAAATCCCATTGGAGCCTCTTTACGCACCATAATCCCGGCTTTGGAACATATATCAACAAGGATATCACGTACCAAATTATGCCTGAACTTAACACCCACTTCGCTAGCGCAGTGGACCGCGTGATCCCCCCATTGGTCCATACGGTGTACATTGCAACTCGGGCATAAACTACCTTCAGAGAACATAGGAACCGCAAGCCTGTAGCATAATGGCGAGGATTCATCCTTTGTCCTAGACCGTCGATAGGGATGGCGAAGAGGAAGTCCTGTGCATGTGGGGCGCGGATACTGCTAAGTATAGCCACCTGCCTTGGACTTAGTGAGTACTTGGTAACAAGGTCTTTCTCAACGACACCGAAATAACACTTTGCCAAAGTTTTCATCATTTGGGGGGCAGAAGCGCCCCCGGTGGCAGTGAGAAAGTTAGTGTTGCAAGTAGCATTAAAATTATCCAAGGCATGCTGGAATGAAGGGCCATGTGAAACAACGCCAGTTTTGGCAAGTATCTTCTCCTGTAAGTCACTCGTTTGCATACGAGAAGCAAGAAAGGCATATTGTATGATATCTCCCGCTGAAAGGATACCGAGCCCACCTAGCTTTATTGGAAGAGTGGCAAGCCGCCACTGCCAATCACCAAACCCTGGCCCCGAAGCAGTAACAATCTTCTCCAAAGAGGCACGTAACGTCTGATTGAACTGAGCTTGGGCCTCTGATAAGTGCAAGGGGGAACATGTTCTCAAAGCATAAGATAGTTTCGAAACTCCTGCACAATTACGCAAAAGGAGAAGCTCACTTTGCGGATCATTGAGTTTGTTAATTGCCTCGATTAAATGTATAGTTTTGGAAACCCTTTTGGACGCCAAATCCTGACAGAAACCTTCGTCTAAACTAACCGGACCACCAAGCAGTTTGACACCATTGAGCGGGCGAGCAATATTCCCAGGAAATACGCCCTCCACTCTACTTGTTATTATTATTATTATTATTATTATTATTATTATTATTATTATTATTATTATTATTATTATTATTATTATTATTATTATTATTATTATTATTATTATTATTATTATTATTATTATTACTACTACTATTACTATTATTATTATTATTATTATTATTATTATTATTATTATTATTATTATTATTATTATTATTATTATTATTATTATTATTATTGTTATTATTTATTATTATTATTATTATTATTACTATTATTATTATTATTATTATTATTATTATTATTAATTTATTATTATTTATTTTATTATTATTATTATTATTATTATTATTATTATTATTTATTTATTTTATTATTATTATTATTATTATTATTATTATTATTATTATTATTATTATTATTATTATTATTATTATTATTATTATACAACATCATTTTAATAGAAAATCATAGAATTTACAAGAAATTAGTGGGGAGCCGAGATACTAACTGGGCTCCCACTCATCTAGATATAGAAAAGCTAATTCTACTAAAAATATGAGCAGTAGCACGTGCTCCAATATCTTGGGTCACCGAGAACTTTTGAATCCGCTTTAGTAAAGTCACTGCATCCTTCTCAAGTTCCCTAAAAGAAGAAAAAGAGAAGGGAAGGAACCCATATCCAATATTTGCGCACTTAGCCTTATAGTTGACGCGTTTACGTTGTGCAGCCTCAATCACCGCACGACCCGGCACAAAATCAACCATACCAGTTTGCGTCAAGGGCGATGACCCAGTCAAATCAACACATACATCAAGCCCTCTGTCCCAACAGTAGAGCAACATATCAGCTGGACGTAAGGGTTTGTCCCTTTCCCCATAAAGCCCAATATCAACCTCTTTACGAGCCGAAATCCCCGACCGAGAACATATGTCAACAAGGACATCACGTACCACGTTATGCCGATGTTTAAAACCTATATTACCAGCGCAAGATACAACATGATCCCCATAAATATTCCCAGTAAAGACCCTAGAACAAGATGAGCATGGCATCTGAACAGAGAATAAGGGAACACCTAGCCGATAACATAACACGCACCGGTAAGTCCTAGCATTCATAGTCTATCCAATCCCAGAAATCGGAACCACCCTAAGCCAGTCTGAAGTGTAGTCCTCCATTTGCGATTTCCATAATGCCATCTGTCGAGTAGATAAAGAAAATGTAGATTCGGCTGTTTGGGTAACACGTGTGAAATATATATCTGCCAATTTCTTCATGAGTTTGGGGGCAGCGATCTCATTTGGGTTACTCAAAAGGTCGATCTCCATTTTCACATTAAAAGCACACAATGCATCATCAAAGGAAGGCCCAAAAGACACAATACCAGAATGTCGGAGGAGCTTAGTCTGTAAGCCAGCAGATTGGAGTCTAGACGCAAGGAATGCATAGTTCAAGACATCACCTGCGGAGTATACACCAAGCCCCCCAAACGGAAAAGGTAAGGTGGCAAGCCTTCACTGCCAATCACCAAAACCAGGTCTAGAAGCAGTGACGATACGCTCCAAAGAAGAACGAAGTGCCACATCAAAATAAGTCTGAGACCGCTCAAAGACCCGAGGAGAACATGTGCGCATAGAAAAATATAACTTGGAAATATCGGCACAAGCACGAATAAGCAACAACTCACACTAAGGGTCATTAAGATTAGCAACAGTACCTATAAGCTCAATGGTTTTAGCAACCCTTTTCATAACAAGCTCACTACTAAACTCAAAGTCCACACTAACAGGCCCACCTAGTAATTTAACTCCGTGTGAAAGTCGAGCAATATTAGGCGGAAAAACACCCGCAAGCCTGCTTCTAGGGTCTTCCTTAGGCCAAAAAACCTCAATTTTATCAACATTGAGGTGCAAACCGCAACGTAGTCCATCCATCATAATAAGCTCCAAAACCTTCCCCATGACCAAAGTATCTCCAATAATAGTGCCATCATCCAGATACCAAGCTTGAAGGGAAAGGCTAAAAGTGTCTCTAATCTTGCATACCAAATGATGTAACACTAAAGCAAAAAGAAGAGTTCCAAGTGGATCACTGATACGTGGGAATTGCGCCCTAGCAATAGGTTTTACCTCTCAAGGGATCTTGAGAAGCTTACAACTCCCACCAGGCAGTGTACCCGATCGTTGTAGTATAGTATAGTGACAAGTACCGGGGGATTTGTGGAAAACTAGAAGGGGGGGTTGAATAGTCTTACGTCTTTTTTATTTTATTATGAAAACTTAGTTTAGTTTTAAAACCTTGTTTGCATTTAAAACTTTGATTCAATCTTATGTGAACTCAAATCTTGAACAATATGAACAACTATATCTAAGTATGAACAATAATAATATAAGCTAAGTATGTGAAATCAACACATGCACAATATCAACAATTATAGCTATATACGAGAGATAAGTAAGTAATCATTTATTTTATAATCCTTAGTTATATTTTGTATGAAAACTTTACTTGATCGAAATGATCAATTATATGTATGTTACCTTTTTAGTTTGATTGTAAAAACTTTGTTTTGTGAATGAAACTTTCATTTAATCTTTAAGTAAAATCAATACTAGCACTATATGAGCATATATATATATATATATATATATATATATATATATATATATATATATATATATATATATATATATATATATATATATATATATATATATATATATACGTCTACGTCTACGTCTACAAAAGTAATAACGATATAAGCAAGATAATAAGTAAGATATGGAAAGATCTAACCGCGAGACAAAGGATTTATAGTGGTTCGGCTACAAGGACACCTTCCTTGCCCTACTCCACTCCTCGAGTCACCTACTCGAGAGTTTTCTTCACTATGTCAACAAGCTCCCTTATGGCGGAGAAAACCTTACACACCAATATACACACCACAACTTCGTCACAACTTATTCACACCTTCTACACAACTTCTTCACACCTAGTCACTACTTAATCACAACACTACTTCTTCACACCTATCTATCTTCACAACTATCTACTTCACAACAATCTTCTTCACAACTATCTACTTCCCAACTTCTCTACTTCACAACTATCTACTACACACTCACTCTATCTACACACCTTGCTAATCTATCTTCTATCAAATATTCACAACTAGTTACACAAAGAAATAGATATAATGGATGATGCTCTAACAACTTGGATGTGGAGGTCACAACAAGTTGTAATACTTCTTCTCTTGAAGGATTGAAGTATTCTCCTCTTGCACTTGAAAGGTAGACGTTTGGATCACTTTGAAACAAAGATTTATGTATGTATGATCAAAGGATTTTAGAGAATAGAAATGAGATCTAGAATAGAAAGTTTTGGGGTGCAAAAGGTGAGAAAAATCTGTGGAATGAACCAGTATTTATAAGGGGAAAAATACAGTTTGGGAGCGTGGCCGGTCCCCTTAATTGGGTGCCGGTCCCATTAATAATTAAGGGGACCGCCTAGTATAATTAAGGGGGCCGCCTAATAAAAAAATATTTTTTCTTCAGATTTTTTTATCTTTCTGTGGGGGAGGTTTTTCCTGAAGAATGTAGCCGTTTTTTGGGTTGAAATTTGAATTCAAACTATTTATTTTGAATAAAACATTTCTTATAAATACAAAATTGTTTTGTATAAGTTTAAAAATGTTTGTCCCACTTTAATAAAATGTAAGGTTTGTAAAAATAAAAATTCCTTTGATCATAAAATGCATTAGACACTTTGTTTATTCATACCTTAAGTGATATGGATGCTAAAGCAAATATTTATGACTAAATACTTGTTTATGTCATAATTTGTAGTTCAATGAGTTTACGTTTTGTGATTTTCAAAACATAGAGATATCGATATATGTTAATAATGTTTTTAGGCATTATTTATATCAACAATCTCCCCTTTTTGATGATTACAAAACCTAAACTCATTAAGTCTAAAAATTAATTTTTTTTAGACAAGTACTTAGTGAGTTTATATTCACTTCTCCCCCTTTTTATAGAATAAAAAAATGTTATGCCGGCTAGCTTCATAAATGAAGTTAGACGGGATGAAAGCTCCCCCTTGATGTGTGCTCCCCCTCGTTCGATGGCACCAAGGGATCGAGATATGGAATGCTCGCAAGAAAAATATTAGAAGCACAAGCATATATGGAAGAATATGCAATATACAAATAACAAGCATAGCAAACAAATATTAAGGATACATAACAATTAATTCAAAGAGATTATGTTAAAGATCCTAATTTGCCAAAGAGAGCCATCGGACTTGCTTGTAATAAAAGGTTGGTTGATTCGTATTTGAAAGTGAAAATCATAAGCATATAGTATGCTTAGATGGTTGATGATGGAGTGTTTGGAATGAAGATGGTTGAGTTAGGGTAAGGTTGTTGGATTAATGGAGGTATATGTTTGGGTCATGAATGTTGGAGAGTTTGGTTGTGGAGAGTTTGTAGCGGAAGAGGTTGATTAAGGTTTTGGATGTTGTTCAAGTGAGGGTATTGGATGTGATATAGTGAGAAGATATTCAATCCAAGTGAAGTGTTCATTGAATGCAATAGTTTTTAGGAGAAAGATGCAACAAGGTCAATTGTTGACATGCTTCTCAAGTTGATTTATGTTGTGTGGTGATGAGGGTGATCTAGATGAAGGTGGATCCAAATTGCGTTGAGCAAGATATAAGGCTAAAAGAGCACTAAGCTCATGGGATTCTTTTAGCGCCTCAACGAACATTAAGTGTTTGGAGGAAGGTGATGGTGGTGGAGCATGATAGTTGTCGTGGGTGAGGGTTTGAACATGTAAAATAGGAATGGCATGTGAAGTTGTAGGATGTGGTGGTGATACTCTTGGTGGTGGAGACATGTTTGAGCTTGGGTAATCATGAAAACATGATATGGGTGGAAGAGATGCTTCATGAGTGGATGGTGTTTTTGTTGAATGAGCAACATGTAAAGTGTTGGTAATGAGGTTGGGATTATTGTTTTGGGATTGTGCATGCTCATCATAAGAAGGAGCATTAGTGGAAGAACAAATGGATGATTTGTTGTTAAATGGATCATTTGTGTGAGAGTGAGGTTTAGGTGTTGGTTGATTATGAACAACATCGCTTGAGTTGTGAAAAGATTATGAGGTTTGAGTGTAATGTAGAAGGATATGGGTGAGTAAAGGTTTTTGATATGTAATGTTGGTGAGAAGGAGAGTGAGGTGTTAGGTATGTAATGTTGAAGACATAGGAGGAATTTGGTGTTGGATGTTTGACAACATCATTTGGTTTGACGGGCTTTTAATGGAAGTTAGGCTTTCTTCTCCAAACAGGTTATTTGGTGGTTTTGGTTTAATGGGAGGGGTCATGAAGAGATGAGTATAGATTGAGAGGAAGGAGAGTGTTTATAATGTAGGATTGGTGGGATTAAGGATGTATAAATTTTGATAGAAGGTTTAGGATAAAATAGGTTTATGAATTTTGGGAAGTGTAGGATGAAATGGGCTAAAAAGTAGAAAAAGGAAACAACACCTTCGACCATCAGATGCCAATTGTGGAAAACTAGAAGGGGGGGGGGGGTTGAAAACTTAGTTTAGTTTTAAAACCTTGTTTGCTTTTAAAACTTTGATTCAATCTTATGTGAACTCAAATCTTGAACAATATGAACAACTATATCTAAGTATGAACAATAATAATATAAGCTAAGTATGTGAAATCAACACATGCACAATATAAACAATTATAGCTATATACGAGAGATAAGTAAGTAATCGTTTATTTTATAATCCTTAGTTATATTTTGTATGAAAACTTTACTTGATCGAAATGATCAATTATATGTATGTTACCTTTTTAGTTTGATTGTAAAAACTTTGTTTTGTGAATGAAACTTTCGTTTGATCTTTAAGTAAAATCAATACTAGCACTATATGAGCAAATATATATATACGTCTACGTCTACAAAAGTAATAACGATATAAGCAAGATAATAAGTAAGATATGGAAAGATCTAACTGCGAGACAAAGGATTTATAGTGGTTCGGCTACAAGGACACCTTCCTTGCCCTACTCCACTCCTCGAGTCACCTACTCGAGAGTTTTCTTCACAATGACAACAAGCTCCCTTATGGCGGAGAAAACCTTACACATCAATATACACACCACAACTTCGTCACAACTTATTCACACCTTCTACACAACTTCTTCACACCTATTCACTACTTAATCACAACACTACTTCTTCACACCTATCTATGTTCGCAACTATCTACTTCACAACAATCTTCTTCACAACTATCTACTTCCCAACTTCTCTACTTCACAACTATCTACTACACACTCACTCTATCTACACACCTTGCTAATCTATCTTCTATCAAATATTCACAACTAGTTACACAAAGAAATAGATATAATGGATGATGCTCTAACAACTTGGATGTGGAGGTCACAACAAGTTGTAATACTTCTTCTCTTGAAGGATTGAAGTATTCTTCTCTTGCACTTGAAAGGTAGAGGTTTGGATCACTTTGAAACAAAGATTTATGTATGTATGATCAAAGGATTTTAGAGAATAGAAATGAGATCTAGAACAGAAAGTTTTGGGGTGCAAAAGGTGAGAAAAATCTGTGGAATGAACCAGTATTTATAAGGGGAAAAATACTATTTGGGAGCATGGCCGGTCCCCTTAATTGGGTGTCGGTCCCCTTAATAATTAAGGGGATCGCCTAGTATAATTAAAGGGACCGCCTAATAAAAAATATTTTTTCTTCAGATTTTTTTGTCTTTTTGTGAGGGAGGTTTTTCCTGAAGAATGTAGCCGTTTTTTGGGTTGAAATTTGAATTCAAACTATTTATTTTGAATAAAACATTTCTTATAAATACAAAATTGTTTTGTATAAGTTTAAAAATGTTTGTCCCACTTTAATAAAATGTAAGGTTTGTAAAAATAAAAATTCCTTTGATCATAAAATGCATTAGACACTTTGTTTATTCATACCTTAAGTGATATGGATGCTAAAGCAAATATTTACGACTAAATACTTGTTTACGTCATAATTTGTAGTTCAATGAGTTTACGTTTTGTGATTATCAAAACATAGAGATATCGATATATGTTAATAATGTTTTTAGGCATTATTTATATCAACAGGATTGATCGTTTAACTCAGGAATAGTGTCGCTAGGATTAGAAAACCTACTAAACTAGGTCTAGAGGTGAAGGATGATTCTTTTTGTATTTTTATATTTTATGGAAAGCAAGTAAAATCTCGGGTTTTGAAGGAGTGGGCGGAATTAGTTGCTGGCCAACTAACCCAATTAACTACAAATGCAATCAAAAATAAAATAAAAGAAATGAAAATTAAAGTAATATACTAATGTGGTGGAAACAATAATGAGAAAAGTTGTGTTTACTTAGATTTCATTACTCCCTAGATATCTTTTACCGGTTGATTAGCTTGTTACAATTGCATGGATGACGGGTTATATTCCTTAATACTAGTCGTAGGGCCGTGTACAATATTCCCTAACTCTATAAGATCCTACTTCACTCCTATATCGAGCCGATTAGAAGCTCCTAACATGGGATCATTAGAATTCTCTTACGCATTAAATACAACCAAAAATCGTAGTACACCTCCGATCATGTTTCTTAAGACGTTCAAGCAAGTTACCAATGGAAGTCTGCCAGTTTTCTTAAGCCTAACATCGAATACAATCATCTGTAACAATTATAAACAATCAATCACCCAATAATCAACATCTAGGTTTCACTACATCTAAGCAAACACAATAAAAGCCTAGCCTAACATGTTAAAAGAAATATAAACATAAGATAGAATCAAACAATACATAGACATATTGAATGATTATTGAAGTACTTATCTTTATTAAAACATGGAAGAAAGAATGGTTTGAAACCCCTTCAATATGCAGGAAATTTGACATAGGGTTTGTGCACAACTTGTTCCACACTTTATAATGAAAAATTGGAAAAATATATATAAACATAGCATCCCGACGGCATCATGTGTTAGCCTCTGACGCCGTCAACTCGCCGCCAAGTTGAAATTCGTATTGCCTAGATCCACTTCTGACGCCGTCATGTGCAAATCTACTCTAGGCCGTCACATGTATTTGGACCCTGACGGCCTTGGTGACGCCGTCAGGCCATTAACAAAGAAAATGTACTGGGCCATCACGTTATAAGTTCCACATCCACCTCTTTTGTCACTCTTGACGCCGTCATGAGTTAAAGCTTGACGTCGTCAGGTACTGTTCCCAGCAAGGAATTTGAGACTTTGCCGTTTTCTTCACTTTTATGCTCCAAAAACGTTGAAAATGCTTCATTTTCCAGATTTCTCTCCAAAAGTACCTAAAATGACAAAAGGAACGATTTAGGGCAATATTTGATCAAATAATCACGAATTCGGGCTTAAATGACCCCTTAAAAGCGGTACACTTTTCGCCTCATCAAATACCCTTACACTTGAGATTTGCTTGTCCTCAAGCAAATGCGCTTTTATTCTAATCAAAATACAAGTTAGGGGTCATTTAACACTAATATAAAAGTAATTAGAACAAATAATCGTTCCACTAAAAACCAAAAACAAGCACAGAGGTCATACACTAGCACCTCACAAATAGTGTTTAGATACTCACATCTCTCGGGTGTAATAAAGTATATATCACAATAAGGAAATGGAAAACATCTCTCACTTCCTGTCATAGCAAATAGATTACCATAGGTTTGGGAAAGGATCAAACCTCCACCACTTGGCGTAAGCACCTAGGATAAACTATCAAAGAGGTCTTTTGAAGGGTTATAACATTAGGTGTATGGATATGGAAAACACGGTTTTGTTGGATAAAGGCAATATTTACTGGTGGCGAGTTAATCATTTTGGTTAATTACATGTACAATATGGCGTTGCTAAGCTAAGACTCGACTCAACTTAAGCTAATAAATCAAAAATAACAAACTTAAAACAAACATAAAATTAAACAGGATGGTAGTCCGTATGTTTTTCTCTTTTCTTCTTATTCTATATTTTCTTTTGCTTTTTCTTTTTTTTTTTCGGTTTTTTTTTTTTTTTTTTTTTTTTTTTTTTTTTTTTTTTTTGCATACACTTTTACCCTATCATCCAAAATAATACATCATAGGGAATGTACATTCCCCTTACACTTGAATTTTTACATACTTTACAGTAAACTACTCTAATGACTCGAATCAAGATAATAAAAACATTTGGAGTACTTTTTAAGTTTAACGCACATATGGGGGTAATATATGATGTTCTTCCCCATTACTCCATAACACTAGTACTTTACCCATGAGTCCCAATCATCCCAAAACAATATGTACATGATATGACTCGACTTAGCAACTATGTAATTAATTAGATAATTAACTAAGGGTTTAAACAAATAACAATAATGAACTAAAGATGAGTGCATACAAGGAAGGCTAAGGCGATTTGGTTACACATTTGGGTGGGTTGTAACAAATTCTTACTTTAAGTAAGATGCTTAAAGTTAGAAACGAAAAGATAGGCTCGGAGGGGTGTACTAGGGGTATCGTGTACTAAAAATGAGTACAACGCTAAGGTGTGGGAAGAATTAATCGACTTTACTAGTCAAATAATATGACTTAAATGGTCAATTAATTATGATACGGGTTGAAACACAAGGGTGATCCTAATGCCTCTTATCATGTAGTAAATCCTACTACACGAATGTAGTCTCACTAGCGGTCTCGGGATGAATCACTAACGCAAGTTCTAGAATCTAAATGCTACCGGTACACTCATAATCACTAATAATGAATGCTTTTCCTATCAAATCTAAAGGCGAACCTCACATATTTGGGTGGAAATTTTTTCTGAATGATACGGTTTTGTGCTAGTCATACAACTCCTATCCATGAGACGCTTGTTAAGGCTAAAGTTTCACTCCTAAATGTTGTAAAAAATTTTAAATTTGGCGCTAAAATTACACTAACAAGTATTTCTCTTAGTTTTATTACACACCTACCATCAAACAAACAAACTCAAGTGCAATTGTATCCTATAAGGTATCATCATTTACCCTCCCCTTACACTTAGGATGAACATTGTCCCCAATGTTCAATTAAAGGATGTAAAAGTAAAATAGGTAAAAGAATGAAAACAAATACTCCCCTGATTCATTCGGTGTGGATAGTGTGTCAACAAGGTTAGATCTTCCTCCAAGAAAATGAGCGTTGAAAGCTTCCCTTCAGAAATATAAATCATCTTCTTGTCATATATAACCTGTTAAACCTAAGAAAACAATCAAGGAAAACCTCGCGTAAAATCAGCGGCAATCTATATATATACTAACAAAGAAAACAATTTAAGATATAATGCTTGTGGAGTGAATGTTTGCAGATTTCCTGGAGTTTACAAAACTAAAGAATCAACAAAAACTTTAAGACTCCGGTATAAACAAAACTCGCAAAATTTTCAGAATTTTGGCACCTGACGCCATCAGGTTTTAAATCCTGACGCCGTCAGAATGTTCCTGGAAAAATCTTATGTTAAGTTTCCGGAAAATTTCTGGAAAAACTAATGCCTTATTTCCTGGAAAATCCTGCAAAACATCATTATGACTCGATACAAGCATTTGACTCAAACAAATACTAATATACATGTTCATTTAATATTGTGGCGAATCATGATCATTTTCGTTCTTATAAACAAATTTGGGTTTCCCCTTACACTTAGCTTTTGCAAAATACCTTTATATGAAGTTAAGACGAAGTTAAACAACAAAATAAAGCATTTTCACAATTTAGTTTGAAACGTGATCTACCAACAATAAAAATAAAACATGCATACGGAAACAAATAAAATCAAACAAATAAAAACACACAAAACATGGGTTGCTTCTCAAGAAGCGCTTTTCTTTATTTACGAGTCTTGTAGCTAGACTCAAGGTCATGGGCTATCCTATATGTGTGAGCTCCTCGTCGAGGACATCTTTGGGATCAAACTTAGGTTTCAATTTCCTATCAGTTTTCTTAGTACGGTACGACTTCTCAAACTTTTCTCCATCCGGATCATATAGAATCATCTTCATATGCCATGATCCGTCACCTTCCTTAGGTGGTTTGTCCCAATTCCATTTACACTTATCCCCTTCCCTTTTCCATTTGTTCATCTCTAGGTTGATAGGCATTACTCTTAAGAACTCAATCATTTTCCTAAAGACTAGGGGATCCTCAAAAGGGTTTAGTTCCTCATCTCTAGCTATGAGTTGTTCCACCGAATGTGTCTTATCAATGAAATCTTTTTCTAGATAGAATGGGCGTTGAGGTCCTATAAAGTTCCTTTCTATCCAAGGTCCATATCTAGATGGTCTCCTATTCATCTCTACCCAATGTGGTGTCGGTTCGTCCTCACAATCATAGCTATGCTTCTTAACATCATAAACCGACCAAGTATCTCCATCTCCTACCGCTATCTTAGACTCCTTACAATCTATCATGGCACTAGCGGTTGCTAAAAATCCTCTTCCTATTAACAATGGGCATGTAGTATCACTAACCATATCTAGGACGTGAAAATCCGCTAAGATAGTCAATCTTCCTACGTGAACTACTACATCCTTGATCATTCCAACCGGGTGAGCAACACTTCCATCCGCTAGACCAATTATTACTTCCGTCTCCTCTAACTTTCCTAGCTTAAGAGTGGTGAAAAGGGATAAGGGAATCAAGTTGAGGCTTGATCCTAAGTCGGCTAGTGTGTCGAAAGCTTCGGATTTTCCTATCTTACAAGGCAAAACAAATATACCCGAATCATCAAGCTTCTTAGGCAACTTGTTTTGAAAGAAGGCGGTCCCATTTTTACCCAATTTAAGTTTCTCATATTTTTCTAGGAGGGCACTATAGTAGGGGGCACGGGCTAAGACATCAATGACGGGGCGTTCAAGATGGAGCTCCTTGAATTCATCGTCAAGGTCTTGTGTAGGAGGTGTTTCAACTATGTTATTGACCGGTTTAATATCGGATGTTTTACTCAATTGGTCCTTTTGAAGAATTTGGGTTTGCTTGAAACACGTGTTCATTGCTTTGACTAAATAGTATTGTGGACAAGAAGTAGGTGACGAAACCGATGATATGGCATTAACGTTTAGTTTCGGGTTCTTGACCGTGTCGCTTGGGAGTGCTCCCATTTCTCGGTCAATGAGAACTTTCAACAATGTGTCAATTTTATTGGTCATCTCACTTTGCTTTTGTTTGAAATCGGCTTCAAACTTAGATATGCGAACTTCTTGAGATGCCATAAATTTGGACATCAATCCTTCAAGATTATTGGTACTACCATAGTTATTGGAAGGATTGTTGTTGAAAGTAAGGTTAGAGGGTGGACCGTTTGGTTGGTAGCGATTAGGTGGATTGGAAGAATTGTTTTGGGGCATGTTTTGGTTTTGTTTCCACCTAAGGTTCGGGTGATTTTTCCAAGAAGGGTTGTAGGAATCACTGTATGGGTTTGGCTCGGGTTTGAAAGTGTACCACTTGTCTCCCGCTTCGTCGGTATGTGAGGATGCGTAATCCGCAAAAGCTTGTCCGGGGAGTTCCACGCAATCACGAGTGTCATGGGGACCACTACATAATTCGCATGAAGAAGTGATTTTGTTCACTTGGCTTGAAGGCTTAGGAGCTTCGTAGGATTTCATGAGAAACTTGACTTGGTCTTCAAGTTCCATGATCCTACGGTCGGGAGTGCTAGAATTGTTCGAAAGCAAAGATATTGCCTTGACCGTTTTGTTCAAATCATGGGGATCATTCCAACTTTCGTTGTCATAGAGAGCAAGATCTTGTATGAGTTCTCATGATTCTTCTGCACTTAGATCACGTAGCTTGCCACCGGCCGATTGGTCAATGGTTCGTCTAGTGGAGAGATCGATATGGTCATAGAAGATTTGGACTTGGAGCCAAAGATCTATGCCATAATGAGGGACTTTTTGGAGTAAGTCCTTGAAACGAGTCCATGCTTCATATAGAGTTTCACCTTGACGTTGTTGGAACATCAAGATATCATTTCTAAGCTTGGTAGTTCTCCCTAGTGGGAAAAATTGAGTAAGGAAACGAGAAGTGAGATCATCCCAAAAGGTAATGGATCCCGCGGGTAAACGTTCAAGCTATTAACTAGCTTGATCACGTAGAGAGAATTGGAATAGACGTAATCAGGTCGACTCTCTAGTTGCAACATCAAGGTCTATGGAATCTATGATTTTTAGGAAATCCTTGAGATGTTGATTAGGATCTTCAGAACGAAGTCCATGGAATGCACATCCGCTTTGCACCAACCGGATGGTGTCGGATCGCAAGGGGGACACATTGGCTTCTTGAGTGAGCTCAATGGTGTTTCGATAGCCTTGGTAGCTAGGACAGGAATACTCTCCTAAAGTTCGGGTCTAGGAGGTTGGTTTGCTAATGGTGGGTTTTGTGGGTGGTTTTGTTGTGGTGGGTTGATGGGATCAAAGATATTACCACCTTCCATGATGTCGGATGGTAATGGTTACGAACAAAGAAACGAAGAAATAAGATAGACTAAAGAAAACCTAAAAATAAAAATAAAAATCTTACTAGAAAGGAATCTAGCAAGTAGACATAATAAAAAGAAAATTCTAACCTAGACAATAACTATTCCCCGGGCTGCGGTGCCAAAAACTTGATACGTGGGAATTGCGCCCTTGCAACAGGTTTTACCTCTCAAGGGATCTTGAGAAG
The DNA here is from genome assembly GCA_030686995.1 of Artemisia argyi. Taxonomy (NCBI): domain Eukaryota; kingdom Viridiplantae; phylum Streptophyta; class Magnoliopsida; order Asterales; family Asteraceae; genus Artemisia; species Artemisia argyi. The sequence continues at coordinate 132,476,123 of CM060703.1, forward strand.
CTTACAACCCCCACCAAGCAGTGTACCTGATTGTTGTAGTATAGTATTGTGACAAGTACCGGGGGATTGATCGTTCAACTCAGGAATAGTGTCACTAGGATTAGAAAACCTACTAAACTAGGTCTAGTGGTGAGGGATGATTCTTTTTGTATTTTTATATTTTATGGAAAGCAAGTAAAATCTCGGGTTTTGAAGGAGTGGGTGGAATTAGTTGCTAGCCAACTAACCCAATTAACTACAAATGCAATCAAAAATAAAATAAAAGAAATGAAAATTAAAGTAATATACTAATGTGGTGGAAACAATAATGAGAAAAGTTGTGTTTACTTAGATTTCATTACTCCCTAGTTATCTTTTACCGGTTGATTAGCTTGTTACAATTGCATGGATGACGGGTTATATTCCTTAATACTAGTCGTAGGGCCGTGTACAATATTCCCTAACTCTATAAGATCCTACTTCACTCCTATATCGAGCCGATTAGAAGCTCCTAACATGGGATCATTAGAATTCTCTTACGCATTAAATACAATCAAAAATCGTAGTACACCTCCGATCATGTTTCTTAAGACGTTCAAGCAAGTTACCAATGGAAGTCTGCCAGTTTTCTTAAGCCTAACATCTAATACAATCATCCGTAACAATTATAAACAATCAATCAACCAATAATCAACATCTAGGTTTCACTACATCTAAGCAAACACAATAAAAGCCTAGCCTAACATGTTAAAAGAAAGATAAACATAAGATAGAATCAAACAACACATAGACATATTGAATGATTATTGAAGTACTTATCTTTATTAAAACATGGAAGAAAGAAGGGTTTGAAACCCCTTCAATATGCAGGAAATTCGACCTAGGGTTTGTGCACAACTTGTTCCACACTTTACAATGAAAAATTGGAAAAATATATATAGACATAGTATCCTGACGGCGTCATGTGTTAGCCTCTAACGCCGTCAACTCGCCGCCAAGTTGAAATTCGTATTGCCTAGATCCACTTTTGACGCCGTCATGTGCAAATCTACTCTGGGCCGTCACATGTATTTGGACCCTGACGGCCTTGGTGACGCCGTCATGCCATTAACAAAGAAAATGTTCTGGGCCGTCACGTTATAAGTTCCACATCCACCTCTTTTGTCACTCTTGACGCTGTCATGACTTAAAGCTTGACGTCGTCAGGTACTGTTCCAAGCAAGGAATTTGAGACTTTTCCGTTTTCTTCACTTTTATGCTCCAAAAACGTCCAAAACGCTTCCTTTTCCAGATTTCTCTCCAAAAGTACCTAAAATGACAAAAGGAATGATTTAGGGCAATATTTGATCAAATAATCACGTTTTCGGGCTTAAATGACCCTTTAAAAGCGGTACACTTTTTGCCTCATCAATCACCTTGTTGCACACCATGATGCGACCATAAAGTGTGTTCCCCATAATATAATCTAGCTGGGCTGGAGTAACAAAATTCCACCCAACCTGAAATAGCAGGACAACGAAGGTGAACCTCGTGTAGCATAACCTTACGATCTACCATGTTGAAGGCGTTTTTGGAATCCACCAACAACATCGAAAGACCCACATCATCTCCATGATCTTCAATCAATCGATTCACAGCATGAAGAATAGCCTCTCCTCCTCCAGAGACCCCGACACCAAACTGTAGGTCATTTAAATACCCGTCTAAAGAATGGCCATTCATAGTAGCACTAACCTTGGAAACTAAACGCCTCCAAACGGTCCCCATAGCAATAGGACGAATACCGCCCCCGGCTTGATCAGCGGTGTGAGAGGAGCACTAGCAATATACTCACCCAACACCCTGGGACATTTACCAGCAAGAAAAAGATTCACCACTTGGGTGATGGAAGCAACTAACTCATCAGAAATAGCCACTGCAGCACCACTTAAACAATCCAAAAGGTGTTGGGCATGCAAACCATCCCGGCCGCAAGAAGTACCACAGGGGAAACTCTTAATCATATCAAGAACCACGGCAGGAGATGCAACGAGGTAATGATGATCAATAGATAAATGTGGCTAAGAAGGAGCAGGTTTGAACAGGTGCTTAACCTTTAAGTCATCAAGAGTAGTATCATTATAATTAGCAACACCAGAAGAAGAAAGAACTTTAACATCCGCAGTATAATGGCCATCACAAATCTTTCTCTTACACTGCTTTACATTACGCTCACCCAAATCCAAATTTTCCTCATCAATATTAGACCATACTAGGGAGGGTTCAGCTAAAACCTCTCTCACAAGTTGCAAACCAGCTCCAGGAATACCCCAAGATCGAATGGCATTAGTAATATACTCCACCTGGTGTTAGTGCTTAATAGCAGACCTACACTCGAGATTGCCCTAGAGCAAAAGGTTTTAAGGAGACAAAGAGGTAAGACTAACAGACTAACCCAACAAGAAATGTCATCAGGCATGCAGATCACCTTATCAAGAGCCCCTTTCAAAACCCGAGAGAACCCAAAGCGGCACTTGGGAGGGATGGATTTCACAGTACGCAACCCTTTAGAAAGCAAGGTATCAAGGAGATGCAAATCAAAACCACCATACTCGTCCAAAACTAAATTCTCAACTTGGGCAAGTTGAACAGAAGAAGGAACTTGTGGTTTGGAGAGATCATACAACACGAACCTAACCACACCATCACCACAATCAGGAGGAGACACAAAATTAGAACCATTACCATGTCGGCATTTGGAAAGAAAGGTGTGTGTCTTAAAGCAAACACCACATAACCAATGGCCCATAAGTTTTAGTGTAAGTTCAGCCTCCTCGAAAACAATAAGACTAGTAGCCAAAGAATGTTTAGTGATAGCTAATGCGTCCCCATAAAAATGACGATCCCGCATATGAATGAGCAACGAAGTTTTGGTAAGCCCGTTACCACTACCATCTTGACAACCACTAAGATCCACAAAAGGGCAATGAAACCGAGCAATCACCATATGACAAATCGATAGCAGCCACAAACCACAATCTCAAAGTGAATAAACAATCAGAAACAAATCAATGTGGAGCCAAGCACAAAACCAACATACCACTGTTTCAATAAGACTAGTGGTCACATGCACCCTACAAAAGGATAAGTCGATATATCTGTTAAATCCCAAGAAATGCCACAAGGTGCCAAAACTAAAGTGAAAAGCCACAAAGAAAACACCACCAACGTCCTTGCATGAAGCTAAGCCAAACCTCAAACGAGCCAATCTATAACTTATAGTAACCCAAAACCAATGTCTAAGAATCAAATCTCCAAATCAGCAAGGATCACGAACCCGTAAACTGTTATTAGACGAAGCAAAGTACAAGAAACAAACACCCGAAACAGCATACGAAACCTAAAGCAATGTTGAAGATGCAAACGACCCCCACCAACTGATTTAATGAAGCAAAACAATCTGTAACTTGTAACTGATAGTAAAGATACACAAACCGAGTCGGGTCCCGAAACAAAAACCCTGTAACAGCTATGAATCCAATCACCCTCGCGACAACAAAACGTCGTTCAGAAGATGTAAACAACTCTCCATAATGTTAAGGCTGAAGCAAACAGCAGCCAAGACCCCACGCAACTGATTTGGTCTCAAACAGAAACCCTAAAAAAACCTAAACGAAGAAGATAACCAAACGAAACCCAAAAAAAATATATGTACCCGGTGGAAAATGAAACACGATTCAACTGTGAATGTTGAATAGAAGTGACTGATCATTGAGAATTGAGATCAAGAAGATCATCCATGATCGTGAAGAAAACGTTCCAGTCGCCCACACAAACGAGAGAGAAACAATTTCTTTATTGTATTATTATTATTATTATTATTATTATTATTATTATTATTATTATTATTATTATTATTATTATTATTATTATTATTATTATTATTATTATTGTTATTATTGTTATTATTGTTATTATTGTTATTATTATTATTATTATTATTATTATTATTATTATTATTATTATTATTATTATTATTATTATTATTATTATTATTATTATTATTATTATTATTATTTATTTTTGTATTTTAATTTAAATATTGTTTTTAACTTGATTAAATCCACAAGGACGACGGGTGAAAAATTTAGAGCCACATGGACCTTTTATGTAATTGACTCAAGGACGAATGGTGCAATTATTTAAAGCCACGGGTACAATTTATGTAAATTTATCTAATTAACACCATGCCACATCAAATTTATGGTTATAATTGGAAGATTAAGAAAGTTTATGATTACAATTGGAAGATTAAGAAAGTATGTTCATACTTTAGGGAAAAAAAAAGTTTGATGTATACAAAAGTAAAAAGTGGCAAGTTCGATGTATTTTTAGACCATTTTCCCAAGTCAATACTCTAGTGTTTTTGGTAGAGAATGAAATGGCTTGGCATTGGGCTTTCATATGTGACAAAATTGTCTATCAAGTATAAAAATAAAATTTAAATCGGAATCACTGAATGAAAGTAAAATGGATGATACGGATTTGATCTTTAATTTTTTAAAGAATTGTAATTTATGTAGATTCAACACAACATAATGAAACACAACAACATAATGAACAAAAGAGTAGAAACCAATTTAACAGCTTGAGGCACACATCAAAATGAAGGATACATGTAACAAACTAATAATCAAAACATGAGTGATTATTGTGGTACATGGATTGAATTCTATAGAGATGTAGAGAGAAGTGGGAGCCTTTTCTAGAGAGAGAAACAAATGATATTAGATTAGTAAAGTGAGAAGGTCAATCCCTCTCCTTATGTGGAGAGGGGTATATATAGTTACAATATACGGGATGTGGAGTGAGTTGACAATGGGTAAAGACCCGACCCAACTCCACAATTTCTACTTAAACTAACTACATACTAAATAAATATTTCTAATTCTATGAGCTGCATATTGCCAATCAATACTCAGGGTGACCGAGTCTTTCATAAGAATATTTATATTCCTAACAATCTCCCCCTAAGGGAGGTTACCCCGGAAAATATGATTTGAATATTGGAAAATTCTTCCATGAATTGATATCCGGGCTCGTAGTTTCTGATTCTTGAAAGTCGTTGATCTTTCTTCTTCAAGCAGCTAACTTTTGATGACTGGTCATTGGTCTTGGATGATCTTTAAGGATTCACTGAGGTCATCATCCAATATTCATCTTTAAGTCATCATTTGCATCATCGTCTCCATGAAGCATTGTGATCTTTGAACCGACATGCACACACTTTTCTTGATTCATGATTTTAGGCATCAGAGTTGTAGAAGCATTGTAGGCAGCCATTAAATTGTCATGATTTCATTGATCAGGATGGTTGTGTGTGAGCATGGGGTGATGGATTGGCATTTCTTCAGCAATCAGCAGCAACCGCCAGTTATTCCTGTAAGCAAACAGTTAGCAACAAATCATCCGGCACTTATAGGTTTGGACATAGAGATTGTAAACAGCATACTGTAACAACTTTCTCTAATCCTTGCCAAGGTCGTTCCTGAACCGGATACTCTTGAGAGGGATTACAAGATCTACCGAAGTACATCAATGTTTTAGGTGAGTCGCTGGAGTTCACCCCACGACTGTAGACCATTTGAAACTGTCGTGACCACTAAGTGTAATTCAAACGAATTACCGAAGTGACCTGCTTTCAGGGCTGTTTGATATTGACCCTGGCAGGAATTTCCATTCAATCACTGAGAATTATTTTTGTAAATTCCCTCATAAATGTTCTGGCAGATTGCTAAGATCTGCGTAGGACTCTTAAGTGTACATCTGGTGTCCTTAAATGATGAACCATTAGTGTAAAAGTATCTTGTGTTCCTATGAGATCTTATGATGTATCTCTTGGCTATAGACTTGATAGTGCATTATTTTGGTAGTCAAAGACTGGAGCGGTGTCTCCTGTTTCAATATCAACATGGCTCGTAATGAGTGGTCGATAGATTATGCAGGGTTCCCCGTGAGAATGAAACAAGTCATTTTAAGAGAACTTGAGTGGCTAGAAGGTTTAGTGCAGTGCGTCACTGGGTCCATGACGTCTTGTCTTCAATATTGGTGTTACCTTAGTAACCACCAGTAGCACATGAATTGAACCCGGTTTCTGCCCTAAGGTTGAATAATTGGAGGGCTATTTCTTTTCACCCTTTCTCATTACTTTTCTTTTTAATTCTTCAACCCCTTCTTTCTCATTTCTCATATTACTCCTTATTATTATTATTATTTTTATTTTTCATAATCATACCTAAGGACTTTCTAATACTAACTATTTGGTATTGTCCTTAGGTAGATCCCTCCAGCTCTGGCGGATCATAGGATGGGTTTTCCTAACCTTAGCCACCTTATAACTTCATGACTATCCTATGTTGCCATAAACCAAATCTTTGGAAATTCTCTCAATGTGTTTATGATTTTGAAACACATTGAGAGTTTTGTATTTTTCAAATACTCCCCCTTAACATGTGCTCAGATGTTTAAAGTATAAATTTGCACATGTTGGCTAGAGTTTTCACTTTTTGAATTGATCCAGCTTCAGTGAACATGACCGATTCGAGACACGCATACATCACTAGTTAGACTAGCTTAAAGTTATTACCCGGCCTGGTCAAGTCCACAAAAGGTTTCTCGAAACGGTACACTCTACCTAGACAAGTCCTCTTCGAGACATGCTTACACCACTAGTTAAAGCAGCTTGAAATTATTACCCGGCCAGAACAAGTCCTTTCGATTAATGGCCGTTTTTGTTTCGTCAATTCATTGGTGAAGTCTGAGTCGCGCTCACATGAGATGCCACATCCTTTTTAGTCACCGCAAACCATTTGCTCCCCCGTAATATGTGCCTTGATATACCAAAGAGTTTAGCACATATGGGTGAGCTTAAGTTTAAGTTCAAACAATCACATTTTTTTTTATCAGATTTCATATTTAAATCACCTTTTATCCCCCGATCAAAAAGTTCAAATCATTTGAGATTTATGATCCCAAGTGATTTAAGTAAGTTCAAAGAATTTAGGAGAAAATGTGGTCTGATTTAAGTTATACTGATTATGAGATGATACAATACTCCCCCACCCCAATTATTGAGGGAGCATGTTATGTGTCAGAAATGATGAGTTTATAATGGATTTGGAGTTTACCGAGAAACTCATGAAAAATTCATATTCTGACACATAACAATCACATTTTATTCACTGATTGTTAAGAACAAAGTAACTTGTTTTGATGATATAGAGTTTTGAAATCATTCTCCCCCTCAATCGATGACCCATTTTCTATTTAACATTTTAATGAAAAACTTAACTTTTTGTCATCGATTGAGTGGCAAATTTTATGAAAAATTGCAAGTTTGATTGATTTTCAAAAAAATCATGATACCACCAAGTTTAACACAAATACTTTCCTGAAGAATCATAGATGGGAAAGTATTTGCGATATAAAGAAGACTTCTCTTCTTGTACAAAAAATGATGCACTGAAACGTACATCAAGTCAAGGGTGCATGGATGTAAAGTAATCCATGCCCGGGAGAACTTAATCACCCATTGATAGGAACAACCATCTTTTTGGCAACGTGCTTTCCTCATTCTGAAGACTGGTTGCTATCTGAAGTAATAGCAAGCCGTTTTGAAAGAAGGTTTTGAGGATCGTCATGTTTTAGAAAACATTGTTATTAAAACAAATAGAAAAAGTCTCACTCAAGCATATGTATGTCTCTGTGTCATTATTGAATGACATTTCTAGAGACGTACATAATATTGATTACACGAGAGACATGTCGCAAGAAGAATATTTTTGGAATTTTATGATTTTTCAGATTTTTATGGATTTTGATGAACTTTATATTTTTGTATTTTCTATTTGTTTTATACTATTTACAAAGGATATATGAAGCAAATTCATTACTCCTCATTCTCTTCCTAAAGACTTTTGAGTTATTCTGGCGTAAGACACTTCATTCTAAGACGAGGGAGAATAAAATGAAATCGTTCTCTTGAGAGTGCCTTAGTAAAGATGCCTGCCAGCTGAAACTCTGCCCTCACAAAGTAAAGTTCCACCACACCTTTCTCAACCTGTTCCCTGATGAAGTGATTTCGGATATCAATGTGCTTAGATCGGGAGTGCTGGACATTGTTGCATCAAAGAGAAATGGCACTTCTGTTATCACAGTACATCGGAATCTTGTCGAAAGCAAAGCCATAGTCTGATAGTTGAGATCTCATCCACAAGATTTGAGCGCAACACAAAGACATGGCAATGTATTCAGCCTCTGTGGAGGATATCGATGTACTCATTTGTCTCTTTGATGACCAGCTTACAAGTTTTTCTCCCAGAAATTGAGCACCTCCTGAAGTACTTTGACAAGTATCTTGACACCCCGCATGGTCTGCATCTGAATAGGCCGTGAGTGCCATAGCAGTGTCCTTAGCATACCAGAGACCCATGTGAATAGTTCCTTGGAGATACCTAAAGACCCTCTTGACAACTTCTAAGTGCTTCTTGGTAGGCTTGGATTGGTACCGAGCACACATGCACACAACAAATAGAAGGTCTGGCCGACTAGCAGTAAGATACATTAGGGATCCAATCATACTTCTGTACTTAGTTTGATCAACTGGAATCCCAGAGATGTCGTCATCCAATTTTGATCTTTCAACCATGGGAGTATCAACAGGATCACTTGCATCAAATCCAAACTTCTTCAATATTTCATTAGCATATTTGGATTGATTAATGAATATGCCTCCAAGATTTTGTGAGATTTGTAACCCCAAGAAGAAAGACATTTGCCCCATCATTGACATTTGGAAGGTTGAACTCATCTCTTTTGAAAACCGATCACATTCCATAGGATCAGACGAGGCAAAGATAATGTCATCAACGTAGATTTAAACATGTAGTAGGTGTTTGCCTGTTTTCTTAGTGAATAGTGTAGGATCAACAACACCCTTGGAGAAATTGTTTGCCGGAAGAAACTTAGACAAAGTCTCATACCACGCCCTAGGAGCCTCCTTTAGGCCATAAAGAGCCTTCTTCAAGCGATAGACATAATTAAAACGTTCAGGATCCACAAATCCTTCTGGCTGACTTACATAGACCACTTCCTTCAAATCACCATTCAAGAATGCTGTCTTGACGTCCATTTGGTAGACTATCATATTCTGACTGGTAGCATTGGCAAGAAAGATTCTTATAGCTTCAATTCTAGCAACTGGTATGAATGATTCTTCAAAGTCCATGCCTTCTTCTTGACGATATCCCTTAGCCACAAGCCGCGCCTTGTTTTTCAAAACATCACCATGCTCATCAAGCTTCACTTTGAAGATCCACTTAAGAGCGATAATCATAGCACAGTCTGGAGGAGGCACTAATTCCCACACGTCAAGTCAATCTAACTCATTAATTTCTTCTTGCATTGCAGTGAACCTGCAGTCTTTAGACAACACATCCTTGAAATCTTTGGGTTCGGCTTTGGATAACACGGAATTAAAGAAACACTACAAGGCATCGGTGGCAAGTTGCTTTCGTGTGGATACCGGTCGAGAGGTATTTCCAATGATGTTGTCGATAGGGTGATCGTTGGTCCATTTTCTAAGATGTTCATGTGATTGAGGGTAGAGAACTGATGTTTCCGTGTTAGGATCCCTTGAGGAGGTTGTATCATTAGAAGGTTCAGGAGCAAATATATTTTCGAATGGAGCATCATCAGCAGAGGCAAAAGCATTCACTTCAAATGAATTATCAACTGCAGTCCCCTGATGTACAGACGAAGATTGAATGTTTGAAGCAGTTGGTGAATGACTGGTAGATGGTGCATCTCGATCGATGGAGACAGAGATAGATGGACCATTTGTGTCTTGTGGAGCAATTACAACAACAGCAGGAGGATCAGCAGCTTGAGGTTCAGGTGCATCAACATGTTGTGGCTCAAAGTATTCATCAAACATGGGATCAAACAACTTCTTCAATTCCTCGTATGTGGGAGTTACATAAGGAGCAGCAGGAGTGGTATTCTGTACTAGGCCTGAACTGATTGGTCCAGGAGACAAAAGATTAGGTGCGGGTCCAAAAATGATGTGTCCGGAAACCGTTTGCTCAGTCAGCTCATCAATCGTGACATGAATAGTTTCCATGATTTGTCAGGTTCGTTTGTTGTAGATTCGGTAACCCTTATGATCTGGTGCATAGCCAACAAAGACTCCAATATCTGATTTAGCCTTAAGTTTACCCAAATCATCACTATTGTTGGTTGGGTAACATACTGTGCCAAACACACGTAGGAAGGAGAGGTCAGGTTTTCTAAGATGCACCAGCTCATATGGAGTTTTGTTGTAGAGAGGATGTATCAAAGATCGGTTTTGGGTGTAGCAAGAAGTTGCGGTAGCCTCCACCCAAAGAAACATTAGAGTTCTAGAAAATATCAGCATGGTTCGAGCAGCTTTAACAAGGGTACAGTTTTATCTTTCAACAACTCCATTCTACTAAGGCGTGCGTGGAACACTCTTTTGGTAACTGATATCAATACTTTCATAAAATTGAGTAAGTTGTTTGTTGACAAACTCTGTTCCATTATCTGTGCGGATGATTCTGACAGTTTTGTTAAGTCTAACTTGCAGTTGCTTGATAAGTTTAATGATAATCTCTGGAGTCTCATCCTTGGGATCTAAAAAACTTCACCCATTTAAACCGAGAGTAATCGTCTACAATCACAAGAGCGTATCTCTTCCCATTAATACTTTGTACTCTCATTGGACCGCATATATTCATGTGAAAAGTGTGTAGCACATCCATAATGGTATTGACTGTTTTGGGTTTGTGAGTGTGTTTCTTGCTTTTTCCCAGTTGACAAGCAGAACAAAGATGATCCTTTTCATATTTCAACCTGGGCATACCACAAACAAGATCCTTGCGAGTAAGTTCATTTATGGTACCAAAGTTCAAGTGATTTAAACGGCGATGCCATAACCATGATTTGTTCTTATAGGCTTTAGAGAGCAAGCAAATAGGAGAGGACCGCATCATGTCTTCGATAGAGATAGTGTAAAGATTTGTCCCACGACTGCCTTTAAGGAGATCAATTCTATCCAACTCTCTAACAAAGCATGTATGTTTTCTGAAGGAAACTTCGAGATCAGAATCACAAAATTGGCCAACAGAGAATAGATTGTGCCCAAGTCCTTCCACATAGTACACCCTGAAGATCACGCTGTCACCAAACACATAATCTCCATAGCCCATAATAGCCCCAAAATGGTCGTTCCCGAGTCTAATTGTCCTGATAAACTTTTTAACAAAATTTTTGAGCCTTGAGCGATCCCCAGTCATATGTTTTGAGCAGCCTGAGTCCAAATACCAAAGGACAATTTGTACGACCTGCATTTGAAACCAGATAATGATGGATAACTGAAAAATGTGGATCCCCAAGTGCAGCTAGGGTCCGTTTGGTTAGCACACACATATTCAGGAGATACAAGATTCATAGAATGCAATGTTATTCTTAGTGGAAATTTCACTGTTGGTTGCAATGGTCCTAGTATCAAGGCATTATGTCTCTAAGGGAAGAATTCTACCAGTTGGCTTCCATTCCTTAACAGTCACAAGCTTAGGATTGGTCATTCTAGTTAAGGGGCACTGGTTTTCTAAAGTGAATTTTCTTCCAGTGGGTCTCCATAGATGACCAACATTAGAAAATAATTTTCCAGTGGGTCTCCATTGATAACCAACATTGGTGAATATCTTTCCAGTTGCTTTCCAAACACGTTTTTTCAGTTTAGGTTTCCTAACAGTTTTTACTAGGGATCATTTATAAGACTTCAAGAATGACACAACACATTCATCATGATTAACAGAAATTAAACAGTCATTACATGTCTTACAAGAAGCATCAGAATTCGAATTAATTACAATACGCTTAAATTTAATGCTAGAATCAACACGATTCATTTCATTCAAGCCAAACTTATTGTTCCTAAAGAGGTCTTCTACTTCCTTTCCATGAGCACTCTTAGCCTGCGTAGTCCTATCTTTCTTTGTATTGCGACTAGGCTTTGACCCGCTAGCTTTAGTATCACTGTTTACTCATGTAGAAGCAATGATGGGAACATTAGTTTGTTTTACAGCCTTTGGGTTTTCTAGTTTGATGTGCTAGGTCCAGATGTCTTCAAAGATACATCAAAGGTAACATGCTTGTTCTTAGTCATAGAGGATGAAGCTGTAACCCTATCTCGCTTGTTATTAGTCTTAGGACATGTACCAATGGCATATTCTATAAGTTCCTGAGATCGATTAGTAAGGAAACAGGCATCTACGATAGTATTATAAAGTGTTCTCACTATCCTATCCTCTTCAATGGTCTCACGAAGCATGTCAAGGCAATCCTTAAGATGTCTAAGATAATCACTGACTCCTCCCAAACAGACTAACAGATTAACTAAGGATGGTCAACAGGTCAAACCTGAGTGGGAGAAAGTGATCAATTTATGATCCGGTGTAAGCACAGTGTGTTCCCGAGTCGTTATGTCCCAGCGAGGTATGAAATTGTATTTTTGAACGTTTAAGGGATTCAGTAATTGAGGAAAGTAACAAGAATATGATTAGGATTGATTACACTAATGGAAATGAGATAAATTACAATTATTAAAAATTACAGGAAATCAGATAAATCAAAAATGTATTTAAAATTAGAAACGTAAACTGAAATTAAAATAAACGTAACTGCGTAATGGGAAAAAGAAAAACTAAGCAGAATTAATCCTAGGGGGTGAAAATGACTTTTTTACAAACTTAATATTAAAAGAAATTTTACAAAAAATAAAATTATTATTTTTATTTTTTAATTATTTAATATTAATTAAAAACTATTTAATAATTAATTTAAACTAATTTAAATTGAGAAAAATACTAAAATGACGTGGAAAATTATGAAATTTTTTCTAAAACTAATTAACCATCACAGGAATCCTCTAAAATTATAAAAAGTTTATAAAAGTTATAAATATACTAATTTATAAATTATTTACTTAATTATTAATTAAAAGCTATTTAAACTAATTTAATTATAAAAAATAGCAAATGAACAGTAAAAATTATGAATTTTTTTCTAAAAATACTTTTTAATAATACAAACCTAGGAAAAATATAAAAAAGTACTAGTGATTAAAAATAAGTACTAATGAATTTTATTTTTTATTTTTTTTATTAAAACTAAATAAAACAAAATTAATTATACAAATTACCAAATGAAAATTAAAAAATCTGAAAATGTTTATACAAATACTTTAATATAACAAGAACTTAAGAAAAATATAAAAACATATAAGTGCTTATTGAAAAAGCAAAGAAAATAAGCAAATAAGCTAAATCTAATTAAATAGAAGCTATCACTATAATTAAAAGGTGGGGGAATTAAAACACTAAGTATCACATAGGGGAGATGGTGCTCTATGCCGGTTTACTTTTGACCCAAGGAAACAAGTGGTCTAGGGTTCAATTCCCACCAAGCCCTTTTTTTTCTGCAATTATTTTTTTAATTTCTTTTTACCAAATAACTAAACAACGAACTTTAAGCTACTTTTGATGAAAAACTTTTTACTGAAAAGCTCCAAATAAGCTCTGCACAAGCTTAAGTATCCAACAGTGATCAAACAAAACTAAAAATGGGTTAAAAAGGCTGCAACAGTGAACACAAATAAGCCAAAAAGCTCTTCTAATAAATCAATAAGCTCAAGCCCAGGGAAAACTATACCAACAAGCTCAAATTAACTACTAAATAACTCAAACTCAGAATGAATCAAGCTAAAGCAATTAAAAGCTCAGCTGCATAAAAGTCACTCAAAGCAGGTTGCTCAGGCACTTAAAGGTCCTAAATAAGCTGTTCAAACTAGCTATCCAGTCCAAACAAACCTCACAATCATCTAACCAGTAGTGAAAGCTTCTCAAAGAACTCATAATCATTCAATAGGCTCAAGTAAAGACCAAGAAATTAGCTTAAGAAGCTGAGCAGTTGAAACAAATTCCTGGTGCAAGGGAATTTTATTGAAAACAGGCCTAAACAAGCTACTAAAAAGCTATTAAAAAAAATTCTAAAAATTGAACAAAAATATGGATCAAGATTATGAGCTGCCAAATTTCAAATCCCCAAAATTTTAGAAGAAATGATTGAAAATTGAGTGAACTAAAATTCAGAGACAAAATGGTTTTCAAAATCACTTGTGAATTTTTGACTTTTCTGTTTATCTGAAAACTTTGACTTTTTTGAGATTTGATTGATCCTAGTTAACTGAAAATATGATTATAAGCTAAGATAAGAGTGAAACAAGCTAGGATACATACTTATTCAACTAAATGATGCATTATGTAACTTCTAAAAACCTACTATGTATGCAAAAATTGAAATCCAAAGAGGTTTTGACTATTCTATGAATGAGCACTGGTTATTATGGCTTTGCTGAGCTACATGAACCTATTAGAGACTATTTTAACTAAACTTAACACACAAGATCCACTAGAACACAGATTTTCAAGCAAAACCAAACCGTCCCTAAATGGCTAATTTTACGGCACCTCATAAGCCAACAAATAAAAATTCTAAAAAATAAAATAAAAATATCACTTACTAAACAAGCTTCCAAATCAATTAATTCCAGAATTTTATGAGATTTGGTGAAGTTTTGAAGAAATGAAAAATAAAAATAAAAATTGATTTTTTCACATTTCTTTGAAAACTTGTTTTTGCAGCCCGGAAATGGGGCTTAAGCCCTGTAGAAAAAAAATCTAAAAATTAAAATAAAAATACCACTAAGTAAATAGCATATTAGAGTACATTATCCCAGAATTTTATAAGATTTGATTGAAAATAGAAGTAATGAAAATTCAAAAACTACTTCTGCTGTTGAAAACTTGCTTTTGCAGCACAAAAATGGGCCCTATAGAAAAAAATTTTAAAAATTAAAATAAAAATACCACTAAGTAAATAATCTATTAGACTACATTATCCCAAAATTTTGTGAGATTTGGTTAAAAATTGAAAAAATGAAAAATAAAAGACTAAAAATGATGTTTGGAATTTTTTTGACTTTTTTCAAGTTTTTGAATATGTTGACTAAAATGAAAATCTAATGATCTAAATGGAACCTAGATGTTATGATTGGATGACATGAAGCCTTATTAAGCTAAGTGACAACTATTTTTACCTTAATCTATGATTTTAGAACTTAAATTTACCTACTGTGAATACAATTAAGGTTCTAAGTGAATTTTGACTTTTTAGTAAAGACACACTGGTTTTTATGGTTAATATGACTTATATGCATCTGTTGTAAGTTGTATAAACCAATTGTAACCACTGAAACACAATAGAACTCAGTAAACAACACTATTCCAAACAACCCTTTAAGTAAGCTGTTTTAAGATTTTCAAAGCAAATGGAAGTTTTAAACCATGAAATCTCAATTTAAGCTTGTATTATGATGCATTAGGTTCATTCAAGCACAAAAACTTGGACATGAACAACCATAAACCGTTAATGCCAAAAATCTAAAATCTAACCAGAGTTGAGACAGTAGGCTTAGAAATTTGATCCAAATACTTATCAAACTATGATTCTTGTACTAAACTAATTCTAACACCCTATTAATATCACAAATAAGCAAGAATAAACAGAAGTTAAGCTAGATTGAGTAGTTCTACAATACAAAGTAAAAAATGAGAAATTGTTTACAAATGGTCATGTGTGCTCAAAGCCAAGGTACCAATGTATTCACACCTGTCCTAATGCTTCCCATGAAGCACTAAACCCAAGGCCATCCAAAATACACCTTGCTCCTTGCTTCTTCTTCTCTTTTTTTTCTTGATTTTTTCTTTTTTTTTTGTATTTTATTAGTATTTTTTGGAATTATGAACTAAAGTTGTTTAAAATACTTTGGGAAAAACTATAAAATACCAACGTACTTTCAAAAAAGTACCAAGTTGAACCATTTACTTTTTTATTGCTTACTTGACCAACGAACTTTCAAATTTTAATTCGACTTGAACCATTTCTTTATACCGTTAGTCTTCATGTGGCAACGTTAGTCCTTTTAGTCAACGAACATTTGCAAAGTTAGTCCTTTTATACTAACGACAGTTTTTAATTAACTAAAAATTGGGTTTTTTCTTACGTTTTAATACTTATTCGCCCGGTTTTACACGTTTTGATCCGTTTTCATACGTTTTTGCCCCGTTTTACACGTATTCATCCGTTTTCTCACGTTTTCGCCTGGTTTTACACGTTTTCATCCATTTTTACACGTTTTCGTATGTTTTTACACGTTTTGGTCCAATTTTATACGTTTTCATCCGTTTTTACACGTTTTCATCTATTTTTACACGTTTTCATCCGTTTTTAATGTTTTCGTCCGGTTTTACACGTTTTAGTCCGTTTTTACTCATTTTTATCCATTTTTCGCACGTACTCGCCCGGTTTTACACGTTTTGATCCGTTTATACATGTTTTCTCTTGGTTTTACGCGTTTTGATCCATTTTTACACGTTTTCATCAGGTTTTACACGTTTTCATTCGTTGTTGCACATTTTCGTCAGCTTTTTACGTTTTCATCCACTTTTACATGTTTTCGTCCGTTCTTACACGTTTTCGTCTGTTTTTACACGTTTTCATCAAGTCATTTTCATCCAGTTCGTGTAAAAACAGACGAAAACGTGTAAAACCAGGCGAATACATGTAAAAAAATGGATGAAAACGTGTAAAACAGACTAAAACATGTAAAACTGGACGAAAACGTGTAAAAAAGGATGAAAACATGTAAAAACGGACGAAAACGTGTAAAACTGGACGAAAATGTGTAAAACAGACGAAAACGTGTAAAATTGGATGAAAACATGTAAAAATAGACGAAACAGGTAAAAACGGACGAAAACTTGTAAAACTGGATGAAAACGTGTAAAAAGAGACGAAAACGTGTAAAATGGATGAAAAAGTGTAAAAACCGGACGAAAACGTGTAAAAACGGACTAACGTTGACTAAAAGGACTAACGTTGCCACATAAAGACTAACTGTATAAAGAAAAGGTTCAAGTCGAATTAAAATTTGAAAGTTCGTTGGTCATGTAAGCAATAAAAGAGTAAATTGTTCAATTTGGTACTTTTTTGAAAATGCGTTGGTATTTTATAGCTTTTACCCAAATACTTTCTGAGCTTGATAAAGCTTACAAATGACTTATATGAGCTTAATGGGACAGTAAAACAACATTTTACCAAGAATTATACTATAATGAGAATTTTAAGGATTATGAGCAAAATCTGAATTTGAACTAGGAACTTGAAAATTGGATTAACTGAACTTTGAAATACAATAATAGAACTTAGAAAACACTAATAAAGCTGGAATTAACACTTGGAAAGATAAGTTACACTATTTCGTCATTACAAATTAAACTAAGAACTACTACTAACTACTAACTAATTATCTCTGCTTCTTTCTTCCCTTTATAGTGACCATTTAGCGTTTTGAGCCCCACTGAACATTTCCCAACAATAATATTGACCATTGGATGAGTGAAAACGATCCTAGCCCTCCACATAATTTTGGTGGGAAAATTGTTTATAGCAAGTAGTGTCTGATAACTTGTGAGGGGAAGGAAGCATTAAATACTTGTTGTTTTGTTGTGTTTGGAGGGGGGAATAAAGGCAGAGGGGGTGGCCAAGTTGGTGTAGGTGATGGAATGGATTTATAGGTCAAGTGGGAGGGAGATGATGTAGCAGGGTGTTGGTTTGACCGGATTGACCAAGGGGATTTAGATTGGGCTTGGAAGGTTGGGCTTGGGTGGACTAGGTATAGGGATTGGGTTTAATTTATTTTTTGGTTGGGATTATTTAAGGGTTAAGGATAATAAAGGGTCCAGTTTGGTTTGTAGTTTAAATAAGCCCAAGGACCAAAGTTGTAATTAGCTGAAGGTTTAGGGGCCTGATTTGGTAATTTTCCAAAAGTTATCCAAGGGATAATTCTTGCCATATTTCGATTATATAAGGACCATAATTGAATATTTTCCAAAATTAACACCCAGGGACTATTTCTGCCAATCTTTCAAAGTTGAGGGACTAATCTTGCAAATTCTTCAAACTTTTCACCAAAGGACCAATTATGACAACTTGTGACTTCCCAAGGACCTTTGTTGACTTTTCTTCCAAAACAAATGCTCAGAGGCCAATTCTGTCAATTTTTGAAACTTGAGGGACCATTTCTGCCAATTCTTCAAACTTTTGCTCTAAGGACTGTTTCTGGCATTCTGTGATTGCTCGTTTTTGTCCTTTTTGGCCTGATTTATGCCAATTTCTGAAATACCCATTCCTGCACGATCACAAACACAAAAAACAATATCTTTGGCATTTATGGTTAGTTTGTGTCTGTTTTGGTCTTAATTTGGCCAAAAAAAAGGTGTGTGAATAAGCACACACCAATCACTATGAACTAACTCATTGTTCCTAAGGGGAAGCGAAATATTCACAACATCATATGCATACTTTTTACAAGCACAAAACTTTGAAACAACATTATCACATGTAGTAATTGGCATTTTCCGTTTCACTTTGGCCTTTAGATTCTCAATTTCATTGCCCAAACAAGTTATTTTTTCATTATTTTTCTCACGTGTGATTTTAATTGAATCAAATAACTCTTTGTAACGCTGTTTGGCATTTGATATTTCAGTTTGAAGCCACTTATTATCATGATGTAATTTATTAATGGTGTCTTGAAAATGGAAATTTTGAGAATCTAAGGACGATGGCTTATTGGTGTCAGTCACTTCACACTTGTTGGACTTTAATTGGGCTATTTGCGCCCTCAACTTTCGAATCGTGTTTGTGTGAGCTTGGATTTTCATCCCGTTTGGCTAATTCAAAATATGCATCAAATTCAGGAGCATCCAAAGATGTCTTGGCATTTGAGATTTTAATTCTTTCTTCTAAATGTTGATACTTTAATTGCAAATTAAGATTATCAACCTCTAGTTTTGAAAAGTGCCTAACCATGTTATCATGGTCATCATTTTGAATTTTTTCTTGAAATTTTAAATTCTCCCCCTCAAGGTCAACAACACGATTCTGGAAAATATTCAATGCAACAGACATCTCATGAAATTGATAAGCAGATAAGGCAGAATCAATAGCAGTATAGAATACATCTTGTGTAATACATCTAGCAATCAAATTCTCATTTGTGATGATAATGTTTTTCTTTTCAATTTCACAGCATTTGAGATCAATTGCAATTTGTTTTCCCTAATTTTCCACATTTTTAAACACTTCTTTCATTTCTTTCACTTCAGTTTCAAGGGTTTTTTGCATACCCTCAAAATGTTCTTTAAGTAGTTTAAAAAAATGGTATAACCTCAGTTAAGTAACACTCTTTCTTTTGTTCAAATCCCCTTTCCCCTTCATTAATTCCCATTGGTGTAATTCTCTTCTTACATGTTTTATCAAAATCAGCAAACATTTGACAAAGAATATAGATACTAATAAGATTTTTACATTTCGTGGGAAGTGCTAGCTGAATTAAGTGCATGGGTGTATTGGGAGGGTACACCGTTGGTGTAGCTATCTTTCTAGGAGTTTGGGCCTTAAGTTCTTCGGCTTTCATTTTTTCTGAATCTAAATGCAAAAATATCTGTTCTGGTGTCAACTTAGTTTGAGGCACAAAGATAGCTATTCGGTTCTCCTCAGAATAATCGTGGGGCTTAATATTGACACGTTTTTTTTAATGTACTGGGGATCCTTGATTTTCTCAGCTAATTTCCCTCTATTTATTACTTCAATCTCATCACTTTCTTCAAAGGATGACACATCGGGAGGGGCATGACCATGTGTAAGCATAACATTTGCATCAAATAAAGCAAGTTGGGCATCTCTAACGCTCCTAAGGGGGGGTTAGATTTAGGTTCACCTACATCTTTTTCACTATGTTCATCACACAGCTTTTTATGCTTTTGTATCATTTGAGTAGCTTGGATGGTTTGACCTTGTGTGTACAACTTGTTTTCAAGCTTAATTTTTAACGTCTGAAGTCTGGAAAAATCATTTAAGATTTTAGTTTCTTTTTCTTTGAAATCGTGTTTCAATGCAATTACACTTTCTTGAATCTCCTGTTTTTGTTTAACAGACTGATCAAGTTGTTTTTGTAAAGAATATAACTCCCTTTTTAACGTTTCTTCCTTCAAGTTACGTTCAGTTATAAATGTACGCATTTGCCAATCCATTTTCTGCTCACGTTCGGTTAGTTCAAATTTTGCCCTTTGTTCATATATGGACACTTGATCTTTCAGCATATTAAGTCTAGTAGTTAAAGAGTCATCGGGAACAGAGGTGAATTCATCCAACTCACATACATCATCTATAACAGAAGATGCACTGCTTGGTACAACAAACGCTTTGTTGTGTTTCACAAACTGTTCATATGGGATAACATTGTTGTTTCCCATATTAGCAGTATCTAATTCCATGGTGTTCGTTTGTTGTACTTAGTTAGGAATCTTTTGTTTAGGCATCACATAATCATTGTCAATTGATGTGTGGTTTTGCAACCTTGCAAAAGGTTTTACTTCTCAAGGGATCTTGAGAAGCTTGCAATCCCCACCAGGCAGTGTACCTGACCAATGTAGCATAGTGTAGTGGCAAGTACTAGGGGATTGGTCGTTCTCTCAGGGAATAGTGTCGTTAGGATTAAAACTTAATTAAACTAGTTCTAGAGGTGAGGGATGATTCTTTTTGTATTTTTATAGTTTTTTTAGAAAGCAAGTAAAATCTCGGGTATTGGAAGAGTGGGCGGAATTAGTTGCTAGTCAACTAACCCAAATAACTACAAATGCAATAAAAATAAAATAACACGAAAGTAAATATTGAGAAAAACAATAATGAGAGAAACGTGTTTACTTAGATTTCACTACTCCCTAGCTATCTTTCATTAGTTGAATAGTTTGTTACAATTGCGTGGATGACGCGTTATATTCCTTAATACCATTCGTGGGGTCGTGTACGATCTTCCCCAACTCTACAAGTTTCTACCTCTTCCTATGTCGAGCCGACAACTAGCTCCTAACATGCCTCCTTAGTAGTCACTCATGCATTAAATACAACCATTAAAATCATAGTACACATCCGATTCATGTTTCTTAAGACTTCAAGCATGTTACCAATTGGAAGTCTGCCAGTTTTCATAAGCCTAACATCGATATCATTCATACAATACAATTAATAACAAACAATCAACCAACAATCAATAGCTAGGTTTCATTACATCTAAGCAAACACAAACAAACCTAGCCTAGCATGTTAAAGTAAATACAAGCATAAGATAGAATCAAACAACACATAGACATATTGAATGATTATTGGAAGACTTATCTTTATTGAAACATGAATGAAAGAAGGGTGAAAAACCCTGTAAAATTCGACCTAGGGTTTGTCCCAAAGTTCTTCCAAAAGTTCTCTCTCCAATGAATGAAAATTAGAAAACTATATACAGAGAATACACATCTGACGGTGTCACGTTATAATCCTGACGCCTTCAACTAGCCGACAATATTTTTCTCGTATTTCCTAGATCCAGATCTGACGACGTCATGTGTAAATTTGTTCTTGGCCGTCACGTGTAATTTTGCTCTTGATGTCCTTGGTGACGCCGTCACTCTTTAACTTCCAAAAATGTTCTGGCGCGTCTCGTATAACTTTTTATCCACCTCTTTGCCAATACGTGACGCCGTCACCTCCAAAGCGTGACGCCGTCAGGTGCTATTACCAGCTTGATTTGGAGATTTTTCCGTTTTCTTCACTTTTCGCTCCAAAAACGTCCAAAATGCTTCCTTTTCCAGATTTCTTCTCCAAAGTACCTAAAATGACAAAAGGAATGATTTGAGGCAATATTTGATCAAATAATCATTACTTAGGGCTTAAATGACCCCCTAAAAGCGTTACACTTTTCGTCTCATCAAATACCCTTATACTTGAGTTTTGCTTGTCCTCAAGCAAATGCGCTTTTATTCTAATCAAAATACAAGCTAGGGGTCATTTAACACTAATATATTAGTAATTGCTACAAATAATCGTTCCACTTCAACCAAAACAAGCACGGAAATTATACACTAGCACCTCACAAATAGTGTTTAGATACCCACATCTCTCGGGGCGTAATAAAAGTATATATCACAATATGAAAATGGAAAATGTCTATCACTACCTGTCATAGCACATAGATTACCATAGGTATGGGAAAGGATCAAAACTCCACCACTTGGCGTAAGCACCTAGGATAAACTATCAAAGAGGTCTTTTAAAGAGTTGTAACGTGAGGTGTAGGGATATGATAAACACAGTTTTGTTGGATAAAGGCAATCTTTACTGGTGGCAAGTTAATCATCTTGGTCAATTACATGTACAATGTGGCGTTGCTAAGCCAAGACTCGACTAGACTTAAGCTAATCATAAACTAACAAAAACATAAAATAAACATAAAAGAAAACAGGATGGTAGTCCGTATGTTTTTTCTCTTTTTCTTTTTCTATTTTTTTTTTCTTTTTTCTTGAATTTTTTTATTTTTTTTTTCTTCTTTTTTCCCCATACACTCTTGCCCTACCATCCAAAATAATACATCGTAGGGAATTTGCATTCCCCTTACACTTGAACTTTTACATACTTTACAATCAACTATTCTAATGACTCGAATTAAGATAATCAAAACACTTGTAGTACTCTTTAGATATTAACGCACATATGGGGGTAATAATTGACGTCTTCCCCAATACTCCATAGCAATAGTGCTTTACCAATGATTCTCAATCGTCCCAAAACAATATGTACAAGATATGACTCGACTTAGCAACCATTTAATCGATTAGATAATTAACTAAGGGTTTAAATACGTAACAATAATGCACTAAAGATGAGTGCATACAAGGAAGGCTAAGGCAATTTGGGTGTACATTTGGGGTGGATTGTAAACAAATTCTTCCTTTAAGTAAAATGCTTAAAGTTAGAAACGAAAAAGATAGGCTCGGAGGGGTGTACTAGGGGTATCATGTACTAAAAATGAGTACATCGCAAAGGTGTGAGAAAAATTAATTGACTTTACTAGTCAAGTAATTATGACTTCATTGGTCTAGTAATTATGATACGGGTTTAACACAAGGGTGATCCTAATGCCTCTTATCATGTAGTAAATCCTACTACACGAATGTAGTCTCACTAGCGGTCTCGAGATGCATCACTAATGCAAGTTCTAGAATCTAAGTACTACCGGTACACTCATAAGCATCTTTTCCTAACAAATCTAGGGGCGAACCTCACATATTTGGGGTGGAAAATTTTGAGTGGTACGGTTTTCGTGCTAGTCATACAACTCCTATCCATGAGACGCTCATTAAGGCTAAGGCTTCACTCTTAAATGTTGTAAAAAATTTTAAATTTGGCGCTAAAATTACCTAACAAGTGTTTCTCTTAGTTTTTTTACACATCTACTATTGAACAAACAAACTCAAGTGCAATTGCATTCTCTAAGGTATCATCATTGTTAGGAATACAAATATTCCTGTAAAAGTCTCGATCACCTAATTATTGTAATAGCATTAAGTTAGCTCGTAGTTAGTTAAGTTATTAGTTAGTTAGTATTAGATTAAGTAACATCGTAGAAGAAGGACGGGTCTTTACCCACTGTATGCCTGATCCACAGCCCGGGTGTGGGCGTTTTAGTTTTTCTATGTTAGGACTATAAATACCCCTCTCCACATGTGGAGAGAGTTGGACCTTCTCACAATTCTTAATTTAAACATCACATTTTCTCTCAAGGTTCCAAGTTCTCTCATCCTCCTTTCTCTCTTAATTCAAACGCCACACTAATCACAAGAACCATCATGTTTGTGACTTGATTGATATTCTACAATTGGTATCAAGAGCAAAGGTTTCATCTTAGGGCCTTGGTGAATCTTATTTTGTGTGGTTTTGTGTGTTAGTAGTGCTTTTATTGAAAACATCTTGGTGTGAATTATCTAGTGTTAGTTTACATGTTAGAGGTGTACTTGTATAATCATTTGTGTTAGGGTTACATTATTTCTCAGTTGGTTTTGCTATTTCACATGTATTTTTGAAGATTGGATTGGGTTTAGGTCGAAATTCATAGTTGCGGTTACCTCTACTATTTCATTTCTTTGTTGCGGTTTGCTCCAGACTTCTGTGGTTAGTTGTCTGCGATTACTATTCTGAGTTAAAGGACAAATCACAAGGATAGTGACAGATTTGGACTATTGTAGACTGCGACTAGTTCCTGCGGTTAGGTGGTCTGCGGTTAGTATCTGTGGTTTGCTGACTGCGTCTAGCTTCTGCGATTAAGTGGTATGTGTCTTAGTCTCTGCGGTTTGCTACTTGCTGTGGTTAGTGACTTGTGTGTAACCCATCTTGTGGTTTGTGTACTCTGCGGTTAGTTGCTCCCTGCGGTTAACTCAACTTGTGATTACCTCTCCTTGTGGTTACCTACCTTGCGGCTATCTTTCCCTGCGATTTGCTTACTTTGCGTTTAACTCCTACTGCGATCTGTGCATATTGTTGCGACTGTCTCAAATTATTTGGCAATTTACTAAGTGATGAGATTCATGTGATTGGGTAATCATTTTGCAATACGTGAATTGTTGTAACTTTAATCATTTCAATTAATCTAATTGTGATCTGACGTTGTGAGTTAATCCTTACGACTTGACTAATCTCAATTGGATATATTGCAACTTGACTTGTCACAACTTAACATTTGATGCAAACTGTGACTCATCTGGTATCTCTCTATTAGTTTTATCCGCTGAATATATCTTCCGGTTTCTTTTGTTGACTTTAGTAAAATCCCTAGAAAGAATCATTTCTTGGTTTAAGTCACTAAAGCTGTAAAATCCCGTTTGAAGACTTTGAGATGTCGACAGTCTCAGATGACATTCAAGCTGCTGGGTCCGACACCCGACCTCCAATGCTAGATAGGACAGACTATGAATCATGGGCACAAAGAATCAGATTGTATTGCTTGGGTAAAGAAAATGGTGAGAACATTCTGCGATCTATCGATGAAGGTCCTATGCAGATGGGTACAACCAGAGATGATATCTCCACTGCTGAGGATGGTACGGTCGTCCAAGGAATTGATAGACCACGCACTTACAATGATCTCAATGATGTTGAAAAGAAACGCTATGATGCTGACATTAGAGCCTCCAACATCGTGATACAAGGGTTACCCAAGGATGTGTACAAGCTGATCAACTTTAAAACTGAAGCCAAAGCTGTGTGGGACAATGTCAAAATGCTTCTGTCTGGATCGGAGCTGACCAAGGAAGACCGTGAATCTCAATTATATGATGAGTTTGAGCATTTTAAAATGAATCCTGGTGAAAACATTACCGACTATTATGTAAGATTTCACAAGCTGGTTAATAGCATGAGAATGATCAGGATGACAATGCCCAACATTCAACTCAACTCTAAGTTTGTGAACAACATATCACCTGAGTGGGATCGTTTTGTTACAGCTGTCAAGCTCAACAAAGGATTGAGAAATACGAACTATGAACAATTGTTTGCATATCTACAACAACATGAGAAGCATGCAGCATATGATCGTCAATTAAGGGAGAAGCTCAATCCAACTGTCACCAATGACCCACTTGCTTTCATGACCAGTATATTGCCAATCAACCAACCTGTGTCATATGTAGATCACTCATCTCCACAATCATCGGCTGCCATGAATACCCATCTCGATTCAGGGTACTCTCATACTGATAAGATGATTGACAATCTTTCCAATCAAGTATCTCTGCTGGTTCAACATTTCAGGGCTGCACTCCCTCCTACCAACAATCAACTCAGAACTTCCTCCAATCCACGCAATCAGGCTATTGTGGAAGATGGTAAAGTAATGGTACAGAACGTTCAGGGTAGACAAAATTTGAATCAAAGGAATGTTGTACAGGGTAACTTTCAGAACAGAGTTGGAAATATGAATCAGGGACAAGGAAGGCAACCAAAATGCTACAACTGTGGTGGTTTAGGTCACATCGCCAGAAACTGCACTCAGCCAAAACGTCCTCAAAACTCAGACTACTTCAAGGACAAAATGTTGCTCATGCAAGCTCAAGAGAATGGAGCTGTGCTTAGTGAGGAAGAATTGGCTTTCATTGCTGGGGATGATGGAAAGACATTCGATGATGATGTGGATGAACAACCAGTTCAGGACTTAGCTCTTAATGATCCAAACATTTTCCAAGAAGAAGATTGTGATGCTTTTGACTCAGATGTTGATGACGAACCCACTGCTCTGACAATCTTCATGGCTAATCTATCATCTGTTGTCTCACCCACACAACAATCTGGTCCATCCAAATCATCCATCATATATGAGGTACTAAAATTATATGATAAATGTGCTGTCAATGATGAACAAAAGACCTTCAATGATATACGACGAAATAATGTTTGTGAATCAAATGAGGCTGAATTGGAAACCATTAATGTGTTTCCAACTAAGCAACATTCGGATCACGACAGTAATTCTGACGTATCTTGTGGAAAGTCTTCTGTTGTGTGTGATTATGATGTGATGCATCAACAAACGATATGTAACGAAGTACAACAAACAGACGTTGCTGAATTAGATACTGCAAATTTGGGGAATAGCAATATTGTCCCATATGAACAATATATGAAACACAACGTCGTTTCTGTTGCACCAAGTGATATATCCTCTGTTGATGACGAAATGTGTGAATTAGATGAGTATACTGTTGTTGCACCTGATGACACCCTAACCACTAGGATAAATACTCTTAAGGATCAAGTAAGGTTCTATGAACAACGTGCGAAATTTGAGCTAACTGAACGTGAACAAAAAATGGAATTGCAAATGCATGCCTACATCACTGAACAAAATTTGAAGGATATGGCCTTTAAACAAGAGATTAAATCTTTTCAAAATCAACTTGAACGTGCTTTTAAGGAAAAACAGGAAATTCAGGATAGTTTAATTCTCCAAAAAAATGAATTTCAACAAAAGGAAACTAAATTGTTAAACGAATTTTCCAACCTTAAGCAGTTGAAACAAACTTGAAAACAAGTTGTATGTTCTAGGCCAAACACCTCAACCAGCTCAAATGGTGGAAAAGCACATGAAACTGCGGGATAAGCATAGTGATAAGGATTTAGGGTTGCCTAAAACAAACTTTCTTAAGAGCTTTAGAGACTCTCAACCTGCCCTCTATGATGCTAAGGTTATGCTTACACCCAATCATGATCCCCCAAATAGTTGGTCCGATAAAGAATTGGATGAACTTGATTCTACCAATAGAGAGAGATTTGATAAAAAAAAAAAAAAAAAAAAAAAAAAAAAAAAAAAAAAAAACGAAGGATCCAAAGTGCATTAAACAACGTGTCATTGTTAAGCCCCATGATTATTATGAACAAAACCGAGTGACTGTGTTTGCACCTCAAACTAAGTTATCACCAGAACATGTATTTTGGCCCTTAGATGTTGAGAAGTTAAAAACAGAGGAAATTAAGGCTAAAACACCTCAAAAGTTAGCTGCCCCAACGGTGTATCCCCCCAATACACCAATGCACTTAGTTCAGTTGTCACTTCCCACTCAATGCAAAACTCTTATTAGCATATATGTCCTGTGTCAAATGTTCACTGATTTTGATAAAACATGCAAAAAGAGAATCACACCAACGGGAATTACTGAGGGTGAACGGGGATTTGAGCTAACCAAAGAGTGTTACTTAACTGAAGTCATCCCATTTTTTAAACTAATCAAAGAACACTATGAGGGTTTACGGCAATCCCTTGATGTTGAGCTAAAGGAAATGAAAGAAGTGTTTAAAAATATGGAAAATGAGTGTAAACAAAAAGCAATTGATCTTCAGCATAGTGAAATTGCCAGGAAAAATATTCTCATCATGAATGACAATTTGATTGCTAAATGTATTACGCAAGATGTGTTCTATACTGCTACAGATTCTTCTCTTAATGCTTGTCAGTTTCATGAAATGTCTATTGCTTTGAATAACCTTCACAATCGTGTTGTTGAGCTTGAGGGGGAGAATGTGAAATTGCTTGAAAAAATTCAAAATGATGATCATGACAACATGGTCAAGCATCTTTCTAAACTAGAAGTTGATAATCTTAACTTACAATTAAAATATCAACATTTAGAAGAAAAAATGAAATTATCAAAGGCCAGGACATCTTCTGATGCTCCAGAATTTGATGCATATTTTGAATTAGCAAAAAGGGATGAAAAAATTCAAGCTCACACGAACACGATCCGGTTATTGAGGGCTCATATTGCCCAACTGAAGTCTCCAATGAATGCTGTGATCGACACCCATAAACCAATGTCTGCAGATTCTCATAAGTTTCAACTTCAAAACACAATCAGCTTACTCAGACATGAAAATGATTGTTTTCAAGCTGAAAATTTTAAAGTTAAACAACATTACAAAGAGTTATATGACTCTATTAAAATCAGTCGTGATAAAACCAATGAAAAAATAACTTCTTTGCTTAATGAAATTGAGAATCTGAAGACAAAGGTGAAAAGTAAAATGTCGGTTACTGTAAGTGACAATATCGACTCTGTGGTTTGTAAATGTAAAAAAGATGCATGTGAGGCTGTTTTTTCCCCTTCCCCTTAAGAACAATGAGCTAGTCCATAGTGATTACCTTAGACATCTTAAGAACTGCCTTGACATGACCCGTGAAACCATTGAAGAAGATAGAATGGTGAGTCCATCTGATAACTACCTATCGGATGTTTGCTTTCTCACCAAACGGTCACAAGAGTTGTTAGAATATGCCATAGGTACATGTCCCAAGATTTCCAACATGCGTGATAGAAATGGCACATCCACATCTAGAAATTTGAAGAAGCATGTTATATTTGATATACCTTTGGCTAGTTCTGAGCATAGCACATCATCTCCTAGAAACCAGGCAACTGTGCAACAATCTAATGTTTCCATCGTCAATTCTACAGGAGTAATCAGTGTCACTAAAGCTAGCGGGTCAAAGCCTAAAGGCAATACAAGGAATGATAGGACTTCGCCTGCTAAGAGTGATCAAGGGAAGAAAGTAGAAGACCACCTTAGGAACAATAAGATTGATTTGAATGAAAAGAATCATGTTGATTCTAGTATTTGCGTTAAACGTACTGTAATTAATTCGAATTCTAATGCTACTTGCAAGTCTTGTAATGGATGTTTAATTTCTGGTAATCATGATGAATGTGTTGTGTCCTTTCTGAAATCTTCCTATAAATCTGCTAAGACATACAAACAGGAAAACAATACTTGGAAAGCAACAGGAAAAGTTTTTAATAATGTAGGATATCAGTGGAAACCTACTGGAAGAAAATTCACTCTAGGAAATCAATGCCCTTTGACTTACATGCCCGACCCTAAGTCTTTAGAGGTTAAGAGATGGAAGGCTACTGGTAGAAAATTCCCTTTAGTGACCCATTGCCGTGATAGTAAGCCAGCCAATTCCACTAGTATCAGTTCATCTTTAAGAACCAATGAAACTACTGATCATGTTTTTGTTAAATATGTGTGTGCTAACCAATTGGATCCTAATTACACCTGGGGATCCATGTTTTTCAGTCATCCATATCTGTCTAGTTTCAAATGCAGGTCGTACAAATCGTCCTGTGGTATTTGGACTCAGGCTGCTCAAAACATATGACTGGGGACCGCTCTCGGCTCAGAAATTTCATGAAAAAGTTTATCGGGACAGTTAGATTCGGTAACGACCACTTTGGAGCTATTTTGGGGTATGGTGATTATGTGTTTGGTGATAGCGTGATTTCTAGAGTTTACTATGTGGAAGGACTTGGGTACAACTTATTCTCTGTTGGACAATTTTGTGATTCGGATCTCGAAGTGGCCTTCAGAAAACACTCATGTTTCGTTAGAGAATTGGATGGAGCTGATCTTCTTAAAGGAAGTCAAAGCACAAATTTGTATACCATCTCTATTGAAGACATGATGCGGTCCTCTCCCATTTGCTTGCTCTCTAAGGCCTCAAAGAGCAAATCGTGGTTATGGCACCGTCGCTTAAACCACTTGAACTTCGGCACCATTAATGAACTTTCCCGTAAAGATCTTGTTCGAGGCATGCCTAGATTGAAGTATGAAAAAGATCATCTCTACTCATCATGTCAATTGGGTAAAAGTAAGAAACAAACTCATAAACCAAAACCCACCAATTCCAACACTGAACTACTCCATACCCTTCACATGGATCTGTACGGACCCATGAGAGTACAAAGCTTCAATGGGAAAAGATATATTCTTGTTATTGTGGATGATTACTCACGATTCATATGGGTGAAGTTTTTAAGATCTAAAGATGAAACTCCTGAAATCATCATCAAAATAATCAAGAAGTTGCAAGCAAGGATTAATAAAACTGTTAGAATCATTCGCACTGACAATGGAACTGAGTTTGTTAATCGTCAACTCACTCAATTTTATGAAAGTATCGGCATCAGTCATCAGAAGAGTATTCCTCGAACTCCTCAACAAAATGGAGTTGTTGAAAGAAGGAATCGCACACTAGTTGAAGCTGCTCGCACTATGCTGATATTCTTAAAAACACCAATGTTTCTATGGATGGAAGCTATTGCAACTGTATGCTACACTCAAAATCGGTCATTAATTCATCCTCTCCACAACAAGACACCGTATGAGCTGGTGCATCTCAAAAAGCCTGATCTCTCGTTTCTTCGTGTATTTGGTGCCCTGTGCTATCCAACTAATGACAGTGAAGACTTAGGGAAGCTTAAAGCTAAGGCTGATATTGGGGTATTCGTCGGTTATGTGACAGATCGAAAAGGGTACCGAATCTACAACAAAAGAACCCGACAAATCATGGAAACAATCCATGTCATGTTTGATGAGCTGACAGAGCATACGGCTTCAGGACACACCAGTTCTGGACCCTCACCAAATCTCTTGTCTCCTGGACCAATAAGTTCGGGACTTGTACAGCCCTCCAAACCCGTCACTTCTTATGTTCCGCCTACTTGTGAAGAATTGAAGAAGTTATTTGACCCCATGTTTGATGAGTACTTTGAGTCGCAGCAACCTCAAACTCCTGAACAACAAGCTGCAGAACCTAATGATATGGCTGTTGATGCTTCTCGTGTCACAAATGATCCATCCACTTCCATTTCACTTGATCAGGATGCTCCAGAATTTAGCAACTCCCAACATGTGTCAAATGAACTTTCTTCCTCTGAAAGTCAAGAAGCGACAACCAATAATTCATGTGAAAACAATCCTTTTACCCCTCCTGAAGATGAACCATTTGTCAATGTGTTCGCTCCCGAACCATCCCCCGAAACATCAGCATCAGGAGAATCAAATTCTACCATATATGTTCACTATCCACAACCTCATGAACATCTCAGAAAATGGACCAATGATCACCCAATTGATAACATCATAGGTAATCCCTCACGACCAGTGTCCACCAGAAAACAGCTTGCTACCGATGCCTTGTGGTGCTTCTTCAACTCCGTATTATCTAAAATCGAACCCAAAGATTTCAAGGATGCACTTGCCAAAGTATCCTGGTTCACTGCCATGCAAGAAGAAATCCATGAGTTAAATTTCCTTGATGTATGGGAATTAGTACCACCACCTGAATGTGCTATGATTATCGCTCTCAAATGGATTTTCAAAGTTAAGCTTAATGAGCATGGTGATGTGTTGAAAAACAAGGCTCGATTAGTTGCAAAAGGATACAGTCAATAAGAGGGTATTGACTTTGAAGAATCGTTTGCTCCTGTTGCTCGTATTGAGGCCATTAGAATCTTTCTTGCCAATGCTGCCAGCAGTAACATGATTGTTTATCAAATGGATGTTAAGACAGCCTTCTTGAATGGGGACTTAAAAGAGGTGGTTTATGTTTCTCAACCTGAAGGTTTCATGGACCCAGAAAGACCAAATCATGTATATCGCTTAAAGAAGGTACTCTATGGTCTCAAACAGGCTCCTAGAGCCTGGTACGACACGCTTTCCAAATTTCTCCTTGCAAATCGATTCACCAAGGGTGTAGTTGATCCTACCTTGTTCACTAGGAAGACTGGTAACAACCTACTTCACGTTCAAATCTATGTTGATGATATCATCTTTGCATCATCTGATTCCAAGGAATGTGATCGCTTTGCTACGGAAATGAGTTCCTAGTTTCAAATGTCTATGATGGGACAAATGTCCTTCTTCTTGGGGTTACAAATCTCACAAAACCCGAGCGGCATCTTTATCAATCAAGCCAAATATGCTAGTGACATCCTCAAGAAGTTTGGCTTTGATTCAAGTGACACAGTTGATACACCCATGGTTGAAAGATCCAAACTCGATGACGACTCAGCAGGTGTAACCATTGATCAGACCAAATATAGAAGCATGATTGGATCTCTCATGTACCTCACTGCAAGTAGGCCAGACCTTCTTTTCGTCGTATGCATGTGTGCCAGATATCAATCCAAGCCCACCAAAAATCACTTGGAAGCAGTTAAGAGAATATTTAGATATCTCCAAGGGACGATCCACATGGGTCTTTGGTACCCTAAAGACAATGCA
Source organism: Artemisia argyi (assembly GCA_030686995.1). NCBI lineage: Eukaryota > Viridiplantae > Streptophyta > Magnoliopsida > Asterales > Asteraceae > Artemisia > Artemisia argyi. The sequence goes on from CM060703.1 coordinate 132,508,787, forward strand.
ATGGCTCTCACGGCCTACTCTGATGCTGATCATGCTGGGTGTCAAGATACTCGCAGAAGCACTTCTGGAGGTGCTCAATTCTTGGGTAAGAAACTTGTCAGCTGGTCATCCAAGAAGCAGATGTGCACTTCAATATCATCCATAGAAGCTGAATATATATCCATGTCCTCGTGCTGTGCTCAAATTTTGTGGATGAAATCACAACTATCAGATTATGGGTATAACTTCAACAAAATTCAGATGTATTGTTATAACAAAAGTGCCATTGCTCTGTGTTGTAACAATATCCAGCACTCCAGAGCCAAGCATATAGACATTCGTCATCACTTCATCAGAGAACAAGTAGAGAAAGGGATAGTGGAACTCTACTTTGTGAGAACGGAGTTTCAGCTGGCTGATATATTCACAAAGGCTCTTTCTCGGGAACGATTTCAGTTCATTCTCCCACGAATTGGGATGAAGAGTCTCACTCCAGAAACTCTTAAGTCTCTTCAAGAAGAGAATGATGATTGAAGGATTGGCTTCACATATCCTTTGTATATAAGATTTATCAAAAAGAAAAATAGAAAAATATAAACCTATAAAAACCATAAAAATCTGAAAAATCATAAAAATCCAAAAATATTCTTCTCATGACATGTCTCTTGTGTAATCAATATTATGTACGTTTCTAGAAATGTCATTCAACAATGACACGGAATCATACATATGCTTGAGCAAGAGTTTTTCAGTTTCTGAATAAAGTCTTTTTCAAAAACATGTCGTTTCTCAAAACATTCTTCAAAATATGGCTTGCAGTCATTTCAGGCTGTAACCCGGACTTCAAAAATATGGCTTGCTATTACTTCAGATAGTAACCCGCTTTTCAAAATGGGGAAAATACGTCGCCAAAAAGACGGTTGTTCCTTTTACCGGGTGAAGTTCACTTGGGCATGGATTACTTTATATCCATGTTTCCTCGATCTAATGTACGCTTCAGTGCATTATTTCTTGATAAAGAAGAGAAATCTTCTTTTTATCGCCAAATACTTTCCCTTCTATGATTTTTCCGGAAAGTATTTGTGCAAAACTTGGTGGTACCATGAGATTTTGATTGAAAATCAAATTGAATCTAAATTTTGATAAATTTTTTCACTCAATCAATGACTTTAATATTTTATGAAAATATTTCAGTTTTCACATCCATCATTGATTGAGGGGGAGAGTGATTTTTCTCAAAATTTTATGTATCATCAAAACTCTTCACTCTTTGTACAAAACCGTCCAACAAAACGATTTGTGATGGTTATGTGTCAGAATGAGAACATTTTCAAAGAGTTTTCGTTAAAACTTCAAATCTTTTGTAAACTCGTCAAATCTGACACATAACAACCTCCCTCACAGAGTGAGGGGGAGCATAAATAAGTTCATGTTATCAGAAAATATTCAAATTGACCGCATTTCTCTCCTAAACGTTTTCTAACTTATTTAAATCAATTGGGATCCAAAATCTCAAAAGATTTGAAATTTTTGATCGGGGGAGAGAATGTGATTTAAATATGAAATCTGATAATCAAAAGTGATCTTTTGGACTCAATAAATAGGCTCCCACATATGTGCTAAACACTGTCAAATATCAATGCACATATTGAGGGGGAGCAAAAGGCGTTTGTGGAAGTAATACCAAAGACCGACCATTTATATTTATGCGTGGAGTTATAAGGATGGTTAAGGTTAGGTATGAATTCCCATGCTCCACCAAAACCGGAAGGATCTTCCCAGGGACAATCCTCTAGATAGATTAGAAGTCCTTAGGGATGATTAAAAAAAAAGGAGTAAAGTGAGAAAGGGAAGAGTGCGGACTGAGATAGAGCTAGGACTGGAACAAACCCAACAAGGTTCTAGTGATGAAGTCTCGGTAAGCACTGAAGGGGTTGAAGAATGAAAAAGAAATGAAATGTGAAAAGGGTGAAAAGAAATGGCCCTCCAAATATTCAACCTTAGGGCAGAAACCGGGTTCAACTTCATATGCTACTAGTGGTTACTAAGGTAACATTAGTATTGAAGACAAGACGTCATGGACCGAGTGACGCACTGCACTAAACTTCCCAACCACTCAAGTTCTCTTAAAAGAGCTTGTTTCATTCTCACGGGGAACCCTGTGCAATGTATCGACCGCTCATTGCGAGCTATGTTGATACCTAAAACAAGAGACGCCTCCCCAGTCTCCAGGAGCGGATCAAAACGCACTATTGAGTCTAGAGCCATGAGATCGTCCATAAATCTCGATAGGAAACATTCCAAATATGCTTATTGTTTCACACAATGTGGAAAATAAGATAAAATATTTAGAGTTCTACGCATTATCCTTGTGGTATTGCCAGAACATCCGAGTGATATGAAAATATTCACAATGAAGATGGAAATCCTTCTAGGGCAAACCTCTCTCAATCTCTTGGTAGGTGACATGTGAGATCCATCCTGGATCAATGATCAAGTGATAACTGGAAAGCAACAATGGCGCGATTCAACATTGAATCAAACTTGTTCCAGGATATGGATTGACGGATACTTTTGCTAAAACCTTTCAATGTGCTCACAAACTAATTCTTCGAGCACATTGATTGTGTATAATCTTTAAAACAAAAGTATTTTTGATGGAAATGTGATTCAAAGCTTAAAACTCTCGTCGTGTCTCAAATATGTTTAACATATGACACGCGAGTGACTTCTAAAAATCAATTTCTCATCAATCCGTGAATATTTATTCACTGATTCACTCTATCGTGCTGTCTGCGTTGAGACATTCCGGTATGAGAACATGCTAAGTATGAAGATTCCAAAGTGGATTCTTTGGAAAATTCATTACTACAAGCTAGAAATTCTTGTCAAGGAGAGTCCTCTTTAAAAGAGACTCTACCTGATCACAGGTCGGTTATCACAAAACCGGAGGGTAGTCTGTCCTCGGAGAATGAATGACAAAGCCATATTCGTTCTCTATCTTTATTGCTAACTGTTTTATTTCAGGGACACATATAAAGATGGCATTGATGGCTCCTTTTTCTAGCTGAATCAGGTCAATCCATACCTCATGCTCACACATCCTCCTTACTATCAATGACGATGAGAGACTTACTACAACAAATGTTGAGAGACTACCAACAATATTTCCGCAACTCTAATGGAATAAGTCTCCTGATCCATAACTCTAGTGTAATGTCTCCAGATCCATAAGGGTGTGAGCATGATGGTCCTTAAGTCACTACATCACATGAAGGCGATACTACTGTGGATGAGCTTGGAGATTTACTATGGCTGATGATCTCAAAGAAGCTCAAAGATCACATATCACAAAGGTATCCAAATCACAAGTTCGTTGCTTGAAGTACAAAGTGTGCAGAAAAGTGAAGAATCAGAACCTACGAGCTACAAAGACTTATGAATGCTTAAAGATCAAAGAGCTTAATTTCTAAGGTGACCTCTCTTAGGGGGAGATTGTTAGGAATACAAATATTTCTGGAAAAGTCTCGGTCACCTAATTATTGTAATAGCATTAAGTTAGCTCGTAGTTAGTTAAGTTATTAGTTAGTTAGTATTAGATTAAGTAACATCGTGGAAGGAGGACGGGTTTTTACCCACTGTATGCCTGATCCACAGCCCGAGTGTGGGCATTTTAGTTTTTCTTTGTTAGGACTATAAATACCCCTCTCCACATGTGGAGAGGGTTGGACCTTCTCACAATTCTTAATTTAAACATCACATTTTCTCTCAAGATTCCAAGTTCTCTCATCCTCCTTTCTCTCTTAATTCATACGCCACACTAATCACAAGAACCATCATGTTTGTGACTTGATTGATATTCTACAATCATTTACCCTCCCCTTACACTTAGGCTGAACATTGTCCCCAATGTTCAATAAAAAGGATGTAAAAGTAACGAAGGTAAAAGAATGAAACAAATACTCCCCTGATTCGCTCGGTGTAGATAATGTGATAACATGGTTAGATCCTCCTCCAAGAAAATGAATGTTGAAAGCTTCCCTCCAGAAATATAAATCATCTTCTTGTACAATATAACCTGTTAAACCTGAGAAAACAATCATGGTAAACCTCGCATGAAATCGGCGGCAAACTCTATATATATTAAAATCCTAGAAAGAAAATTAAGATATAATGCTTGTGGAATGAATGTTTGCAGATTTCCTGGAGTTTATAAAACTAAAGATTTAACAAAAACTCTAAGACTCCGGCAAAAAAACAAAACTTGCAAAATTTCCATAATTTTACACTTGACGCCGTCAGGTTATAAACCTGACGCCGTCAGAAGTGACCTGCAGAAATTTCATGTTAAGTCTCTAGAAAATTTCTGGGAAAACTCACGCCTTAATTCCTGGAAATCTTGCAAAACATCATTATGACTCGATACAAGCATTTGACTCAAACAATTACTAATATGCACATTCGTTTAATATTGTTGTGATTCATGTTCAAGCTCATTCTTAGAAACAAATTTAGATTTCCCTTACACTTATCTTTTGTGAAATACCTTTATATGTAATCAAGATGAAGTTAAAGACAAAATAAAGCATTTTCACAATTTATTTTGAACCATGAGCCACAAACAATAAAAATAAAACATGCATATGGAAACAAATAAAATCAAACAAACAAACAAATAAAGCTTGGGTTGCCTCCCAAGAAGCGCTTGTTTTTGTTCGAGTCACGCGCCTGACTCTACCCTTATTTAACGAAAATAAGGGAGGTTTTCCCTACGTTTAGGATTAAGTGTGGGTGATAGTAGCAATACACACCCTTAGGGTGGAAATATGCCACGTGAGGAAAGAGTGGTGGATGAATTATATGCTTAAACGGGTGTGCTCCTTTTATCATAACCTTACCTAGTTTATTTGGGTCAATGGGTGAGTTGAAGTTTTCTCCTAAAAAGGGATCATCTTCTATCAATTTCGAGAGACTCCTAGTTGGGAATCCATCTTGACCTAATAAACCTGGTTTAAACCCATAATGTTTCTTATGATCAATCATAATTGGGTGATGTAAGCATGTAAGGTCACGGTTCACTCCTATATTAGCTTCTACTACACAAGGCTTAGAGTCTACTACCTTTATCTCAAGACTACCCGGACTATATGGTTTGATGGGTGGATCGGGACCTTTTTCAGTTCCTAAATTCACATCTAAAGATGGAAGATTAGGTAACGGAATTGGTTGAGGCTCCGGTTCATCAAAACTAGGAACTTCCTTAGAACTAAGAGAAAGGCTGTGACCACAAGTATTCAAACCTATTTCATCTAATTGTGTTTGGTCCAAGGGCTCTACCTCTATTGGGGTTCCTATAGTCTCTTCTACTTCTTCCGGGTAAGTCACGGGCAGTGTGTGTGCCTCAAATGATGGTAGGACTTGTGGAGTACTTAGTGGACTTGGATTTTTCGCCTTATCCTCCATCACATCTAGACCACCTATGTGCTGATTGTGTATTCTGCTAAAGTCAATCCCCAACATGCACCTAGGTATCTCAAATCCTTTTCTATCCATCTCAAATTCTTGGTCCAATTCATAAGAATCATTCTCAATAACTTGATCACTATGTTCTTTTTGCCTAAAGGATTCCTCATGTTCATCATATGTCTTAGCGAAATCTAATCCAAGCATGCACCTAGGTGGTTTGACATCTATCCTAGGTAACGACTTATATGGTGTGTAGGTTTCACTAAATGAGGTATTTTGAGGGTTTGATGGAGCTCCTAAGGTGATTTTTTGAAAATTCTATGCGCTTGGTCTCTTTTCTCAAGGTACTCACTAAAATCAATGCGAGATCCTGTTCTTCTTATTTCAATCCATCTTGATATATCCAAATTAGTATAATTATATTTCTTCATGTAAAACTCTAGTGTCATATTTGGTGGATTCACGTTCTCCATAATGCTGAACGGAAGAGTCAATGGAAAGGTTTTTACGAACAAAGACACAAAGAAAAAGACAGACTAAAGAAATCCTACAAAAAGAAAATAAAAATCTCACTAGAAAGGAATCTAGCAAGTAGACCTAATAAAAAGAAATTTCAACCTAAACAATAACTATTCCCCGGCAGCGGCGCCAAAAACTTGATGCGTGGTTTTGCAACCATGCAAAATGTTTTACTTCTCAAGGGATCTTGAAAAGCTTGCAATCCCCACCAGGCAGTGTACCTGACCGATGTAGTATAGTGTAGTGGAAAGTACCGAGGGATTGATCCTTCTCTCGGGGAATAATGTCGTTAGGATTAAAACTTAATTAAACTAGGTCTAGATGTGAGGGATGATTCTTTTTGTATTTTTATAGTTTTTTTTAGAAAGCAAGTAAAAATCTCGGGTATTGGAAGAGTGCGCGGAATTAGTTGCTAGTCAACTAATCCAAATAACTACAAATAAAATAAAAATAAATAACACGAAAGTAAATATTGAGAAAAACAATGATGAGAGAAACGTGTTTACTTAGATGTCACTACTCCCTAGCTATCTTCCATTAGTTGAATAGTTTGTTACAATTGCATGGATGACGGGTTATATTCCTTAATACTATTCGTGGGGCCGTGTACGATCTTCCCCAACTCTACAAGTTTCTACCTCTTCCTATGTCGAGCCGACAACTAGCTCATAACATGGCCTCCTTAGTAGTTACTCATGCATTAAATACAACCATTAAAATCGTAGTACACATCCGATTCATGTTTCTCAAGACGTTCAAGCATGTTACCAATTGGAAGTCTACCAGTTTTCTTAAGCCTAACATCGATATCATTCATCCAATACAATTAATAACAAACAATCAACCAACAATCAATAGCTAGGTTTCATTACATCTAAGCAAACACAAACAAACCTAGCCTAGAATGTTAAAGTGAAGACAAGCATAAGATAATATCAAACAACACATAGACATATTGAAAGATTATTGGAAGACTTATCTTTATTGAAACATGAATGAAAGAAGGGTGAAAAACCCTGTAAAATTCGACCTAGGGTTTGTCCTAAAGTTCTTCCAAAAGTTCTCTCTCCAATTAATGAAAATTAGAAAACTATATATAGAGAATACACGTCTGACGGTGTCACCTTATATTCTTGACGCCGTCAACTAGCCGCCAATATTCTTCTTGTATTGCCTAGATCCAGATATGACGCCGTCATGTGTAAATTTGTTCTTGGCCATCACGTGTAATTTTGCTCTTGATGGCCTTGGTGACGCCGTCACTCTTTAACTTCCAAAAATGTTATGGCGCGTCTCGTGTAACTTTTTATCCACCTCTTTGCCAATACGTGACGCCGTCACCTCCAAAGCGTGACGCCGTCATGTACTATTTCCAGCTTGATTTGGAGACTTTGCCGTTTTCTTCACATTTAGCTCCAAAAAAGTCCAAAATGCTTCCTATTCCAGATTTCTTCTCCAAAGTACCTAAAATGACAAAAGGATCGATTTGAGACAATATTTTATCAAATAATCACGACTTAGGGCTTAAATGACCCCCTAAAAGCGTTACGCTTTTCGTCTCATCATCAATGACTGAAGATTCTCCATTCGGTACAACAGATTCTTTATTGTGTTTCATATGTTGTTCAATTGGAATCACATTGTTGTATTTCGATTCAACATCATCTGACTCTTCAATGTTTGTCTATTGTACTTTGTTGGGAATCTTTGGTTCATCAACCCTTTTGCATATATCATACAATTTAAGTACCCAGATATGACAGATAAGTTGGAAGGACCAGATTGTTGTGGTGATGAGACTGCAGAGGACAAGTTAGCCATGAAGATGGTTTGAGCTATGAGTTCATCATCAACATCAGAGTCAAAGGCATCACAGTCATCAACTTGGAAGATATTTGGATCATTAAGTGCCAAGTCCTGCACTGGTTGGTCATCCACATTAGCATCAAATGTATTGCCATCATCACCAGCAACAGTAAGTCTTCTTCATTCAATACAGCTCCATTCTATTGTGCTTGCATCAACAACATCTTGTCCTTGAAGTAGTCGGAGTTCTGTGGACGCTTTGGTTGAGTGCAGTTTCTTGCAATGTAGCCCAGACCTCCACAGTTGTAGCATTTGGGTTACCTTCCTTGCCCCTGATTAGCATTGCCAACTTTGTTCTGTGCATTGCCTCTAGCAACATTTCTTTGATTTGCATTTTGTCTTCCCTGAATGTTTTGAACCAAAACCCGTCCATCTTCCACTATTGCTTGGTTGCGTGGATTTGATGAAGTTCTAAGTTGATTGTTGGTTTGAGGAAGAGTTGCTCTGAACTGTTGTACAAGGAGTGAAACTTGATTGGAGAGATTATCAATCATCTGATCGGTACAGGAGTACCCTGAGTCAAGTTGGGTGTTCACAGCAGGTGGTGACTGCAAAGATGGTTGAGCAAATGATGACTGATTATGTGACGAAGAAGGATGAAGATAAGCTTGATCAAGTGATACTTGGAACATATGCACCTAATTAGATGTGATAGATTAAAACCAAAAACACATATTCTAACCCATGTTAGCATATAGATTAAGCCGATGATTATGAGCTTACCATAAATGGAAATTAAGCCAAACATGGAAAATTGATAAAAACAAAGTGTTATCATCCAAACATGATACGGTTAGTTTACATGATCAATCAAAGATAAGTTTCTATCTTATAGCACGACACATTCATTAAACATCATTGTAGAAGCATGTATATCAAACACCATTTTACAAGAATACTACATGTTGAAAAATGTAGTGACTCATTTAGACGCGTGACCATATTCCAAGATATTTAATTAATATTACTTAATTCTCATTCCTAAGTGAATTATGCAAAATAATCACATAACATATGCAAGGAAGAATATCTAAATCAATAAGCAATACAAACACAAATTTTCAACTTAGTACACACAATCTAGCAAATATCCTATTGTGTATAAACATGAATTAGACAAACAAGCAAATGAATATCATGACAAGATTGACACTCATGAATCACAAATAAACAAATGCAATCACAACTTTCAGTAAGCAAATACCATATATGCATACAACTAAAACAAGTAGTCATTTAGCATAACATAAAAAGAAATATACTTTTCGTCACTTTGCATTTAAATATGACGATGTATGCCAAGCTTGATTAGTTTCCTTTGTATATATGAATATCACAAAATTCTTTAGTTTCAAAGAAAATAATGTCAATATTCAAAGGATACTAACTTATATTGCCTAACTCAAAAGTTTGAGTTTCTACGTCAAAAAGAAACTTGATATTTTGAACACATTGAAGTATTTGGTTTAATCTTTTGACTTCAGATTAGATTTAGGACATAACATCATTTTTAAAAGAAAGCAGACACAATTCCCTTCGAATTGATAGGTGGCGCGACTCCTACGGGCTTACGGTTAATTAGTTATGAATTTTTGAAGTTTACAAAACATTTTGACTGTGCAGCCAAGGAACCCTCGTCCAAAGGGCAAGGAACCCTTCTGAGGGTTCCGCGGGATCCGTGGGTCTACTGTAACAAAATGTCACATAATGCTAAAAATATGTATTTCGCATAGCGAAAATGTGTAGGACTTACTAGATTTGTTAGTAAACATTTAATACAACTATTTTAACATCATTTCTTCTTATGTGACTCATCTAATCATTTACGGAGGTGATTATTCAACTAAATTTTTAGTTATCCCAAACACTCCTTTTAAAACCGTGTTTAACGTACATTAGCTCTAACCACATAAGTTGACGCTTACAAATTATGAGAAATGTTTTCTTTTATTTTTCAAGGACACCTTCAAGCTTGTATACAAAGTAACATTTAACCATAAAATTTCTAAGTATACTTTGCGAAACATTCTTCATATTATATTCTGCTTCAATGGTAATTTGATACATGGATCGTACTCCATTGTAAAAACTATTTGTTTTGAAAATAAGAGCTACGAGGCTCTGGTACCAAGTCTGGAAAACTAGAAGGGGGGTTGAATAGTTTACCGTTTAAAAACTTTAAACTTGCTGTATCAAATGTCTATTTTTAGCTTGTTCTAATATGAAAGATGTTACTTGTAGTTTATGACTAACATAACTTAAAACATGTTATCACACAAGTACAATCAACAAGTCACAACACAAACAATCACATAATGCAAACATTAAAGTAAAGCAATAAGTAAAAGGAAAGTGCAAACCGAACACGAGGATTTATAGTGGTTCGGTCATGGATCTCCTCTCCGCCCTACTCCACTCCTCGAGTACCCAACTCGAAAGTTACTTCACTAGATCAACAACCTCCCTTCTCTACGGAGAAAACCTTACAATCGTTGCTTACACTTTTTCCGGTACAAAGCTAGATACCGAGTTCTTTTACAAGGTACAACCACTCCTATCGTCACTTATACAATATTTCCGACACTAAGCTAGATGTCGAGTTCTTTACCAAGGGTACAACCACTCCCGCTATGTTTTGTGGCCCAACATAAAAACCTTGTGTTTTTTGGCACAAACACATAAACCATCTAATCTATATTGTGATGATACAATGATGATCCATGACATAAAAGTCTAATGGATATGCATGCCTAATCTACATGAACTTCTTGAATAAGAAGTCTTCAACCATTGAGGATGTCAAGTGCCCTTGAATCTTCATATGTTGGAATGCTTTAATGAATGATGACTTCAAGATCTTGTAACCTTCTTGGTGGATCATGAAGTATGATATGCTTACAACAATGATGAATGTTAGAAGCATTATGATCATTATGGAAAGGGTGACTCATGTGTGTTTCTACATGGTTTCCTATATATCTATGTGTGTGTAGTTTTTCATCAAGTTTGCAAGTAAACTATGAACTCCTATTTATAGGCAAACTTACAAAGGGGTTTTCCAAAACCATGTTCCAAAACTAACAAAGATAAAACCATGTTCCAAATATATTTATCTTTAGTCAAATCAAGATCTTCCAAGTCAACACACAATATGTCAAATCAAGATCTTCTAAGTCAACACACAATATGTCAAATCAAGATTTTATGACATCTCTTACAAGATGTATGACACAATGTCTTTCTATATTTATGTCTAGTCTAATCAAGATCTTTCCAAATTTAGTTTTCCATTTTATGAAAAATACATTTAGACAAATGTATATACTAACTTAAAAAGGTAAGTTACTTGTATAAAAAATATATTAGCTAGCTATATAATATTTAGTAAGTTACTAAAAATGTTTTATGTACTTATGTTGTTATAAGACACATTTTTATATATTGAAAACTTACTAATATTATCTAGACACCTAATGTGGCACTTATTCTATTTAACACCTAAAGTGTACTTTGACACCTAAAATACTTAAAGACTCCTAAAGTATTTTAGTCATTCTAAATGGTTGGTCAAGGGGTTTGATTATAATGCTACATAACAAACATGTACGAACCTATTTTGTAGCATACGACGACTTGAGACGTTGAGAGGTGTTGAATGTATGTTGAGACAAACTATGATTACAAGTAACTTGTACATTTTACGTTATGTATCAAGTTATACGTTTGTCATCAATCAAAACAAACGAGACTGTATAGATTAAATATCGTAATATTTGCACTAACAAGTACTTATCTCTAATTGAACATGAAAGATTCAAGGGGTTGAAACCCTTGAAAAGCTGATAAAATTCGGACTAGGGTTTATTCCCTCAAAGTTGCACACTAATGAATGAAATTTGGAAAACTATATATAGATTACACATCGTGACGGCGTCATGTATTAGATTGTGACGCCGTAAACTCGCCGCCATAATGAAATCGTATTGCCTAGATCTACTTGTGACGCCGTCATGTGGGATTTTCCTCTGGGCCGTCACTAATACTTGGACCTTGACAGCCTTGGGTGACGCCGTCATCTCCTATGCTTAAAAACTCTCTGGATCGTCACATGTATTTTCCACATCCACCTCTTTTGTAACTCTTGACGCCGTCATGTGGAGAGTCTTGACGTCGTCAGGTACTGTTCCAGCAAGGAAAATTGAGACTTTGCCGTTTTCTTCACTTTTATGCTCCAAAAACGTCCAAAATGCTTCCTTTTCCAGATTTCTCTCCAAAAGTACCTAAAATGACAAAAGGAACGATTTAGGGTAATATTTGATCAAATAATCACGAATTCAGGCTTAAATGACCCCTTAAAAGCGGTTCACTTTTCGCCTCTTCCTTGAATCTAACTATCCCTAGGGACGGGTCATAACTCATCTTAGAGGCCTCAACAAACGGTTTTCCAAACACTACTTGACTTAGGCAACCATCTATTACCGGACGAGTATCCTCTACTATCACGAAGTCGGTGACATAAGTGAAGTTTCCTACAAAGACATGCAATCCTTTCACTTTTCCTACAAAGTTGCTCATCCTAATCGTGTTGGGCATCATCCTATACCCAAGTTGCTTTTTCATTACCCAATTATAATAGGTCCTAGTCATGATGTTTATAGGAGACCTAAGATCGATGTAAGCTTTCCACACATGCATGTGCCCAATGTTGCATGGTATGTTGATGTTAGAGGGATCACCTATTTTAATATGGGGTGAACCAAGGACGTATGGTGTCTTGGGATCATCGAATAGATCCTTGTGATATTCCCGTTCTTCCTTGGTAGGTAACTTATCAAAGTATTCTTCTACGTTTTCTACTTCCTCTAACTTTTCTCCCTTATTATCCTCAACTTCCTTAACCTCATCCTTAGTCCCGGTTTCTATTCCAACTTCATCCTTATTACTTTCTTCTATATTCTTATCTATTGGCTTAATGGTGACAACGTTGACAAAGTGGATGTGTTTGGATGATGAGGGGTCCTTAATTTGGATTCCGCTATTAGTGTGCCTAGTGTCCTTCCTAGGTGTAGTTAGCACTTGGTTGTTGAGGGCTTTCAACAAGTTGTCAATCTTATTGGTCATCTCCGTTTGTTGTTGATTAAATTTGGTTTCAAACTTAGCTATGCGAGCTTCTTGAGATGCCATAAACTTGGACATCAATACTTAAAGATTATTGGTACTACCATAGTTATTGGAAGGATTGTTGTTGAAAGTAAGGTTAGAGGGTGGACCATTTGGTTGGTAACGATTAGGTGGATTGGAAGAATTGTTTTGGGGCATGTTTTGGTTTTGTTTCCACCTAAGGTTCGGGTGATTTTTCCAAGAAGGATTGTATGAATCACCGTAAGGCTTTGGCTCGGGTTTGAAAGTGTACCACTTATCTCCCGCTTCATTGGTACGCGAGGATGCGTAATCCGCAAAACCTTGTCTGGGGAGTTCCACGCAATCACGAGTGTCATGGGGACCACTACATAATTCGCATGAAGAAGTGATTTTGTTCACTCGGCTTGAAGGCTTGGGAGCTTCATAAGATTTCATGAGAAACTTGACTTGGTCCTCAAGTTCCATGATCCTACGGTCAGGAGTGCTAGAATTTTTCGAAGGCAAAGATATTGCCTTGACCATTTTGTTCAAATCACGGGGATCATTCCAACTTTCGTTGTCATAGAGAGCAAGATCTTCTATGAGTTCCCATGATTCTTCCGCACTTAGATCACATAGCTTGCCACCGGCCGATTGGTCAATGGTTCGCCTTGTGGGGAGGTCGATATGGTCATAGAAGATTTGGACTTGGAGCCAAAGATCTATGCCATGATGAGGGACTTTTTGGAGTAATTCCTTGAAACGAGTCCATGCTTCATATAGAGTTTCACCTTGACGTTGTTGGAACATCAAGATATCATTTCTAAGCTTGGTAGTTCTCCCCGGTGGGAAAAATTGAGCAAGGAAATGAGTGGTGAGATCATCCCATGAGGTGATGGATCCCGCGGGTAAATGTTCAAGCCATTGACTAGCTTGATCACGTAGAGAGAATTGGAATAGGCGTAATCGGGTCGACTCTCTAGTTACAACATCAAGGTCTATGGAATCTAAGATTTTAAGGAAATCCTTGAGATGTTGATTAGGATCTTCGGAACGAAGTCCATGGAATGCACATCCGCTTTGCACCAACTGGATGGTGTCGGATCGCAAGGGGGACACATTGGCTCCTTGAGTGAGCTCAATAGTGTTTCGATAGCCTTGGTGGCTAGGACGGGAATACTCTCCTAAGGTTCGGGGCCTAGGAGGTGGGTTTGCTAGTGGTGGGTTTTTTTGGTGGTTTTGTTGTAGTGGGTTGATGGGTTCAAAGATGTTACCACCTTCCATGATGTCAGATGGTAAAGGTTACGAACAAAGACACGAAGAAATGAGATAGACAAAAGAAAACCTAAAAATAAAAATAAAATCTTACTAGAAAGGAATCTAGCAAGTACACCTAATAAAAATAAATCCTAACCTAGACAATAATTATTCCCAGGCAGCAGCGCCAAAAACTTGATACGTGGGGATCGCACCCTCGCAACAAGTTTTACCTCTCAAGGGATCTCGAGAAGCTTACAACCCCCACCAGGCAGTGTACCTGATCATTGTAGTATAGTATAGTGACAAGTACCGGGGGATTGATCGTTCAACTCAGGAATAGTGTCACTAGGATTAGAAAGCCTACTAAACTAGGTCTAGAGATTAGGGATGATTCTTTTTGTATTTTTATATTTTATGAAAGCAAGTAAAAATCTCGGGTTTTGGAGGAGTGGGCGGAATTAGTTGCTAGCCAACTAACCCAATTAATCTAAAGATGCAATCAAAATAAAATAAAAGAAATGAAAACAAAACTAATTATACTAATGTGGTGGAAACAATAATGAGGAAAGTTGTGTTTACTTAGATTTCATTACTCTCTAGATATCTTTTACAGGTTGATAGCTTGTTACAATTGCATAGATGACGGGTCATATTCCTTAATACTAGTCGTAGGGCCGTGTACAATATTCCCTAACTCTATAGGATCCTACTTCACTCCTATGTCGAGCCGTTAGAAGCTCCTAACATGGGATCATTAGAATTCTCCTACGCATTAAATACAACCAAAAATCATAGTACATCTCCGATCATGTTTCTTAAGACGTTCAAGCAAGTTACCAATGGAAGTCTGCCAGTTTTCTTAAGCCTAACATCGAATACAATCATCTGTAACAACTATAAACAAGCAATCAACCCATAATCAACATCTAGGTTTCACTACATCTAAGCAAACACAAAAGAGATCTAGCCTAGCATGTTAAATAGAAGACAAGCGTAAGATATAATCAAACAACACATAGACATATTGAATGATTTGAAAGAGTACTTATCTCTAATTGAACATGAAAGATTCAAGGGGTTGAAACCCTTGAAAAGCTGATAAAATTCGGACTAGGGTTTATTCCCTCAAAGTTGCACACTAATGAATGAAATTTGGAAAACTATATATAGATTCCACATCGTGACGGTGTCATGTATTAGATTGTGACGCCATCAACTCGCCACCATAATGAAATCGTATTGTCTAGATCTACTTGTGACGCCGTCATGTGGGATTTTCCTCTGGGCTGTCACTAATACTTGGACCTTGACGGCCTTGGGTGACGCCGTCATCTCCTATGCTTAAAAATTCTCTGGATTGTCACGTTTATTTTCCACATCCACCTCTTTTGTAACTCTTGACGCCGTCATGTGGAGAGTCTTGACACCGTCAGGTACCGTTCCAGCAAGGAAAAATGAGACTTTGCCGTTTTCTTCACTTTTATGCTCCAAAAATGTCCAAAATGCTTTCTTTTCTAGATTTCTCTCCAAAAGTACCTAAAATGACAAAAGGAATGATTTAGGGTAATATTTGATCAAATAATCATGAATTCGGGTTTAAATGACCCCTTAAAAGCGGTTCACTTTTCGCCTCATCATTGATTCCAAAGGTGACAGCCCCATCCTCACCAGTAGTGATGACATCTCTAGTGATGCCCATTTGAAACGGCCCTTCATCAATGGATTTAAGGATGTTGACACCATTTTCCTTTCCTAAGCAGTAGTGTCGAATTCTTTGTGCCCATGACTCGTAATCAGTTCTATCCAGCATAGGAGGGTAGGTATCTGACCCAGCAGCTTGAATGTCATCAGAAATAGTGCTTGCCATGATGTGATCTTACACGGGATTTTACAACTTTTGTGATTAAAACCTAGAAATCGATTCTTTTGCGGGATTTTCTAAAATCAACAAAAGAAGCCGTAAGATGTTAATAGCTTGACAGTGATGTGATGAGAGTTACAAGTTACCATGAAAGAGTGCGAGTAAGTCTTAGTATGTAAACTTGATCAAATCTCAATTAGTAATACGAGTCAAGTCGCAACAAGTCAAATCACAACAAATCAAATCGTAATAAGTCAAGTCGCAAGAATTAACTCACAACGTCAAATCACAATTAGACAAGTCGTAACAACTCAAATTGCAACAATTCTCAAATCACAAGATTTAGTCAAGTCGCAACAAAAACTTAACTCGCAAAACTATCAACTCGCACAACTTAATCAACTCGCATGATCTTGGTCAACTCTTAAAGGTATATCAACTCGCAGCCAAATGATCAACTAGCAGTCGAATGATCAACTCGCAGTCAACTGATTAACTCACAGTCAAATGATCAACTCGCAGTCAAATGATCAACTCGCAGTCACTTGTCAACTCGCACTGAAAATCAACTCACACCAAAGTGTCAACCAGCAGAGAACACAACTCACAGTCAACTAATCAACTCGCAGCTATATATAATAAGACAAGAATGTCCCTTTCACTGCGATTTGTCCTTATGCCTATTTTGAGAAAAATTGCCAACTCGCACCACAGAATCTGTCAACTCGCAACCACAATATTACCAACTCGCAGCTGAAATCTATCAACTCGCACCCAAAGCCCTATCAACTCGCAGCGAAGAACACACCTACGAGGACTAACTCGCAGTGAAGAAAATCGCAAAAATACCACACGAATTGCTAAGAAAACTAATGAAACAAGATATCCAATCACTAAACTAGGCACATACAACACCCTTAATCATGAACGTACAAACCTACATCAATTCTAACCATGAACAAAATCAAACTAAGGAGTTTTGGGTGAAAAGACGTCTAACCAAAAAAAAACAAAGAACCACTCTAAAATTCAAGTATACAAAATCCCAAAGATGTAACCATGGCTCTGATACCAATTGTAACAAACTAATAATCAAAACATGAGTGATTCTTGTGGTACATGGGTCAAATTCTAGAGAGATGTAGAGAAAAGTGGGAGCTTTTTCTAGAGAGAGAAACAAATGATATTAGATTAGTAAAGTGAGAAGGTCCAACCCTCTCCTTAGGTGGAGAGGGGTATATATAGTTACAATACACGGGCTGTAGAGTGAGCTGACAGTGGGTAAAGACCCGACCCAACTCCACGAGTTCTACGTAAACTAACTACATACTAACTAAATATTTCTAATTCTACGAGCTGCGTATTGCCAATCAATACTCGGGGTGACCGAGTATTTAATAAGAATATTCATATTCCTAACAATACATTTCCATACTTGTTTCCCTTCTTTAGTTATCCAATGTAACATGCGCATCACAAAATAAGCTAAAACAAAGCCATAAGTTGTTTGTATGGTCATGACATGCCTAATCCAAAACACCCTCTAAACATACATAAAGTAACAAAATAGTGAAAATACAACAATATAAGAAAGATAATAAAGTAATCATCTTTAACAAAATTTCAGTATCTTAATTCAATTAGGAAGATCACACTTATGAATTTGAGTTGGGAAATGTAATTCAAAAAACAACCAATAAAAATACATAATGTTTCACATAGGTTACTAGAACTGCAAAATCTACCTTTTCCTTATTCCATTGACAGATGGTTTCGTGGAAATTTCGAATGGAGGATCACACTTTTGACTGGATTTAGACGGTTCCGATTTCTGGTTTGGGTAAGACTATGAATGGTAAGACTTACTGTTGTGTGATATGTTATCGGTTAGTTGTTTCATTCTTTTCTGTTTCGAAACCATGCTCATCTTGCTCCATTGTCTTTGCGGGGATATTTATGGAGACCATGTTGTATCGTGCGCTGGTATTATTCGTATTAAACATCAACATCATGTTGTACGCGATACCCTTGTCAACATCTGATTTCGGTCAGGGATTTCAGCTGGCAAGGAAGATAATAGTGGACTGGTTAGTAACTGTGACAAACCCTTACGTCTAGCAGACATGTTACTCTACTCATGAGATGGAAGGCTTGATGCATGTGTAGACTTGACTGGGTCTTCGCATTTGCCGTGAACTTGGATGGCTGATTTCGTGCTCGTGATGCAACACAGCATAAACGTGCCAAGTATGATGCTAAGTCTATGGCTGTTGGATATGGTTCTGTCCCCTTTTCGTTCTCTTCTTTGGGGGAATTAGAAAAGGATTCTGTTTTCTTACTAAAGCAAATACGAAAGTTCTACATGGCTCAACATATTGGGGCACGAGCTATTGTCCACATCTTTAATAGAATTACTTTTGCTATAAATAAAAGCTGTGGAAGCCCAAATAATATCTCGGCTTCGCACTAAGTTTTTTGTAAAGTTCTTTGAGTTTTCAACAACAACAACAATAAATATTGATTTATAAGTACGGAATACTTTAAATTATAAAATTCAAAACTTTCCATCTAACTTTTCATGTAATATGAATTCGTTCACTTAATGTAATTAAGTGGACTGAGTTACAATTACATTGCAAACTAAACAGTATGTAATGTAATCTGAATTACAATTCCATACATTTTAGCAACCCAAACAATTATGTAATATAATTAGATTACAATTATATCAGATTACGCCTGATTCTAACGAACCAAATAGGCCTTAAAATGTGCATCCTTCATTTACGTTATAGTTTCCATGTGTTGCAAAATAATTTGCAAACGTCGTAATTTTTATTTTTCGGTTTCCATTTAATTCAGGACTCCATCGTATCAAATTCAAGTTTTAATTGTCGTTGATTTTATTTCTTTAACGTCAGCCTTTTTCATTTGGGTTTTATAAATCATACTTTGTTTTATCCTTTTTTTCCTCATATTTTCGATCCCATAATTGTTACGTTAGTTTACAGCTTAGGATCGAGTGGTATAAGGTGGCCAACGCGGCCGTCCTTGAATTTTTAAAAATTTTGAAGGCTCTAAAAGAAATTACATAGTAAGGTCTTTCGAGACGAACTGCTATATATAAAGTGTCACTGCTTATGAGATATAAACAACTAGTTATCTAAACTTCTAAAATATTACTCATTTAAGATATTTTCTAATCTAAATATTTTTTTTTTCGTGAAAAATATGTATACATATGCATATAATTTTTAACGGACAAATTTTAAGGCCTTTAAAAGTTTTGAGACTCTGAGTGGTCGCCTACCTTGCACACCAT
The DNA here is from genome assembly GCA_030686995.1 of Artemisia argyi. Taxonomy (NCBI): domain Eukaryota; kingdom Viridiplantae; phylum Streptophyta; class Magnoliopsida; order Asterales; family Asteraceae; genus Artemisia; species Artemisia argyi. The sequence continues at coordinate 132,528,181 of CM060703.1, forward strand.
TGAAAACGACCCTCGTGGTCAAGTACTATACACCTTATGTGGAAGAAAGGTAAATCTACGTGCAGCAAAACTGCACCCAAAGTTAGGTGCTGATACGTACATGGATAAAGAAGCTCCAAACGATGATGGGTTGGTGCTTACAATTGGATTCGAAGGTTGTTTAGGCTCAATATCCCATGGAGTGTGCATGGTAACTTTGATGGATTAAGGTTGCATGGTGGACGTGAGTTACATGGGTCTTTTGGCATTTCTCTAGTTTTTATTTGTTTTGATTACTATTAAAAGTATTATGTTATTAATGTGGCTTTTGGAATATTGTAACCCATGAATTTGTAAAGGCTTTATATAGCCGTTTTTGGTGAATGAGGAAAACACAGAAATTTGACAACTCTCTCTTGAATTATTGCTATAATTCTTTTCCACTTTTGGGACATGTTCCTGATTTTGGTTCGATTCAAATCAATAGGTCTTGATTTGCAATCTGTTAACAAATTATAGGTCTAATTTGTTAACACATCTATCATCGTTTGTTTTCTACACACGGTTTTCTTTTTATTACAATCCAAACACGTATCATTTATGGTATCGGAGCTCGGTCAGCTCTTGAATTTCTATCAGCTAGAATGAATTTCGATGATCCTGATTTTTTACAAAATCTTCGAGAGGCCTAGTGGAATGTACAAGATTGAGCTCGTAGACAACCAAGACGTGGTGTGGTTGTGGAGGAATTCAAAGTGACGGAACTCCCTGAGATTAATGGGGGAACGGATCCTAAAGCATATTTGGAATGGGAACGCAAAATCGATCGAATGTTTGATTTTAAAGACTTTGATGATGAGAAGTGATGTAGGTATGCAATACTGAAATTGGGGAAGGGGGCCTCTTTGTGGTTCGAGGGGCTGAAAACAAAACGAATTCGTACCGGGAAAGACAAGATTTCATCTTGGGAATCTTTGAAACGTAAACTCAGAAAAAGGTATGTGCCAACAACTCATAAAATATCTACTTATCGTAAAATTGCTGATTTTAAACAAGGGAAGCTAAGTGTGGGTGATTATATTGATGAGTTCGAGAATCTGACTTTGATGGGTCAAATAGAGGAAATAGAAGAACAAAAAATGTCATGATTTTTGCGCGGTTTGAACCCCAATATTGCAAATGCTGTTGAACTATATCCTTCTGCTGATTTTGATACACTTTGTGGTCTATGTTTAAAATTGGTGACACAAGGAAAGGAGAAATATGGGGGAGGGTCAAATGCTGACTATAGTAAAACCAACCCTTGGACTATGTTGACATAAATAATGCATGAAAACGTTATTTATATTTTTCGATATCTCTATATTTTGACGATCACAAAATGTAAACTCATCAAACAAAAGATTACTACGTAAACAAGTATTAAGCTAGCTTATATTATTATATCCAACTTAATCACTTAAGGTATGGATAAACAAGTGCTTAATACATCTCATGATCAAAGGGGTATTTAATTAATTAATACAAAGTTTATTTAATTATATATACATATTATATATTTTTGAAAAACACTTTTGGTAATAAAGAAAAATGTTTTAATCATACTAAATATATGATTTCAAATTTTTAACCAAAATCAGTTAGTTTTTCACCAAATAAACTTTCCCCACTAAAAGACAAGTTTTCTGGCCGTTACAGTTGGGCGGTCCCCTTAATTTTAAGGGGGCCGGCCTTGATTTAAGGGGGCTGGCCACGCTCCTCTGTCAGAACTTGTTGCCTATAAATACCACCTTAAACCTAGAATTTTTCTCACCTTTTGCACGAAATTTTCAGATCTCAAACCTTCTAAACATCCTCTAAAACCCTTTGATCATTTGTTTATTAATCCTTGTTTCAAGTGATTCAATCCCTTCTCATCCATCCTCATCCAAAGTGCAAAAGAAGAACACTCCTTCTACAACTAAGTTCAAGAAGTATTGAAGAGTAGTTGTGCATTGTGTATATATATTTTGATTGTGAAGTTGTGTTGTGTTTATAATAAGTAGTTTAGAAGATATTGAAGTTGTGGAGGAAGTAGAAGTTGATAAGTAGTGAAGTAGTGTAGTTGTGAAGAAGATAGGTGTGGAGTAGATTGAAGTGAAGAAGATAGTTGTGAAGAAGCAAGGTGTGTAGAAGATAGGTGTGAAGTAAATAGGTGTGAAGAAGTTGTGTAGTAGTTGTGATCAAGTTGTGACGTAGTTGTGTTGTGAAAATTGGTGTGTAAGGTTTTCTCCACCATAAGGGAGTTTGTTGACATAGTGAAGAAAACTCTCGAGTAGGTGACTCGGGGAGTGGAGTAGGAACAAGGAAGGTGACCTTGTAGCCGAACCACTATAAATCCTTGTGTTGTGGTTTGATCTTTCCAACTCTTTTCATTACTTACTTATATATCTTTACTATATTAGTTAGTTAGTTATTATACAATTGTTCATATAGTGCAAGTATTGAGATCACATAAACTAGAATCGAAGTTTTTAAAACAAACTTGTTTTTATAAATTTTAAAAGGACGTAAAACTATTCAACCCCCCCCCCCCTTCTAGTTTTCCACAATTGGTATCAAGAGCCACGTCTAGCAAGATTTTTTAAAATATATTGTATTTTAAAACTTGTAACGATCTATGGAATCTGAAAAATATTTAGAATGGCAATCTATGCAAAGACCACCACTATTTGAAAGTGATGATTTTTATATTGGAAAAATCGATTCGAAACTTATGTGAAATCAAAAGATCTAGATCTTTGGCATGTTATTACCAATAGTTAGTTATTTCAATGGTGATTTTTTACCTATTGAAAATAACCCCGAAACTAAGAAAGATGAAATCGTACCTTTTGAAAAACAAAATGATGATTTAAAAAGAAAACTTGCTAAAAATAATGAAGCAAAAATGGTTATTTACAATGCGTTACCACGTAAAGAGTACGAAAGGATCTTTATGTGTGAAACCGCAAAAGAAATTTGGAACTCTTTATTAATAACTCACCAAGGTAATAATCAAGTCAAAGATAATAAAATAGATCTACTTGTTTAACAATATGAGCAATTCACGATTCCGGAAGAGGAATCAATTGATAATGCTTTTGCTAGATTTAACACTATCATCACAAGTTTAAAAGCACTTGATGAGAATTTTTCTAGTAAGAATTTTGTTAGGAAGTTTCTTAGAGCTCTTCACCCAAAATGGCGAGCTAAAGTGACGGCTATTGAGGAATCAAAGAATTTGTCAACACTACAACTTGATGAATTAATTGGAAATTTGAAAGTCTACGAAGCAATTATAAAGAAGGACTTCGAAATGATTAAAGGAAAACGAGAACAAAGCAAGCCAATCGCATTGAAAGCTAGAAAGGAATCCAACATTGAAGATAGCTCATCTTCCGAAAGCGATGACGAAGAATACGCCATGGCCGTAAGAGATTTCAAGAAATTCTTCAAAAGGCGAGGAAGATTCGTTAGACAACCACACGATGAAAGGAGAGCACCTCAAAAGAATAATGATGACAAGTATGGCAAGAATGAGAGAAAGTGTTTCAAGTGTGGTGATCCGAATCACCTCATTGGAAAATGTCCAATGATGACAAGAGATCAAAATCAAAGAGCGTTTGTTGGAGGAGCGTGGAGTGATAGCGATGAAGATGAGAAAGAAACAACAAAGGAAGAAAAGTGTCTCATGGCTAAGACATCAAGTGAGACTTTGAAGATAAACGCGTTGAAGACGAAAGGTACACATTTCCTTTTATTTCCTTGCCAAGTAATGCATGCTTAGTTTAGTATCTAGTTGTTTTGTAACTTTGTTTGGCTCATTGTTTCTTCTAGTTTTTATATCTATACATATATATACCTATCTAATTATATTATATCTAAATATATATATATATACATATATATACATATATATATATATATACATATATATACATATATATATATATATATATATATATATATATATATATATATATATATATATATATATATATATATATATATATATACTTATGAACCTTCCACAACTCTCTCGTCTACTTGACAACTTGATGAATTTCATCCAAAATAATCAAGAAAATTTAATTGACGAAATGTCAAGTAAAAATGTCAAGCAATCCCTTTCGTGCGAATACTTTCCAACTTATTTTTGATTAAATATAAATCTAATATATATATAAATATTTTCTTGTTTTTTCCAGAAACCAAAACACGAAAAATCAAAATTTTGGAGGGCGGCCCCCTTAATGTTTAAGGGGACCGGCAGCATAATGAAGGGCGGCCCCCTTAATGTTTAAGGGGGCCGGCCATATGATCACTCCAACCCATTTTTCCCCTTATTCCTCTTGCCAAACACTCCACTTTTTCATACTCTCATTCCCCTGCTACTGCTGTGACGAAAACCAAAACCCAAAAACACCTTAAATCACTTCCATATCACATAATTCGGGTTAATTCGCAAAGGGTAAATTCATCTAACACAATCATCATTACGTATTGTAAGTTTTTCATAACACATTTCATCTAATTCCATCTAATTTGGTCATACTCATGATTATGCATGTTTTATAAATTTCTTCAATTTCACAATTTCTTTCGAATTGAGTCTTAAAACTCCATAACTAAATGCTTCCCCTAGGATTAGAATGATTAATCAACACTAGAAACTAGTAATTATAAACTATCTTGTCAAAAAATTTTGAAAAATTTCATACACTCCTTTTCAAAAAATTTAGTAAACACATTGTTGAATAATGTTTTGAAAACGTGTTAAAACTAATCACATTATACTTTTACAACTTGTAAAACTTGAAATTACATTTTTCGACCAAGAAAAAATATTTTGGTTCACAATAAGGGGGTGTTTGGATCATGTCCAAATAATATAAAAAACTAGTAATTATAATTTTTATAGAACGTTGTTATGATTATAAACCTAAAAATTACAAATCGGACTTGTCAAGATATATAATTCATGTATATATTGACATACTAGTAGTATAAGTAACTAGTTAAGGAAGCGTTTGGTTTAATACGAAAAACGACATTTTCGAGTCAAAATATAAACCATCTTTTTCGAAAACTAATCACATGCATAAGAAACTCGTAAGAAATGGCTAGTTTAACAACCTAATGTAAATCTAGCAAATTTCATGATATATTAAGATGTTTAAAAGGGCGTTTGGATTGTTCCATAACCACTTACTAAACATCGTAAAATATATCTAGAACGAGTTAAAAACAATATTGAGGAACATGGTAAACTACTTCCTAGGATTAGTGTCGAAGTATGTTTACGTTCCAACATAAGTCTTAACAATATATATATATATATATATATATATATATATATATATATATATATATATATATATATTATTCTTCTTTATATTTATTTTGGTCTTTTGTATTGTTGTTGTGTTTAGGTGAAAATGCCAAAAGCGACTACCGAAGATCTTTCCTACACTAAAAACTACATTCCCAAAGTTTCCCAACTCCCTACTACATCTCCTTCTATTGGACGAATATATCATGAAATTGAAGATAGAAACGTTCATGAGGGACGTGTAGTAGATCTAGCCTTTGCTTAATCCGACTATATTAATCGCTTGTTTTCAAGCATCAACCTCATTTCTCTTTATGAAATTAATGAACCAATCGTTCCTCGTTTCATAGTCGACTTCTATAGCCAAGTCACCATCCAAACCAACGATCTTGGTTTCATCACCATTTCCTTCATGATTCAAAATGAATTCATTACCTTAACTCTCAAACAATTTGGTCAAATCCTCCAAATTCCTTTCAGAGGTCAAGTCGTCTTCACAAACGAGTGGGACCTCGAATCTCTTCATCGTTGTCGACCAACCTTTGGTCCTTATCTATCCGATATCCCTCATCCCGACGAAATTCGTCAAATTCTTGGTGTGGAACGTGCCACCACTACCCGAAAAATAAAATCCAAAAACGTTCAAATCTCTTCGTACCAACTTCTCCTCAAAGAATTAGGCCCCCACATGAAGCGTTGGGAAGAACTCATTCGTGAGAATGCGTTTGGTACTGGAGGTCACCGGGACCATCTCTCGGCGTGCCTTGCTCACATGTTGTATTGTATAGCTGTCGAAAAGCCGTACAATTTGGCCTACTTCTTTATCAAACGGATTGAGTGTGCTAGAAAAACTCCCAAAGCCAATCTTCCATATGGAATGTTCCTCACTCGTCTCTATTGTCATGTTATCGAGTACTACCCCGATCTTGACAATAGTATCTATGAGTCCATCTATCCCACCTTGCGTCCTCTCGCTCTAAAAAAAGCTCGACGAACTCGAAGTGACAAGGGAAAATCTCGTCGTCATAGCTTTCATGGATCATCTTCCAGACAAGACGATGACAATGAGGAGGAAAACATCCATGATGCTAGTACCCCTTCGTTTTCTGAGTTCGTTGACAATTTAGAGGATCTTGACTATCCCGAGTATTCTACCCCATCTCCTAGTGATCAAACCGAAGAAGTGCTTCATGAACGAACTACCGAGATGCTTAGAAGACAAAAGAGTTTGCATGAAGAAGTTAGAGGTGGTTTCAAATCTATCGGGAAGACATTGAAGGGCATATTCAGGAAGAAAAAGAGATGATGTGCTTAGATTATGTTTGTTGAACAATACTAATTTTTATGTCTTGTGTGCTATTTGTCCGAAGTATATTCGGAAGTACTTGTTATTTTCTTGAATAATTGTTTGGATATTTGTTTAGGATGCTAAATTGATTGTTTATGTTTAATATATGTTTTTAAATGCATGCTTTACTACTTAATCTATATATGTGTTTGCATGATTAGTTTATGTATATATATATATATATATATATATATATATATATATATATATATATATATATATATGACTTGTAAGCTTTCTAATAGACCAAAACAAATGTGAAATGTCCAAATAGAGCTTGCTGCAAATACAAAACAGAACACAACATTTTTCCAGAAAATTTTTGAAAAATTTTGGTTTCTAGGTCGTCAGATGGGCGGCCCCCTTAAAATTAAGGGGACCGGCCTCCATTTAAGGGGACCGGCCATCTGGAACAGTTTTTACACTGTTTTCTTTTTCACCTTGTGATCTCTTTTGATAGTCTCAGCTACCATTTCCCTTAAAAACTAAACTGATTTTGGAATCTAACATTACAATTTCAAATTAATTCCACTTCTAAACATGTTTTCAAACTATATAATCTCCATGCATGTTTAATTCACATCCCATCATCCTCAACCTTCATTAAACATCATCTTGTTATCATGTCATCACCAAGAACCACTAATGAGTGCTCAAACACTCATCATTTTTGTCGTATTTAAACTGCCAAAACATACAAAAACAATCAAAAAGTTATCAAAATACTTAAATTATCCCAGGGATTGTGTTTTATGTGTTTTAAAAGCAAAATGAGCAAAAACAAATGAAAAACGATCAAAGTTTGCAATATTGGCAGTTTCAGTCCCCCAAGTTTCAAAACTTGTCAAAAATAGTCCCTATACATTTATTTTGAAAGGAAAACTCAACCCAAGCTTTTGAAAGTCAAATCTTACAAAATATGATACTTGGGTCATAAGTTTCCAAAATTACATGTTTGGTCCCTGAGATTTCAAAAATGGCAGAAAAGGTCCTTGGGAATTTTGAAAAATGGAAAATTGAGAATTTGGTTCTTGGACTTTGGAATTGTGGCATGATTGGTCCTTGGTAGCAATTTGTGAAATTTACAGGTTCAGCCCTCATACTTTGGTGAAATTGCAAAATTGGTCCTTGTGATACACTTAACCAAACGGACCCTTTTTATTATTAACACAAAGCCAAAACCAATCCAACCCCAAGCCCACCCAAAACCAAACCTGATCCAAATAAACACCCCAAGCCCAATCACTCCCGGCCCACTCCCATTTTACTAATAAAAATACCCCCGGTCAAACCACCCTTTGACCACCTTCCCTCCCAACACCCCAACGCAAAACCAGGGCCCTGTGTTCCCCCCCCCCCTCTCCACCTTTCCAACCAATAGCCCCCCACAATAAATTCACTTCACCAACCAACCCAACCCCCACCACCATTCCATTAAATGATCCCAACCATACCACTAATTTTGCACCGTTTGTTTTTGGCAGGAAAATAGCAATCAAGGGTCTAGATGCATCAAATCTCAATTGGATGGTGGGGATATGGTCAAGGGTCAACAAAAACACCAATGGGAGTGCTAATTTTCAGGAAGAAGCCATGTGGGAAGAGTAGGAGACTATTTTCATATTGTTATATAAGTAGTAGCTCAATGTGAGAATTATTAGTGTGTAGATTGTGTTTTTAGTTAATTTTAGTGTTTATTGTACCTGTTGTAAACTTTTTCAAGTGAATGAAAGCCTTATTTTTAGTTTAACTCTACATTGCAAATTTCAAGTTTGTTTCAATATCTCAACTGCTTGTTTAAAGTCCATCACTAATATTTAGTTGTTTACAAACTCATATAAGGGCAATGTATCTGTTTTTATAAGGTCTTGAGTTTGTGTAATTGTGTATGTCACAGTTTGAAAAAAAAAATAAAAAAAAATCAAAATAAAATGAAAATGCAGGAAACAAGAAGAAAGATTGCAAGGAGATTGGTTATTTTTGGATTGGAGAGGGTTTAGTGCCTAGTAGAGGCTTTAGGTTGATCTTGGGTACCTTGGGCACTCATCTCAGTTTGGAATCCATAAGTAAGCAAGTTTCAATTTTTTTGCATTCTCAGTTCATTCACTACCATTGTTGCTAAATTAAGTTCACTTAGGTTTATTTAATGTTAGTATAAGTTAGAATTTTAGTTTCATAAGATAACTTGGAAGTTAGCTTCATAAATCACCATTACAGTCCATATTAAGGGGTGTTTGGATGATCTGTTCCAGTTGGGTTTAGGGAGGTTTTGATTGTCATTTTTGGTTCAGTCATGTTACATTAGAGTTAATTAGGATAAAAAAGTCATAAAATCAAGTCATCCTTTGGGTGAAAGTCAAAATCATAACAAATTGTACCCACAGTCCATCTGTGAGAGTTTTAAAGTATCAAACTCTTGTAGTTAGCTTAAATCTAGTTAATCTCACTTGAGATAGTTTCACTTAGGGTTTACAAACATAAATCAATCATCAAATCAGTGTTTGAAGTTCAATTTAGTCAATGATCACAAAATCTCAAAAAGTCAAAGTTGTAGTATTAGCAGAAAAACCAAATTTTCCCAGAATTTTATAGAATTGTGTGTGTGGATTTGGAAATTGAAACTTGTTGTGATTGAAGTGTCCCAACTGAACTTCATGAATACATGCATGGCTTATTTTTTAGATTTTTTTCATGAGTTGTGCAACTGCTTATTTTAGGGTGCAGGGAAAGCAACCTCCCCTGCACCAGGTTTATTAGCTTTTTCTTTGGGTTGCTGAGACCAAGCCAGTGGACCCCACTTCTGTTCTTTGGGCTTTTTGAGTAGCCCATAAGTAGAACTCTTAAGATATTAGCTTATTTTTGGGTTTAAGCTTATCTGTAACAGCTTATTTGCCCCTTTTTGGTGACCTGTCCACAGAACACAAGCTGAGAAATCAGCTTGGCGAACCAAGTTAGGAGGCCTCTCAAAGCTTCAACAATAAGCCTTAAGCCCAGCTTATTGGCTTATTGTGAAGCTGACCTGTCACACTTGAAGATCCAAGTCCAATTTTGAACCTCTGACCCCTTTTGTGACCCCCACAGAGGGCTGCAGGTGGGTCATTTTGCCCTATTTGACCTGCCAAATAAGCCATTGGCTTATTTGTCATTCCTGGCTTATTGTGAGTTCTTATGTGAATCTTTTGTGCTTATTCCTTCATAATATTATTAGTTGCAAGTTTATTTTGGTCTGTGGTTTATTATACTAGCTTATACAAGCAACTCCAAATCCTAATAAGCTAAAAGTCCAACCTGTTAAGGACTTGTGACCACACACAGCTTATTTTTAAGCTCCACAAGTTTTGCCTTCACAAAAGTTGCTTAAAATTGGTTAATACTCAGTTGTGAAAAAGAAAATTCCAAAAAATCCAAATTTGATAGAAGTGATAGCTTCTATTTAAGCCAATTGGCTTATCACCTCAGCTTATTCATAAGCTAATTTCATTTTTATAATTTTCCTAGGCTTCTGGTATATGAAAATAATTTTTGTAATTTTTTCAGATTTTTCTTGCATCATTTAGTATTTTTCTTAATTTAAATTAGTTTTTAATAATTATGAAATAGTTAATAATTAATATTAATTAATCAGAAAATCAAAAAAATATAAATTTAATTTTAAAATTAGTTTTTAGTTATTTTTAATTTTTCCAAATTTTATTTTCAATTTTCTAGTGTAATTTAATAATTAATTAGAATTTAGGTTAATTTAAATAATTAAAGAATAATTAATAATTAGTTAATAATTAGTAATAATTAATTAAAAAGTCTTAAAAATATATTTTCATTTCTAAAATTAGTTTTATAGTATTTTAGATTTTTCTAACTTTAAATTTTATTTTTCTAAGTTAATTTCATATTTATTTGTATTTTAGGTTAATTTAGTTAATTAAAATTTAATAGGAAATTAGTATTTAATTAATAGTAATTATAAAAATAGTGCAAAAATTAATTTTAATTTTCCAAAAAATTTCTTTAATCATTAGGTTTGTAAAAATATCATTTTCATACCAGTAGCCTTTTCAGATCACCTCACTCACTTTTATTTTACGTACGTTTGTTCACATTTTCAGCAAACGTACGGTTTTTAGGTTTTAGGTAATTTCTTCTCAATCTAAATTCCAGTAACTAATCACATAGCTTTCCTAAGCTATTTCTGTTAATAATTTCCAAATTATTCCCATAACCACCCTTTTCTGTGAATAAACACCCGATCACAATCACACTCAAATACAATTCACACCTCGTCGGGGTATAACGACCTGGTGATTTTCCTATATTACCCGGAGATTGACTCTAGGCTATTTGACTTTGTTGACCATTCCTTGGTCAATATAAGTTGACGGTTCTGAGCAAATCAAAATTTGGCGCCACTGCCGAGGAGGTGTGTGCGTTTCTGCAGCGTCTTTTGAGATTAGTGTTATCTCATCATCATCACTGTACAAATACCACCACTTTTGTAAATTTTAAATCAAAACATAAAAAAAAAGTCATTAACACTTTTGCTAAAGTGTTAAAACACCAAAAAAAAATTAAAAACAACAAAATAGATCGTAACGTTTTCTGAATCGGTTTTCTTTTAAGGTGATTCTTAAAGAGAAACGATATTAGATTACGAGACGATACCAAAAATATTGTCCAAAAGTTTTTCACCCATACACAAAACACAAAAACATCCGTCTTTTCTTGTGAATAATAATCATACATAAAAACTAACCGTCGCAAACCAAGACAGAACACCTACCAACTGGGGGTCTGAACATAATAAGTTCCCAAACCAAAGATTTAAAACTTGCCTTTGTATCCCTGTGAGTGGTGTACCTTTCTTAAAGAAGCCACTTGCTTGTGATTATTGGTTTAAGTTCACTGTGGATTTGCCTCGATTTTGTTTTGATTGGTTTTTATCCCTAGTGCATGCGCACTCGTTCTTCAAGGTCCACTAGCCCATTACGTGAGCTTGTCCGGAAACCTCGAAGACTTCGTAGACGTTCTGCACCAACAGTCGGATCTGAGATACGTACTGTTGTCACACCCACTGTCACCATGGCGGAAGACCACCCCATGTGTGAGCTTCTCCAAGCACTCATCGAGGGTTACGGAGATGCCATTGTTGTTCCAGCCATCGTGGCTGATAATTTTGAGCTCAAAACCGGGTTACTCAATCTTGTAACCTCAAGTCAATTCTACGGTTTTGAGAGGGACGATCCTCATGCTCACATTCGATGGTTCAATAAAATCACTTCGACCATCAAGTACAAGAATGTCCCTTGTGAAGCAATCAAACTTCTTCTTTTCCCATTCTCCCTGGAGGGACAAGCCCGGATTTGGCTTGAAAAACAACCTCCTCGATCAATTGAGACATGGGAAGATCTTGTGAAAAAATTTGTGAATGAATTCTTCCCACCTTCCAATACCACGAGTCTTAAGAACGAAATCACCAAGTTCACTCAGAAATATGATGAATCTTTTGGTGAAGCGTGGGATCGTTTCAAAGAATTACTTCGCAAGTGTCCACATCATGGTTTCTCAGAGTTGATGTAACTCGATACTTTCTACAATGGCGTGAGCCAAGCTGATCAGGATTCTCTCAATGCCTCTACGGGAGGTAATTTCTTGAGTAGAACCACAAAAGAAGCTTTACAGATCATAGAAAACAAGTCCAAGGTCCGCTCTACACTAAGCAAACCGATTGTTTCACAAATCAATGCGGGTCCTTCCACTTCATCTTATGTGGGTCAATCTAGCACGGATGCTAAGCTTGACAAGCTCACTGAAGCGATCCAAGCTTTGGTTCTTGCCCAAACAAAGAAAGTTTCATTTCCATAACATCCTCCCCCTGCTGAGGTTAAAAAAGTGGAAGTATGTGTGACTTGTGGTGGGTCGCATGCCTACTACAATTGCACATCTACTGATGGTACTCCATATGAAGCTTATGCTGTTGTCGGGTCCCAAAATCAAGGAGGCAATCAATACCGCCCTTCTATGGACCCGAACTATCGTCCTCATCATTATCCTGGACCTCTCGGTTTTAATCAAAACCAAAATGTCCAAAACCGTGGCCAAAATCAAAATAGAGTGAACCAAGGTTTTCAAAACCAGGGTAACTTCAATCAGGGTCACGGTTTCCAAAATCAAAACCAAGGTTTCCAACACCAAAATCAAGGAAACTTTAACCGGAACCAAGGTCAGGGTAATTTCAATCCCGGGAATTTTCATGGAAACAACCACCAGAATCAAGGGAATTTCCATCATCAAAACCAAGGAAATTTCAACCAAGGTCCCAATCCGAACAATCGAGCTCAAAATTTTCCTAATCCGAATCAAGCCATTGTTCCAACCGGGCCTTCATCTGATGAGTTGTTAAAGCAATTCATGAAGTCCCAAGAAGAGTTGAACAAGTTGTTGGTCAGTCAGATTTCTGATATCAAGAAGTCTTTAAATGATCGACCCTCGGGCTCAGGTACTACTTTACCGAGCAACACGATCGCTAACCCAAGGGGCGATGCTAAGGCGATCACAACATGAAGTGGTGCTTCATATGATGAACCTGCGATTCCTACTACCTCTTCTCCCTCTCCTCCTAAGGTAGTGGAACGTGAACCTGAGGTGACCAAGGACAAGGTGCAAACTCCTAGCCCACGAAGTACAGCACACGTCCAACCTCAGGTTATTCCAGAAACCAGATGTAAGTCTGGAGTTGTCTTTGAACCACCAGAAACTCCAGTGGACAACCCAAAATCAAAAACTTCTATTCCTTATCCATCACGTCTCAATGAACAAAAGCTCCGCGAAAAGGCTAGTTACCAAATGGATAAATTTTTCCAAATCTTCCAAGATTTGCACTTTGACATTAGCTTCGCGGACGCTATTCTCTTGATGCCCAAGTTTGCATCAACAATCAAGAATCTGTTAAGTAATAAGGAAAAACTCTTTGAGATGGCAAGAAATCCTCTGAATGAGCACTGCTCAGCAGTTCTCTTAAAAAAGCTTCCTGAAAAGCTTGGAGACCCCGGGAAATTTCTCATTCCTTGTACTTTCCCGGGTATGGTTGAATGCTTCGCCTTAGCCGATCTAGGTGCTAGCATTAACCTGATGCCATATTCTGTGTAGAAGAAACTCTCTCTTCCCGAACTCACTCCCACGTGCATGACTTTAGAGCTTGCCGATCGTTCGATTTCTCGTCCTCTTGGCAGTGCCGAGGACGTATTCGATAAAGTGGGAAAGTTCCATTTTTCGGAAGATTTTGTGATTGTTGACTTTGATGCCGATTCTATGGTCCCTCTCATTTTTGGAAGGGGATTCCTTAGAATTGGGCGCGCTCTTATCGATGTATTTTAGCATGAGATCACATTACGTGTTGGAACGGAAGCCATCACCTTCAACCTAAATCAAACTTCGAGATACTCCTCCAATTATGACTGTGAATCGGTGAACCAAATAGATGTCATCGATGTTGCTACTGAGGAGTATGCTCAAGAGATTTGAGGTTTCTTTGATGATTCTTCGAGTGAAAACCTCACTCAATCTTCTCATCCCATCATTGCCAATTCTTCTCCTTCCCTCACTCCGTTTGAGGGAAGTGACTTCATCTTAGAAGAAATTGAGGCCTTTCTCAAAAGTGATTCGATTCCCGATGGAATCGATAACCAATAGATTGACCCTGAGAGGGATATTCTCCTGCTTGAGAAGTTATTAAACGAAGATCCCTCTCTTCTTCCTGTTCTACCACAACAACTTCATAAGGAGGAAGTCAAAAATGTTTAGAAAACTGATGACTGTCCCGAGGTTGAACTTAAGGACTTGCCGCCTCATCTTGAATATGCATTTCTGGAGGGTGATGATAAATTACCCGTCATAATTGCCAAAGATTTAAGCGTTGAGGAAAAGGCTGCTCTCATAAAGGTTTTGAAGTCACATAAACAAGCAATTGCTTGGCGACTCACCGACATCAAGGGCATTGACCCTGAATTTTGTACTCACAAGATTTTAATGGAGGATGACTTCAAGCCTGCAGTCCAACAACAAAGAAGGGTGAATCCCAAAATTCATGAGGTTATCAAACAAGAAGTTTTAAAGCTTCTCGATGCCGGATTGATTTACCCTATCTCGGACAGTTCTTAGGTTAGCCCAATTCATTATGTTCCAAAAAAGGGTGGCATTACTGTTGTCACAAATGAGGAGAATGAGTTGATTCCAACTCGATTGGTTACGAGTTGGCGTGTATGCATTGACTATCGCAAGTTAAATGACGCCACCCGCAAAGATCATTTTCCTCTGCCCTTTATGGATCAGATGCTCGAGAGATTAGCGGGGAATGAGTACTATTGCTTCCTCGATGGTTTCTCAGGTTACTTCCAGATTCCCATTGATCCGCAAGATCAGGAAAAGACCACTTTCACGTGCCCCTATGGAACTTTTGCATATAAACGTATGCCATTTGACCTATGTAATGCTCCGGGCACGTTTCAAAGATGTATGATGGCCATATTTTCCGACATGATCGGGAAAACTATAGAGGTCTTTATGGACGATTTTTCGGTCATTGGGGATTCGTTCCAATCATGTCTCTCCCATTTAGACAGCATGCTAAAACGTTGTAAAGTTATGTCTAAATTGGGAGAAGAGTCACTTTATGGTCAAAGAGGGCATTGTCCTCGGCCATAAAATTTCAAAGAACGGGATTGAGGTTGACAGAGCCAAAGTGGACGTCATTGCAAAATTACCTCATCCCACAACCGTAAAAGGTGTTAGGAGCTTTTTGGGTCATGCCGGTTTCTACCGTAGGTTTATTCAAGATTTTTCTAAAATCGTCTGGCCTATGACCCATCTCCTCGAGAAGGATGCTCCTTTTATCTTCTCCCCCGAGTGCATCGAAGCTTTTGAAACATTGAAGAAAAAGCTTACTGAGGCACCGATTCTTGTTGCCCCCGATTGGGACTTGCCCTTCGATCTCATGTGTGATGCTAGTGATTATGCGATAGGGGCAGTCTTGGGGCAACGAAAAACAAAACATTTTCAGCCTATACACTATGCCAGCAAAACTATGACCGAAGCTTAAAGTCATTACACCACCACTAAAAAAGAATTATTAGCTGTGGTGTATGCTTTTGAAAAATTCCGGCCATACTTGATACTGACCAAAAGCATAGTGTATACGGATCACTCGGCTTTGAAGTACCTCTTTGCAAAACAAGATGCAAAGCCGAGACTCCTTCGTTGGGTTCTCCTCCTACAGGAATTTCATATCATTATTCGTGATAAAAAAGGAGCCGAGAACCTAGCTGCTGATCATCTCTCCCGTCTTGAAAACCCTCACCAAGATGCTTTCGAGAAAAAGGAAATAAAGGAAACATTTCCTCTCGAAACCCTCAATGCGGTTTCATTTCGTGGAGACTCGATTACCCCATGGTTTGCCGACTTTGCAAACTACCTTGCGGGTAACTTTATTGTGAAAGGGATGTCGTCCCAACAAAAAAATAAATTCTTCAAGGATGTCAAACATTATTTCTGGGACGACCCCTATCTTTTCAAAATTTGCGCGGATCAAGTCATCCGGCGGTGTGTGTATGGTCAGGAAGCCACTGAAATTTTAAAGGCTTGCCATGCTGGTCCCACGGGGGGCCACCACAATCCCAACTACACCGCCAAAAAGGTGTTTGATTCCGGCTTTTATTGGCCCACAATCTACAAGGATGCCCAAGAATTGGTCAAGTCCTGTGACGCTTGTCAACGTCACGGGAATATTTCACAAAAGAATGAAATGCCTCAAAATGCAATTCAAGTTTGTGTAATCTTTGACGTATGGGGTATCGATTTTATGGGGCCATTTCCGTCTTCTCATGGAAACAAATACATACTCGTGGCTGTTGACTACTTGTCAAAATGGGTCGAAGCGAAAGCTTTACTCACAAATGATGCCCGAGTAGTTGTGAAATTTTTAAAAGCTCTTTTTGCCCGATTCGGAACTCCACGTGCTATTATTAGTGATCGTGGTACGCACTTCTGTAATGACAAATTCGACAAAGTCATGCAAAAGTACGGTGTAACTCACCGCCTTTCTACTGCGTACCACCCTCAAACAAGTGCACAAGGAGAAGTTTCCAATCGGGGCATCAAAAGAATTTTAGAAAGAACCGTAGGTGAAAATCGTGCATCGTGGTCGGATAAATTAGATGATGCACTTTGGGCTTTCCGTACGGCTTACAAAACACCCATTGGGTGTACGCCTTACAAACTTGTGTACGGGAAAGCGTGCCATCTTCCGATCGAGCTTGAGCACAAAGCCTATTGGGCTCTCAAGCATGCCAATTTTGACCTCAAAACTGTGGGTGATCATAGAAAAGTTCAACTAAATGAATTAAACGAACTTCGTGATCAAGCTTACGAGAACTCGTTGATCTATAAAGAAAAGACAAAGAAGATTCATGACTCAAAAATCAAGAACCGCGTTTTTAACGTCGGTGATCGAGCCCTTCTTTTCAAATCTAGACTCAAGATCTTCTCGGGAAAGCTAAAAACCTGTTGGACTGGTCCATTCACTATCACAAAGGTTTATCCTTATGGCACCGTCGAATTATCTCAAAATGACGGTCCGAATTTCAAAGTGAATGGACATCGGTTGAAACATTACTTTGGAGAGGACATACCATCCATGGTTGTCCCGGATCTCCAAACTTTCCCCAAGGACAATTGAATTCGGGGATCGAGTCAAGCTAGCGACTCGATGAACAAAAACAGTAGCACAATACGGGTTTTCACCCGTATCTCTGATTTCCTTCTACTTGCTACCACCTAGTGTGGGGGAATGGCCAACCCCCCGCTGTTTGAAAATGTATATATGTATATAAGTTCCAAAAAAAAATGTGTGTATATAAAAATAAAGTGAAATATGGTGTTTCCACAGTTAGATTCGAATATTAGCTTTTTCCGTTCAAAGATTCGGCATAATAGCCGGGACTTTGAATATTGAGGACAATATTCATTTCTAAGTGTGGGGGGGGGGGGGGGGGGGGGGGGAATTCTAGCGAATTTTATCACAATATATCTTCTAGTACCCCCGTTTTTTGCCAAAATTTTCAAAAATTTTTCACTTTATTTCAATATTTTTGTGGTTATCAGTCCGCCATGTCTAACCGACAAAGGGATTGGCTAATCCAGGAGCAAACGGCTCTTGGTAAAGATAACTCAAATCCGTTGACGGCTTGCAATTTGCACAAAATGTATGGTAAATCAACTCGCCATATCCTAAAAAGTGAATGAGTTGGCTAGCCCGCAAGATTATGGCTTGTGGTAAAGGCAGTGGAAAAACCATAATTGGAAATCAGCTCACCAAGATGTCGACTGTGTCCATCAATAGTTGGCTAGTCCAGGAGCAAACGGCTCTTGGTAAAGACTAATCAAAACCGTTGAAAGCTGGTGGTTTGCTAAAAATCACATGGTTATCAAGTGGACCATAGTTCTTATTTGAATCGAAACATTTGGCTACTCCAGAAGTGATGGCTTTTAGTAAAGAGTTTTCAAATCCATCAAGTTTTCTAAAAAGATTGCTAGGGACTAGCAATAGTTTAGTATGGGGGATTGATGAGTGCTCAAACACTCATCATTTTTGTCGTATTTAAACTGCCAAAACATACAAAAACAATCAAAAAGTTATCAAAATACTTAAATTATCCCAGGGATTGTGTTTTATGTGTTTTAAAAGCAAAATGAGCAAAAACAAATGAAAAACGATCAAAGTTTACAATATTGGCAGTTTCAGTCCCCCAAGTTTCAAAACTTGTCAAAAATAGTCCCTATGCGTTTATTTTAAAACGAAAAGTCAACCCAAGCTTTTGAAAGTCAAATCTTACAAAATATGATACTTGGGTCATAACTTTCCAAAATTACATGTTTGGTCCCTGAGATTTCAAAAATGGCAGAAAAGGTCCTTGGGAATTTTGAAAAATGGAAAAATGAGAATTTGGTTCTTGGACTTTGGAATTGTGGCATGATTGGTCCTTGGTAGCAATTTGTGAAATTTACAGGTTCAGCCCTCATACTTTGGTGAAATTGCAAAATTGGTCCTTGTGATACACTTAACTAAACGGACCCTTTTTATTATTAACACAAAGCCAAAACCAATCCAACCCCAAGCCCACCCAAAACCAAACCTGATCCAAATAAACACCCCAAGCCCAATCACTCCCGGCCCACTCCCATTTTACTAATAAAAATACCCCCGGTCAAACCACCCTTTGACCACCTTCCCTCCCAACACCCCAACGCAAAACCAGGGCCCTGTGTTCCCCCCCCCCCCCTCTCCACCTTTCCAACCAATAGCCCCCCACAATAAATTCACTTCACCAACCAAACCAACCCCCACCACCATTCCATTAAATGATCCCAACCATACCACTAATTTTGCACCGTTTGTTTTTGGCGGGAAAATAGCAATCAGAGTCTAGATGCATCAAATCTCAATTGGATGGTGGGGATATGGTCAAGGGTCAACAAAAACACCAATGGGAGTGCTAATTTTCAGGAAGAAGCCATGTGGGAAGAGTAGGAGATTATTTTCATATCGTTATATAAGTAGTAGCTCAATGTGAGCATTATTAGTGTGTAGATTGTTTTTTTAGTTAATTTTAGTGTTTATTGTACCTGTTGTAAACTTTTTCAAGTGAATGAAAGCCTTATTTTTAGTTTAACTATACTTTGCAAATTTCAAGTTTGTTTCAATATCTCAACTGCTTGTTTAAAGTCCATCACTGATATTTAGTTGTTTACAAACTCATATAAGGGCAATGTATCTGTTTTTATAAGGTTTTGAGTTTGTGTAATTGTGTATGTCATAGTTTGAAAAAAAATAAATAAGATAAAAGAGAATCAAAATAAAATGAAAATGCAGGAAACAAGAAGAAAGATTGCAAGGAGCTTGGTTATTTCTGGATTGGAGAGGGTTTAGTGCCTAGTGGAGGCTTTAGGTTGATCTTGGGTACCTTGGGCACTCATCTCAGTTTGGAATCCATAAGTAAGCAAGTTTCAATTTTTTTGCATTCTCAGTTCATTCACTACCATTGTTGCTAAATTAAGTTCACTTAGGTTTATTTAATGTTAGTATAAGTTAGAATTTTAGTTTCATAAGATAACTTGGAATTTGCTTCATAAATCACCATTACAGTCAATATTAAGGGGTGTTTGGATGATCTGTTCCAGTTGGGTTTAGGGAGGTTTTGATTGTCATTTTTGGTTCAGTCATGTTACATTAGAGTTAATTAGGATAAAAAAGTCATAAAATCAAGTCATCCTTTGGGTGAAAGTCAAAATCATAACAAATTGTACCCACAGTCCATCTGTGAGAGTTTTAAAGTATCAAACTCTTGTAGTTAGCTTAAATCTAGTTAATCTCACTTGAGATAGTTTCACTTAGGGTTTACAAACATAAATCAATCATCAAATCAGTGTTTGAAGTTCATTTTAGTCAATGTTCACAAAATCTCAAAAAGTCAAAGTTGTAGTATTAGCAGAAAAACCAAATTTTCGCAGAATTTTATAGAATTTTGTGTGTGGATTTGGAAATTGAAACTTGTTGTGATTGAAGTGTCCCAGCTGAACTTCATGAATGCATGCATGGCTTATTTTTTAGATTTTTTTCATGAGCTGTGCAACTGCTTATTTTAGGGTGCAGGGAAAGCAACCTCCCCTGCACCAGGTTTATTAGCTTTTTCTTTGGGTTGCTGAGACCAAGCCAGTGGACCCCACTTCTGTTCTTTTGGCTTTTTGAGTAGCCCATAAGTAGAACTCTTAAGATATTAGCTTATTTTTAGGTTTAAGCTTATCT
The DNA here is from genome assembly GCA_030686995.1 of Artemisia argyi. NCBI lineage: Eukaryota > Viridiplantae > Streptophyta > Magnoliopsida > Asterales > Asteraceae > Artemisia > Artemisia argyi. The sequence continues at coordinate 132,548,713 of CM060703.1, forward strand.
GTAACATCTTATTTGCCCCTTTTTGGTGACCTGTCCACAGAACACAAGCTGAGAAATCAGCTTGGCGAACCAAGTTAGGAGGCCTCTCAAAGCTTCAACAATAAGCCTTAAGCCCAGCTTATTGGCTTATTGTGAAGCTGACCTGTCACACTTGAAGATCCAAGTCCAATTTTGAACCTCTGACCCCCTTTGTGACCCCCACAGAGGGCTGCAGGTGGGTCATTTTGCCCTATTTGACCTGCCAAATAAGCCATTGGCTTATTTGTCATTCCTGGCCTATTGTGAGTTCTTATGTGAATCTTTTGTGCTTATTCTTTCATAATATTATTAGCTGCAAGTTTATTTTGGTCTGTGGTTTATTATACTAGCTTATACAAGCAACTCCAAATCCTAATAATTTAAAAGTCCAACCTGTTAAGGACTTGTGACCACACACAACTTATTTTTAAGCTCCACAAGTTTTGCCTTCACAAAAGTTGCTTAAAATTGGTTAATACTCAGTTGTGAAAAAGAAAATTCCAAAAAATCCAAATTTGATAGAAGTGATAGCTTCTATTTAAGCCAATTGGCTTATCACCTCAGCTTATTCATAAGCTAATTTCATTTTTATAATTTCCCTAGGCTTCTGGTATATAAAAATAATTTTTGTAATTTTTTCAGATTTTTCTTGCATCATTTAGTATTTTTCTTAATTTAAATTAGTTTTTAATAATTATGAAATAGTTAATAATTAATATTAATTAATCAGAAAATCAAAAAAATATAAATTTAATTTTAAAATTAGTTTTTAGTTATTTTTAATTTTTCCAAAGTTTATTTTCAATTTTCTAGTGTAATTTAATAATTAATTAGAATTTAGGTTAATTTAAATAATTAAAGAATAATTAATAATTAGTTAATAATTAGTAATAATTAATTAAAAAGTCTTAAAAATATATTTTCATTTCTAAAATTAGTTTTATAGTATTTTAGATTTTTCTAAGTTTAAATTTTATTTTTCTAAGTTAATTTCATATTTATTTGTATTTTAGGTTAATTTAGTTAATTAAAATTTAATAGGAAATTAGTATTTAATTAATAGTAATTATAAAAATAGTGCAAAAATTAATTTTAATTTTCCAAAAATTTTCTTTAATCATTAGGTTTGTAAAAATATCATTTTCATACCAGTAGCCTTTTCAGATCACCTCACTCACTTTTATTTTACGTATGTTTGTTCACGTTTTCAGCAAACGTACGGTTTTTAGGTTTTAGGTAATTTCTTCTCAATCTAAATTCCAGTAACTAATCACATAGCTTTCCTAAGCTATTTCTGTTAATAATTTCCAAATAATTCTCATTACCACCCTTTTCTGTGAATAATCACCCGATCACAATCACGCTCAGATACAATTCACACCTCGTCGGGGTATAACGACCTGGTGATTTTCCTATATTACCCGGAGATTGACTCTAGGCTATTTGACTTTGTTGACCATTCCTTGGTCAATATAAGTTGACAGTTCTGATCAAATCAACCACCTATTCAAACAATGCCAAGAAACAAAAACTTGTCATTATTCCACCCAAACAACTTTTCATTGATCTCACAAATGAAGACAACACCACCCCATCACCACCACCTCTATGCTCATCTCCTAGTGCACCAAATGCACCATCCAAAACACCATCAACAAATGGAACCTCTACTTCCTCCATACCATCCACTTCATCCATAAATGACTACATAAACACCCACTTATCTCCTCCAACAATTGATCAACCATCACAACCTACCAATGAAAACACAACTCTTGCACTCACTCTCTCATTATCACCATTAACACCTCTTGATGCACACTTCTCATCATCCCCAATCAATCCATCAACCTATAACCCTGTCCCATGGAGCTTACTTGAAGCTCATGGAGACACTTGCCTTTGTTGCATCCGCAACCGAACAATTGTGTTCGGACTAAGAGATGAAATGCAATACATGTTTTCTCACATTGAAAACTTGTTGCATCAACCACCAACAACAAACACAACTCCTCCACCACCATCAACAAACACTCCTCCACCATCACCATCTCCATGTTCACCATCCATTCCTCCTAATTAAACATGCTTGGTGTCTTACAAATAAAATTGTCTTGAAACCATTTTGGATGGCAAGCTCTAGAGAGGACTCTCATGTTTGAGCTTTGGTTTATTATTTAAGTGATGATTGTAAGCCTTTAAGGCTTTTGTTAGTTGCATTACTTGTTATGTTTGTGAATGTAATGCTTGATGTATTTTTTTTAACTTTATTAATGGTATGGTTATGTTTAGTATCTACTCTTGCATACTATATACATATATATGTTGCTTGTCCACTAAATATTTTTGCAAGATATCCATATCTCGATTTCTTTTTGACCTCAAAACGAGGGGGGGTATACTTCAAGGGGGAGCTTCTATAAAATCGGGATAACCTTTTTGATGCTAACAAAAAGGGGGAGAAGTGATATAAACTCACAAGAATACTTGTATATATACTAATTTTCAATTAATGAGTTTAGATTTTGTAATCATCAAAAAGGGGGAGATTGTTGACATAAATAATGCATGAAAACGTTATTTATATTTTTCGATATCTCTATATTTTGACGATCACAAAATGTAAACTCATCAAACGAAAGATTACTACGTAAACAAGTATTAAGCTAGCTTATATCATTATATCCAACTTAATCACTTAAGGTATGGATAAACAAGTGCTTAATACATCTCATGATCAAAGGGGTATTTAATTAATTAATACAAAGTTTATTTAATTATATATACATATTATATATTTTTGAAAAACACTTTTGGTAATAAAGAAAAATGTTTTAATCATACTAAATATATGATTTCAAATTTTTAACCAAAATCAGTTAGTTTTTCACTAAATAAACTTTCCCCACTAAAAGACAAGTTTTCTGGCCGTTACAGTTGGGCGGCCCCCTTAATTATAAGGGGTGGTCCCCTTAATTTTAAGGGGGCCGGCCTTGATTTAAGGGGGCCGGCCACGCTCCTCTGTCAGAACTTGTTGCCTATAAATACCACCTTAAACCTGGAATTTTTCTCACCTTTTGCACGAAATTTTCAGATCTCAAACCTTCTAAACATCCTCTAAAACCCTTTGATCATTTGTTTATTAATCCTTGTTTCAAGTGATTCAATCCCTTCTCATCCATCCTCATCCAAAGTGCAAAAGAAGAACACTCTTTCTACAACTAAGTTCAAGAAGTATTGAAGAGTAGTTGTGCATTGTGTATATATATTTTGATTGTGAAGTTGTGTTGTGTTTATAATAAGTAGTTTAGAAGATATTGAAGTTGTGTAGGAAGTAGAAGTTGATTAGTAGTGAAGTAGTGTATGATGAGGCGAAAAATGAACCACTTTTAAGGGGTCATTTAAGCCCGGAATTGAATTTATTTGATCAAATGTTGCCCTAAATCGTTCCTTTTGTGATTTTAGGTACTTTGGGAGAGAAATCTGGAAAAGGAAGCAATTCGGACGTTTTTGGAGCATAAAAGTGAAGAAAACGCCAAAGTCTTAATTTTCCTTGCTGGGAACAGTAGGTGACGGCGTCAAGAAGGAATTTCTGACGGCGTCAAGAGTAATTTCCATGACGATCCAGAACTGATTTGAAGGCGTCACGAAGTAGGGCGTCAAGAGTAAAATTCATGACGGCCTGGAAAACGCTAACACATGACGGCGTCAAAAGTAGATCAAGGCAGTCCGAGAATTATTTTGGCGGCGAGGTGACGGCGTCACAAGATTTGTCTTGACGCCGTCAGAACCTATTTCCTATATATAGTTTTCTAATTTTCACATTAAAGGAGAGAAGTTTTGGAGAAACCCTAAGTACGAACTTGGTGCGAATTTTACAGGTTTTTCAAGGGTTCTAAGCCCTTGATACCTTTCATGTGTAATTGAGATAAGTATTCTTTTAATTCAATCAATATGTCTATGTGTTGGTTGTCTATATCTTGTTCTTGTCTTAATTCCATCATGCTAGGCTAGATCTATCTTGTGTTTGCTTGGATCTAATGAAACCTAGATGTTAATTATGTGTTGATTACTTGTTTATAGTTTGTTTTGGATGAATGAATTTGATGTTAGGCTTAAGAAAACTGGCAGATCTCCAAATGGTAAAATGCTTGAACGTCTTAGGAAACATGAACAGATGTGCACTAGGTCTTTATTGGTTGTATTTAATGCATGAGCCACTGTTTATAATCCCTATGGTTGTGCTGGGCATGGCATAGGAGGATATATGAGCTCATAGGATTGGGGAGTTAAGTGCGCCACCCCATGAATGTTATTAAGGAATACAATCCGTCATCCATGCAACTATAACAAGTAATTAACATGTAAAAGATGTCTAGGGAGTAGTGAAATCTAAGTAAACACATTTTCTCCACTTATTGCTCACAACCTTAGTATAATTTAGCTTATTTTCATTTTTAGCATTTTATTTTGATTGCATCTTTAGTATTGGGTTAGTTGACTAGCAACTAATTCCGCCCAAATCCTTCAAACCCGAGATTTTTACTTGCTTTCTAAAAAATATAAAAATACAAAAATAATCATTCCTCATCTTTAGAACTAGTATTTAGGTTTTCTAATCCTAGCGACACTATTCCTAGCTGAACGATCAATCCCCCGGTACTTGTCACTATACTATACTACAACGATCAGGTACACTGCCTGGTGGGGTTTGTAAGCTTCTCAAGATCCCTTGAGAGGTAAAGCCTGGTGCGATTCCCACGTATCAAGTTTTTGGCGCCGCAGCCCGGGGAATAGTTATTGTCTAGGTTAGAATCTCTTTTTATTAGGTCTACTTGCTAGATTCCTTTCTAGTAAGATTTTATTTTTATTTTTTTTAGGATTTCTTTAGTCTATCTTTTTCTTTGTGTGTTTGTTCGTAATTTCCATTGACTCTTCCATTCACCATTATGGAGTACGCGAATCCACCATACCACCAACCACAAAGGCCATTCTACCCTATTGACATCTCGAATTTCAAACAATATCGAGATGAACCCATATATGATGCATGGACTCGTTTTAGAAATTTACTCCGAAAATTCCCTCATCATAGTTTCGCTTTAGCATCCCTAACCCGAACCTTTTACTATCGTGTTGGCTAATATGACCAAATGCGCATTGAGGATTTTGCCAATGGGGACTTTAGGGAATTAAGTGCTGAAGAAGCATGGGATACCATAGAAGATTGTGCCCAATATTATTATAGGGTAGACAACCCAACAAACGTTAGTACAAGTCAATTGAATATAAATTTCCAGGATCATGAAACAAGTTTGTTTGGGGATGAATATATTAGTGTTGAGATACCTAAGTGGTTGTCATGTAATGCCATAGTACAAGCTGAACACATAGGTGACCTTGATGTGATGGAGGATTTAGCCGAACATGATCACATTGATCAAAAAGACCTAGGTCCTATGATCGATGATGATGAATCTCAAGAAACATATGATGAATCTTTTGGGCAATATGTATATAGCAGTCAGAATATTGAGGATGATCCATATGATTCGGACATAGAAGTCGAGATGCCTAAAGAAGTACGTGAGATACTTGGGAAAATTTTAGGGTTGGATTATAATGAAACACATGTTGAGGATATAGGTGATCTTGATAAGATGGATGATAAAGTAGAAAATCTAAGCTCACAAAATACCCCACAAGTCCTACCAACATTTGAGGCATACACACCACCCGTGACTTATTCGGATGAAGTAGATGAGACTTTAGGAATCCCAATAGAGGTAGAACCTTTGAACCAAACACAACTAGAGGATATAGGTTTGAACACTTATAATGATAACCTTACTCTTAGTTCTAGGGAAGTTCCTAGTTTTGATGAATCGGAGCCTGAACCAAAATCGTTACCTAATCTTCCATCCTTGGATGAAAATTTAGGAATTGAAATAGGTCCCGATCCACCCATCAAACCATATAGTCCGGGTAGTCTTATGATAAAGGTAGTGGACTCTAAGCCTTGTAGAGAGGAAACCAATATAGGAGTGGAAAATGACCTTACATGCTTACATCACCCATTTATGATTGATCATAAGAAACATTATGGGTTTAAACCAGGTTTATTAGGTCAAGATGGATTCCCAACTAGTAATCTCTTGAAGTTGATTGAAAATGATCCCTTTCTAGGAGAAAATCTTAATCCACCCATTAACCCGATTGAATTAGGTAAGGTTATGATGATAGGAGCACACCCCTTTGAGCATATAATTCATCCACCACTCTTTCCTCACGAGGCATATTTCCACCCTAAGGGTGTGTATCGCTACTTCCACCCGCACTTAATCCTAAGTGTAGGGAAAACCTCCCCTATTTCCGTTAAATAAGGGTAGAGTCAAGCTCGTGACTCGAACAAAAACAAGCGCTTATTGGGAGGCAACCCAAGCTTTATTTATTTATTTGTTTGTGTGTTTTTATTTGTGTGATTTTTATTTTGTTTGTTTGTTATTTGCTTCCGTATGCATGCTTTATTTTTATTGTTGGTAGATCATGTTTCTAAACTAAATAGTGAAAATACTTTACTTTGTTGTTATGGCCTAGTCTTAACTCCACCTAGAAGTATTTTTGCAAAAGATAAGTGTAAGGGGAAACCCCAAATATGTTTTTAAGAAACAAATCGATCATGATTCTCCACAATATTAAATGAACATGTGTATTCGTATTTGTTAGAGTCAAATGCTTGTATTGAGTCATAATGAAGTTTTGCAGGATTTTCCAGGAAGTAGGACCAAGTTTTTCCAGAAATTTTCCGGAAACTTAACATAAGAATTTCTGCAGGTCAATCCTGACGGCGTCACGAATTAACTCTTGACGGCGTCACGTGTAAAAATCTGGAAATTTTACCGGTTTTGTTTTTCTAATGGAGTCTTATGGTTTTTGTGAATTATTAAGTTTTATAATCTCCAGGAATCTGCAAACTTCATTCCACAAGCATTATATCTTATCTTGTTTTCTAGGATTTAGTAACTTATATAGGATGCCGCCGATTTTACGCGAGGTTGTCTTGTTTGTTTTCTCAGATTTACAGGTTATGTATGACAAGAAGATGATTTATATTCTTGAAGGGAAGCTTTGATTGTTCATTTTCTTGGAGGAAGCTTTAACCTGGCCACCTTATTATCCATACCGAGCGAATCAGGGGAGTATTTGATTTCATTCTTTTTACTTATTTCACTTTTACATTCTTTACTTGAACATTGGGGACAATGTTCATCCTAAGTGTAAGGGGAGGGTAAAAAGATGATACCTTACATATGCACTTTCGCTTGAGTTTGTTTTGTTTGATGGTAGATGTGTAATAAAACTATGAGAAACACTTGTTAGTGTAATTTTAGCACCAAATTTAAAATTTTTTACAACATTTAGCAGTGAAACTTTAGCCATAGCAAGCGTCTCATGGATAGGAGATTGTATGACTAGCACATAACCGTATATTCAGAAAAATTTTCCACCCAAATATATGAGGTTCGCCTTTAGATTTGATAGGAAAAGCATTCACTATTAGTGCTTATAAGTGTACCGGTAGCATTTAGATTCTAGAACTTGCATTAGTGATGCATCCCAAGACCGCTAGTGAGACTACATTCGTGTAGTAGGATTTACTACATGATAAGAGGCATTAGGATCACCCTTGTGTTAAACCCGTATCATAATTACTTGACCATTTAAGTCATATTACTTGGCTAGTTAAGTCAACTAATTTTTCCCAAACCCTTAGCGTTGTACTCATTTTTAGTACACGAAACCCCTAGTACACCCCTCCGAGCCTATCTTTTCATTTCTAACTTTAAGCATCTTACTTAAAGGAAGAATTTGTTACACCCCACTTAAATGTACACCCAAATCGCTCATTTTTAGTGCATTATTGTTATTTGTTAAACCCTAAGTTAATTATCTAATTGATTACATGGTTGCTAAGTCGAGTCATATCCTTGTACATATTGTTTTGGGACGATTGGAACTCATGGGTAAGTACTTATTTTATGGAGTAATGGGGAAGAACATCATTTATTACCCCCATATGTACGTTAATCTTAAAAGTGCTCCAAGTGTTTTGATTTTCTTAATTCGAGTCATTAGTTTAGTTTATTGTAAAATATGTAAAGATTCAAGTGTAAGGGGAATTCTCATTCCCTATGATGTATTATTTTGGATGGTAGGGTAAGAGTGTATGCAAAAAATAAAAATAAAATAAAAAAATAAAAAATAAAAAAAAATCGAAAAAATCAAGAAAAAGACAAAAAAGAAAAAAATAGAAAAAGAAAAAGAGAAAAACATACGGACTACCATCCCTTTTCATTCTATGTTCATTTTATGTTTTTGTTATCTTTCATTTATTAGCTTAAGTCGAGTCTAGTCTTGGCTTAGCAACGCCATATTGTACATGTAATTAACCAAGATTGTTAACTCGCCACCAGTAAAAACTTCCTTTATCCAACAAAACCGTGTATTTCATATCCCTACACCTAACATTACAACCCTTTAAAAGACCTCTTTGATAGTTTATCCTAGGTGCTTACGCCATGTGATGGAGGTTTGATCCTTTCCCAAGCCTATGGTAATCTATTTTGCTATGACAGGTAGTGAGAGTTATCTTCCGTTTCCATATTGTAATTTATACTTTATTACACCCGAGAGATGTGAGTATCTAAACACTATTTGTGAGGTGCTAGTGTATGACCTCCGTGCTTGTCTATTGGTCTTTAGTGGAATGATTATTTGTTGTAATTACTTTTATGTTAGTGTTAAATGACCCCTAACTTGTATTTTGACTAGAATAAAAGCGCATTTGCTTGAGGACAAGCAAATCTCAAGTGTAAGGGTATATGATGAGGCGAAAAATGAACCACTTTTAAGGGGTCATTTAAGCCCGGAATTGAATTTATTTGATCAAATATTGCCCTAAATCGTTCCTTTTGTGATTTTAGGTACTTTGGGAGAGAAATCTGGAAAAGGAAGCAATTAAAACGTTTTTGAAGCATAAAAGTGAAGAAAACGCCAAAGTCTTAATTTTCCTTGCTGGGAACAGTAGGTGACGGCGTCAAGAAGGAATTTCTGACGGCGTCAAGAGTAATTTCCATGACGATCCAGAACTGATTTGAAGGCGTCACGAAGTAGGGCGTCAAGAGTAAAATTCATGACGGCCTGGAAAACGCTAACACATGACGGCGTCAAAAGTAGATCAAGGCAGTCCGAGAATTATTTTGGCGGCGAGGTGACGGCGTCACAAGATTTGTCTTGACGCCGTCAGACCCTATTTCCTAAATATAGTTTTCTAATTTTCACATTAAAGGAGAGAAGTTTTGGAGAAACCCTAAGTACGAACTTGGTGCGAATTTTACAGGTTTTTCAAGGGTTCTAAGCCCTTGATACCTTTCATGTGTAATTGAGATAAGTATTCTTTTAATTCAATCAATATGTCTATGTGTTGGTTGTCTATATCTTGTTCTTGTCTTAATTCCATCATGCTAGGCTAGATCTATCTTGTGTTTGCTTGGATCTAATGAAACCTAGATGTTAATTATGTGTTGATTACTTGTTTATAGTTTGTTTTGGATGAATGAATTTGATGTTAGGCTTAAGAAAACTGGCAGATCTCCAAATGGTAACATGCTTGAACGTCTTAGGAAACATGAACCGATGTGCACTAGGTCTTTATTGGTTGTATTTAATGCATGAGCCACTGTTTATAATCCCTATGGTTGTGCTGGGCATGGCATAGGAGGAGATAAGAGCTCATAGGATTGGGGAGTTAAGTGCGCCACCCCATGAATGTTATTAAGGAATACAATCCATCATCCATGCAACTATAACAAGTAATTAACATGTAAAAGATGTCTAGGGAGTAGTGAAATCTAAGTAAACACATTTTCTCCACTTATTGCTCACAACCTTAGTATAATTTAGCTTATTTTCATTTTTAGTATTTTATTTTGATTGCATCTTTAGTATTGGGTTAGTTGACTAGCAACTTATTCCGCCCAAATCCTTCAAACCCGAGATTTTTACTTGCTTTTTAAAAAATATAAAAGTACAAAAATAATCATTCCTCATCTTTAGAACTAGTATTTAGGTTTTCTAATCCTAGCGACACTATTCCTAGCTGAACGATCAATCCCCCGGTACTTGTCACTATACTATACTACAACGATCAGGTACACTGCCTGGTGGGGGTTGTAAGCTTCTCAAGATCCCTTGAGAGGTAAAGCCTGGTGCGATTCCCACGTATCAGTGTAGTTGTGACGAAGATAGGTGTGGAGTAGATTGAAGTGAAGAAGATAGTTGTGAAGAATCAAGGTGTGTAGAAGATAAGTGTGAAGTAAATAGGTGTGAAGAAGTTGTGTAGTAGTTGTGATCAAGTTGTGACGTAGTTGTGTTGTGAAAATTGGTGTGTAAGGTTTTCTCCGCCATAAGGGAGTTTGTTGACATAGTGAAGAAAACTCTCGAGTAGGTGACTCGGGGAGTGGAGTAGGAACAAGGAAGGTGACCTTGTAGCCGAACCACTATAAATCCTTGTGTTGTGGTTTGATCTTTCCAACTCTTTTCATTACTTACTTATATATCTTTACTATATTAGTTAGTTAGTTATTATACAATTGCTCATATAGTGCAAGTATTGAGATCACATAAACTAGAATCGAAGTTTTTAAAACAAACTTGTTTTTATAAATTTTAAAAGGACGTAAAACTATTCAACCCCCCCTTCTAGTTTTCCACAGACTAAACCCGAGTCTACACCTAAACTTACCACACCCACTAGCAACCAGTTCGCATCCTCTAGTACCGGAGGCCCTAGTAACTCTACTTCAAAATTAACTAGTTCAACTAAGGAATCGAGTTTGGCTAAAGTTCGATGTTTTAAATGTCAAGGTTTTGGGCATTATCAGAATGCGTGTTCAAATAAACGAGTAGTAACCTTGAGGAAAGCCATTGGTTACCGTGAGGATTTGGAGGAGGAGGAAAGATTGGGTAATATCTTTAACTTTGGAGGGGGTAACGACGAGGAGGAAGAAGTGGAAGGGTATGAAGCCCCATTGTATGATACGGCCTTGGTTATTAGAACTCTACAAACTCATATTGTATCCACTGATTCGGACCAGCAAGACCAATTATTTCACACCAAATGTCAAGTTAAGGATAAATGGTGTAGTGTAATTATTGATAAGGGGGAGTTGCACTAACGTAGCTTCAAGTGAAATGGTGTCGAAACTTGGGTTAATCACTACTGTTCATTCTAAACCGTATTCACTTCATTGGTTAGATGATGGCAATAAAGTTAAGGTGTCAAAACAAGTAAAGGTTGGATTAACTATGGGTTCTTATGAAGATGAAGTTCTTTGTGACGTAATTCCTATGGATGCTTGTCATATGTTGTTGGGACGTCATTGGCAGTTTGATAGGGATGTGACACACAAGGGGAGGAGTAATGAGTACGAGTTAAAGGATAAAGGCAAAAAATTGTGTTAAAGCCCATGTCATCACAAGCAATTCCTTCCATGAGTACCAAACAAAAAAAAGAAGATGAATTTTACCATGTTGGCTAGTGAACGGGAGGTTGAGCAAACTCTTGATTGTGGAGAAGTGGTGTATTTGCTGGTAAACAAAGAAGATTCTATGGAGACCGTGAATTTGAAGGAGGGCAGCCCCATTGCTGATTTGTTACTTGAATACCAAGATGTGTTTCCCAATGACTTGCCACCAGGTTTGCCTCCTATTCGTGGCATTGAACATCAAATAGACCTTATTCCAGGAGCACCGTTACCTAATAAGGCTGCTTATCGATGTAATCCACAAGAAACAAAGGAGTTACAAAAACAGGTTGATGAGCTTATGAGCCGAGGTTATGTGCATGAAAGTTTAAGTCCATGTGTCGTGCCCGTTTTGCTTGTACCCAAGAAGGATGGAACGTAGCGGATGTGTGTTGATAGTAGGGCAGTGAATAACATTACCATCAAATACCATTTTCCAATCCCAAGGCTAGATGATATGTTGGACGAGCTTCATGGATCGGTGGTGTTTTCAAAAATTGATTTGCGAAGTGGTTATCTCCAGATTCGAATGCGTCAAGGGGATGCGTGGAAAACAACCTTCAAGACCAAGCATGGGTTATATGAGTGGACCGTAATACCCTTTGGTCTCACGAATGCTCCTAGTACGTTTTATGAGGCTGATGAATGAAGTTTTGAAATCTTTTTTGGGCAGGTTCGTTATGGTTTATTTGGATGATATATTGGTATATAGCAAAAACAAGGAAGAACATTTGGTACATTTGAAACAGGTCTTTGACACCCTTAGAGCTCAAAAACTCTTTGGAAAATAGGAGAAGTGCTCATTTCTAGTTGATAAGGTGATGTTCTTGGGTTATGTAGTTTCTAAGGATGGTGTGTCCGTGGATCAGTCCAAAATTGAAGCAATCAAATGCTGGCCTAATCCTAAAAATATCAGTGAAGTGCGTTCATTTCATGGTTTGGCTTTATTCTATAGGCGTTTTATTTGCGATTTCAGTAATATTACTAGTCCCATTACTAATTGTTTGAAGAAAGGTACATTCACATGGGGAGAAGATGCTAACAGGGCGTTTGAAACAATCAAGGAGCATTTGTGTGCTGCTCCTATTTTGGCTCTTCCAGATTTTTCTCAACCCTTTGAAGTTGAGTGTGATGCAAGTGGAGTTGGTATTGGTGCTGTTTTGATTCAAGCCAAACGTCCCATTGCTTACTTTTTGGAAAAATTGGGAGCTGCTCGTTTGAACTATTGCACTTATGACAAGGAGTTTTATGCCATTGTTTGGGCATTGGATCATTGGAGTCATTATTTGCATGCAAATCATTTCATTTTGCATTCAGACCATGAGTCTTTGAAGTACATTAATGGGCAACAGAAGTTGAGTCCAAGACATGCTAAATGGGTGGAGTTTTTACAATCTTTTCATTTCTCATCAAAATATAAGGATGGTAAAAGCAATGTGGTAGTTGATGCCCTTTCACGACGTTTTACTTTACTTGCTACACTTGATGTTCGTTTGTTGGGTTTTGAAACTTTAAAAGATTATTGTGGGGATGATGTTGATTTTGGTGATCTATTTGGAAAATGTGTGAATGGTGTCCAAGGGGAGTTTATGGTTCAAGATGGTTATCTCTTCAAGGGAAATCGACTTTGTGTCCCAAAGCATGCTATTCGTGAATTGTTGATACGTGAAGCACATGGTGGTGGTTTGGCTGGTCATTTTGGAGTGGTCAAAACTTTGGAAGTATTGAAGGAGCATTTCTTTTGGCCCAAGATGTTAGGGGATGTAACTAACATTATGGGTAAGTGTGGAACATGTCATATGGCTAAGAGTTCATTAAAATCTGGTTTGTATTCTCCATTACTAGTTCTGGTGCGTCCTTGGGAAGATGTGTCCATGGATTTTATTGTGGCTTTGCCACACACACAAAGGGGTAAGGATGCTATTATGGTTGTTGTTGACAGGTTTTCCAAGATGGTTCACTTTGTTGCTTACCACAAAACTGATGATGCTAGTAATGTGGCTGATTTATACTATCGGGAGATTGTACGTTTGCATGGGATCCCCAAAACCATTATTTCAGATCGGGACTCCAAGTTTTTGAGTTATTTCTGGAATACTTTGTGGCGAAAGGTAGGAAACAAGTTGTTGTTTAGTACATCACACCATCCTCAAACGGATGGCCAAACTGAAGTTACGAATAGAACCTTGGGAACGTTGCTGCGGGGTTTGGTAAGCAAGACTCAAAAGGATTGAGATGTTAAGCTTGCCCATGCTGAATTTGCTTATAACCGTTCTCCTACTTATGCTACTGGTCACTCTCCGTTTGAAGTTTTTTATGGAATTAATCCCTACTTACCATTAGACTTGATCCCATTGCCAAAGGAGGAGTTGGTTCACAAAGATGCTGATTCTAAGCTGAAATCTATGATGAAGTTGCATGAACAAGTTCGTAAGCGTATTGAGGCTATTAATGCAACTTATAAACAGAAATCCAATAAAAATAGGAAGCCGCGGGTGTTTGCTGATGGTGATCTAGTGTGGGTGCATTTGAGAAAAGAGCGCTTTCCAAGCAAATGCAAAAACAAATTGATGCCAAGAGCTGAAGGTCCTTACAAAGTGATTACACGTGTGAATGATAATGCATACAAAGTGGAGTTTCCAGGGGATTATGGGGTGCATGCTACTTTTAACGTGGGAGATCTTTCACCCTATCTTGATGATGATGGTCTTGCCGAATTGAGGTCAATTCCTTTCTAAGGGGGAGGGGATGATACGTACATGGATAAAGAAGCTCCAAGCGATGATGGGCTGGTGCTTACAATTGGATTCAAAGGTTGTTTAGGCTAAATAGCCCATGAAATGTGCATGGTAACTTTGATGGATAAAGGTTGCATGGTGGACGTGAGTTACATGGGTCTTTTGGCATTTCTCTAGTTTTTATTTGTTTTGATTACTATTAAAAGTATTATGTAATTAATGTGGCTTTTGGAATATTGTAACCCATGAATTTATAAAGGCTTTATATAGCCGTTTTTGGTGAATGAGGAAAACACAAAAATTTGACAACTCTCTCTTGAATTATTGCTATAATTCTTTTCCACTTTTGGGACGTGTTCCTGATTTTGGTTCGATTCAAATCAATAGGTCTTGATTTGCAATCTGTTAACAAATTATAGGTCTAATTTGTTAACACATCTATCATCGTTTGTTTTCTGCACACGGTTTTCTTTTTATTACAATCCAAACACGTATCAGGTGCTCAAAGAATTTCAATAAAAGAAAGACGAGTTAATGTTGTTACTTTTAGAAAAGGGCCTTTGTTGATCATTTAGTAATTTTCTTGTTACCTTTTTTCTTAACAAAATTTTCTTGTTACTTGCTGCACACATTATATATGCGGCATAATGAAGTTAAACCAAATTCCACTAATACAACTATGCATCAAGGTAATATATACTCTATACGTTGCATGACCAAATCGGGAAACACCACCTATTTCACAAATGTCTCTATCAAATAACGATACTTGAACCCAATATGTATTAGTTGGCAGGGGCGGACCGAGGAGGGTTCTTGGCGTGCACGGGAACTCCATGGATTTTTTCCGCGTAGTTTAAAAATTTGTTAAAAGTACTGATATTTTAAAAATGAACCTGGCCTAAAAAATTTGTGCTACGAATCTTCTTTAATCTTATGAAACGCACCTGGTCACTTCTAGTCCTGAGTCCACCAACTGGTAGTTGGTATTTAGATTTTAACAATAGCATTCATATGCCTAATGGATTCAGAAGTTAGAAACCGGAAAATGTGATTTTGGACCGAGCTTACCACAAGGAAAGCGTCAGATGCCCTAATTGGAGAGAGACTCTCTTGACTTGACTTTCCCTATTGGCTTTGATTGCGACAAGTAATTCATTAGATAAGTAATTCATTCTATACTTAGGGTGGGTAACTACGAAACTGCGAGTATTTCTTTTATCATGATTAAAGGCTTAGCCGCTTGACTCACCCAGATAAAAAGACCGAGTGGGTCATAGATAGAAAGATTGAGCAGGTCAAACAAGGCAGAGACTTTCATTTAATATGAGATCAAGACTACACGGTGGAGAATTTCATTAAATATGAGATCGAGACTACCACAGGAATGGTATTATGAGACTGAGACCACGACCACGACCACTACCGGAATGGTATTGCTATGTTGATTTCTAATTACCAATTGGTCTTTAGACTTCAGTAAGATCTTATCATATGAGATTATCCTTGTAACTACCTAGAAACGAGATGATTAGGATAGTTGGTTTGATGTTATATACCCCCGGTTGTAAGTTGACCAAGACTCAAGTCAACCATTTTCTCACTTTGCACTAGTGCATCATCACAAGCCATCATATAATCAGAGACCAAAACTATTGTTAATGGAAACCTTAATAAGTAATAAACCCATCAAAAATAATTTGGCATGCAATCAAAAAAAGTAAACACCCAAAACAGCCAAGATATGATGATCCTACGAAATAACTTTTTTTCTTTTCTAAACAGCACAAAAACATGCCTAAACTCAACCTCATCTACTGCATCTACTTTCACTCACGTCAGTCACACTCTTATGTACACGATTATCCATTTCGTGGTAGTTTCGCTTTTTACAGTGTAACACTTCTGCTGTCGTCTCTCATATCCCTCACCGTTTCTGTTATAAGATCTCTCATAATTTGGCACTCGATCTCTTTTGCTAAAGCATCAATGTCATCATTCACCAATTCTGACCATGGCATTGAATGCAAATCTCTAGCCACCATCATATCGAAGAAGTAGAACGAGTTATCTACAGGAGGGTGTAGATACGCAAGTAAAGTGCCCCACACCTGGTCCAATAATAATGTATTGCCACAAGGTGGTCTTGCTAGCTTACCAATAGTTTTGCTACACAACTTGGATATGTGTGTAGGAGGGGTTAGTAGAGTTGAAAGTACCTCGTTTAGTAAATCAAATAATGCCATGTGATCTATTGATTTCTGGTGGTGATTGTTTGTTTTGTTTTTATACGACTCTTCCACTTGGTCAAACACCCTGCTGCTTATCGGTTTGGCATAGGTGTCGAATCTGGATATAGATTTATCAAATGAATTATCATATAATCCTGAAGCAATTAGCAAGTCTCGTATGTAAGCTTCATTCTCATCTTCAAGCTCTTCTGCCATGTCAGACTCAAAGGGTTGCTCTTCGGTTACAGACTCCTCTGACCGGCCTGTCTCAAGTTGATTCAGTTGCTTCCTTAGTTCTGTCACATACAATTAACACAGGTTTCTGTCAGATATTTGCAAAATTTGAATTTGTGAAATTTCCACATTACAATTTAAAGTTAGAGCAACCATCCTTTACAAGGATCAGAGATGGGCCATAAAAAGTTCTAACATGGCAATACAAAAAATTTAGTCGAAATGGGCATACTTAATATAAATTAAACGATGATAATGAGCCTACTGATAGGCAGGTCGAGCACGGTTAGCTGGCCTAAAGTCAAAAGGGATTCAGGTTAAAACCTATCATATATTTGTATGGGTCGAAAGAGGTCAATTTGGGCTAAAGCTGCAAACACTTTTGTTAAAGAGGTTTATTGTTATTACAACGACAATATCATTACAATATTAATTTAAACCCTTGAATTAAAACAAGGTAGGAGGTTGTCTGCATCGGAAACTAAACTGTTGACGACTCTCACATGTTTGACCCGTTCAACACATTTGACATATTAGTCCCTTTTTGTTAATACTTTTTAGTTCTCCCATTTAACCCACTTGATAAAACAACCTAAGTTGACTCATTTATTAGTGATTAGATATAATTACCACATCTACAAGCAACTTGCAAGAGTCAAGCTCTAGGACCAATCAAATAAAACTTTCTAGAAACCCTGATATCTCTTATAAGCCTAACATATTTTGGGATGGGCGAGTTGGTGAGGGGGTTTATCAATTGGTATCCAAATAAAGAAATGATTACTCAAACATGAAGTAATATATGTAAAAGGCATTAATGAAAGGATGGCGATTTTAGACTTAAGTTGCATAGGTTATACTGAACAGTGTCATATAAAATCGGTTCTCTTACCACTCAGGTTAGAGCTTATGTCTCGGAAAGCTTGCGGTAGATCATTGTCGTCTGATGTAAGAGCACCTGGTGTTGTTGGGCTGGCACAATATGCTGCCCTATAGAAATCTTCCTGGATGCTACTGCACACAGATGCTGGACTAGGAGGAACCTCGGTTGCATTATCCTGGAAATTTCAAGACAAATCCATAAGATTGTTAATAAACAGATGAAAACACATATTATGTAAAGCATACAAAGGCAAAAAAAAAATGGTATTCTTACGGGTCTATCACCAAAGTTCATCGTAACTGTGGGTCCACTCATGATGTCTTTCACAAAACTACGGTCGTTGTCACGGAACTCAGAAGCTGAATGTATCTTTCTGCCAAACAACCTTGCCCTGAGACCTAAACTGTACTTTAAACTCGACACTCTTTCCTTCAAATTAAACTTGTCTCTCCTGCGTTTTTTCACCTTCATTGTTAACTTTTCAGCAGCTTCATGCTTCCTTTGGATGTGAGCACCAGTTACAACATGTCGATCTTCAAGAAGAAGCTTTCCAAATGACGTTCCCGACACCGGAGCTGATAAAGATCTAGCAAGATTAATCGGAGATAAATTCCTTTGGAGTGTCATATTCATATCATCAGGCCCACATCTGAACGATTTGCTTTGAATATCGTCTTCATCTTTTTCATCCTCATTAGATATATTTGAATGTGACGCTTTTCTTAGAACATTTCTTAGCCTCTCTGATAAAAGTCTTCTGGTATCTCTGCTTATAAATTCAGGAGAATTTGCTCCACTGCACTGATGTTCGCCTCGATAAGATCTTGTAGATTCAGACCGAAGCAAATGTGTCCCAAAGTCTTTGGTTACACTCTCTCTGACCTGTTTTGCGATACGTTGAGCTATTTGTTTGGGATCTGACGGTCTCTCACTGTAAGGTGTCTCGATCCCACATCCTCTAACTAGTCCACTTTTGATCGGTTTCCCTTGCAACTCATATTTTAACCGTTCCTTCACTTCCTCAAGAAAATCTTCAATATTATTTCTATCTTCAGAAGCACCTGATGAGCTGGCTAAGTGTTCATCGGGATTACTAATATTGTCAAAACCAGGCCTTAGAATGACTATCCTTGTTGGTGCAAGATATGGCCCACTTTCTTCAAAGTCTTCACTTACTGTTTTCCTCCTTGTAGGAAATGATCGTTGTTCATCTGTTCTTAAAGATCGGGATTTTCTTAGATCTTCAAACAAATTCACTTTTGTTGATGAATTTGCATAAAGAGCCATTTTTTCCTTGTTGAGATTCTCTTGAGCGATCCACTGGTCAGGAGGGGTGATGGAGTCGTGTTCAACAATTCTTGAACATTCTTTAAACCTTGCAGTTTGCCATGCTTCAAATTCTTTCTTAAACTTTTGTAGTTCTTCCTCCTGAGGATGCTCACGTGGCTTGTGCTTTCTCGACTTTTTTCCACCAATACCACTCCATTCGTCATGATCGCTGTCTTCAGATAAACTAATGGAATCCAAATTTATCTGTCTAAAAGATTTAGAAGGGGAAAGTGCAGAGCCAGCAGAACTACTTCTAACTAGTTTTTCTTTTGATAAATCATGTGATACTACTGGTTTTGTATCTGGCGGCAGTGTATCCACACCCATTAGACGAGCCACAATGTTAGGGGTGGTTGGTCTGCTCTTTGGCCTTTTGGAAATCTCATCACTTATTAGCTTCTTCATCGGTGCCTCATTTAGATAAGAGCCTGTCTCAGACCAGTCATCTGTGTCTTGATAGTTATGCTGAAAAATATTAAAGTGGTTTATAACTTGCAATAAACGAAACTTACCAAAAAAAAAAAAAAAATCGAGTTTGCTAAGGTATAAAAGAATATACTAAATGATCTTACAAGTTCGTCATCTTGTGGGGAGTAATAGCCTTTGTAGGTTCCTACAGGAAGATCTAAACTGTTGCGTGGAGCGTCTACACCTGCAGAGGAGTGAAATTATGTTACCTCCTTTAGTGATAATACTATTTCTGTCATTTGATATCTTTTAATAAAAATATATTAGATCATTTTAAGGAAGAAGATCAAGTACAACTAATGAGTTCAGCAATATTCAAATGCACTCGATAATTTGCGTTTCAACTGCAACAACCACATCTGCTCTTTATGCATTGTTGATCGGGAATAGCAATAATATATTAATATTGATGATGATAATAATCATAGTAGTTGTAGTAATTATTAATATTAGTAATGCTTACCACCAACATTTCTCTTGTGTGATCCAATCTTCCTAGCCATCTTTCCGTGTTTTAAATCTACACGATGGAAGAATCCACCCATACAGATATTATCACCCACCAATAAACTGAATGTGCTAAATGTTACACGTGTGCCTTACGAATTACTCTGCCAGGACCAGGGCAGTTGCTGACAAAGATTGATAAGCGGAAAAGATCATTTCACAACCTGTAAATCCACAAATAAAACAACTCAATATCTTGGGATACCAATTAAACTAATAAAAAAGTTGGTTGAACAAGTAATATGCCAATAACACAACCGCCACATTTTGGCCAGATAAATATAATATGGGATACATAACAAAGTCGAGAAACATTTGTTCATCTTATAATATAGACGATACCACATGTGATTTGCTAATTATCGGCAAGTAAAGAACCAGACGACTATTGCTTATTTACATTAAGTAACAATATCACGCCAGATAAATATAATATGGGGTAACTTCAACTCGTTAGTCGATTGCTGTATGCGGAAATATCTGAGTTCTTGGAATTGATTTAACTTGCATTGATATATCTTTATATTAAAACACATAAATATGAACATAGGGAATTAAGTAGTTTTAAATAAGCACAGGCTGGGTCTATCTGTTGCATGTGATAATCCACTTTAAGCTATAATTACAGTTTTTATGAATATTGCACTTAAGTTTAAGGAAATGCAAAGTGGTAATTCAACATGATTAAATTCATCATCAAATAAAAATACAATCAAAACTTTCGTAATTCTATATTTCCCAACTTACTTTATTTAGTAAAAAAAAGAAAAAACAAACAACCACTTGCAAAATATACTAGTAGTCTTCAACACGTATTTGCATAACTGTTTTTATTTTTATATAATGTAGTTTGAAAAAGCAGTTATGCAAATAATAGAAGAAAAAGTAGAAAACGATATAACCAATGAAAAAATTCCATTATTGAAGGAAGAAACTATCTCACAATCAAATATCAACATCATCAAATTAAATTATCAGAAACAAAACACTAAATAGAATGAACTAATCAAATCATAACATATCAAATACATAATAGTTTAATCAAATACTTCATTTGATAATAAATATCCCTTGAAGCGGGTTAGGAAGAGGTTGAATGTAAAGGACGGAACCAGAATCAAATATGACCGGATGCATAAATTTTTTAAAATCGTAATATAGAAACACATTTCGATGGACCGTGTGCATTTTAGATACATTTAGGAAAAATTGATGTTGCTTTTCAAAAATTAACACTACAAAAAAATCTATAGAGGTCTCGAGCACCCGCGGAAACCCCTGATTCCGTTCCTTCATATTGTATACCCAAAGATATACAGGGAGATAGCTAACAGAAAGACCTCCGGCAAATATTATGTTATGTGAAAAGTAATGCAAGAATTATAGAATTACCGCTAATAACTTGATGATCAAGTAAACAAAAAATATTCGTTAGATCGGGAGAAGCAGATAGTAATCTAACAATGATATGATGATGATGATGATGATGATGATTTAGTTGTTGCAATGCATTGAGGAGGAAGTTGAGAAAATATGTTGTCACAAGTAAGAGAGAGAGAGAGAATAAAAAAGAAGAAGATGGAATTGTTGAAAGGAGGGAGGGAATCTAAAGTCGTTTAGAAATAAATGAGTAAGTAGTAAGTAATAATTATGGAGGGAGACTGGTTGCAGTTAGATAATAGAAAGAGATGAAAAAGCTGTTGTGCTAAAAGTATATGAGAGATATTCAGAGATGATGAGGGAGTCTTCCCACGACCGTAAAGCATCTACATCGTGTTGTCTCCCATTTTTAAATACGGTTACCAACCGTCTTTTTATTCCATACTCGACTAGATGCTATTCTTGCTATACCCATAATTCTAAAAGGTTTTTTTTAAGCTGAATACTCTCTTCGTCACAAAATTCTCTCAAAATATATTTTTAAAAGTTTTTAAAACAATTGTTCAATTTTCATTTTAAGTTATTAAAAGAAAATTTTCTAAAATAATATCTTATGTAATTGGTTAATTGGTCTCACTTTTATTAAATTATTTTATTTTTGTTTTTTGATAATAATATAAAACGGAAAAAGTATAAGATTTGTGTTATGTTTAAAAGAATTGTCATTTAGACATGTACTTGTTTCTACTACACATTAGATCTAACCATTCATCTCCTTGATGTCAACTCACTTAATGTATAATTACTTTTGGAATTTGATTTACGCACTTTTTTCTTTTTTTTTAGTTTGCACACATTATTGTGCTGGTAGATAAAGCAAAATTTGAGTGTGCCACAAATATGTAATGTATGAAATAAAGTGTTTGGATAAAAAAAATTGCGTGTGCAAATCAATTCTCATTACTTACATATGTTTAAGCTTCACAAACACGGTCTTTAAAGTTATGTTTAGCAAAATTCTTCTGTTACAAAGTTTATGATAATATTATATTATATTATTATACTATAGAATTTACGGTGCTAATAAAAATTACACAGTTTTGGAAGGCCCTATCAGCCTCACTCGCATGTTAGTTTGCTTGCCTCACCCGGTCTCTTTTAACTTCACCTACTTGGCTTAATTATATATCCAAGTTGATTTGCGTACAAAATTTTAATTCGTTTACAACATAATACTGTGTTTTGATATTTTAAGCCTTCATCCGGTAATAAAATACACACAAAAAAGTATGCTAGAATTGTCGAAAAAACTAAATTTGTCATCCAGTAGGTTAAATTAAGTTGTGTACAAATTATTTCTAGCTCCTCAAGTAAGGTCAACTCTCGTTCCTTACACATATTGCTTGGTTATCTTGAATGGAATATATCTTGGTTACTTTTGAACGATTGTTCTTTGCGAATTTGTTTTAAAACGATCTTGAAAAAAAAAAAAAAAAATAATAATAATAATAATAATAATAATAATAATAATAATAATAATAATAAACTATATAGTTCTGTTGATGGTTCCAATGTCGATTAATGTCGCACCTATAAATATGTCATTTAAACATTGCGCGTAACTCGGTTGTCTCGGGAGGTGGAAATAGTAGTATTGCGAAAGCCTTTCATGGTGTTTGTTCCATTCTTGTTTGGTTAATATGGAAATGGAGAAACAATTATGGCTATGTTTGGCAAAAGTAGCTGTGAGCAGTAGTTGTGAGTTGTAGCCACAGCTCACTGCTTACCGCTCACCGCTCACAGCTTCTTAAAGAAGTCTTGGAAAAATGAGTTTTCCTAAAAAATAGGAAAGCTCACCGTTCTCTTGCCAAACGAACACTAAAAATAAAAAAGTTCATTGCTAACCGCTCATCGCCCCAAAAAGGTTCAAAAAGCTCTGTGCCAAACATAGCCTATGTACATGCCTCGGGGGATCAAAAACCAAAGGTTCTCACTGAGGATCTTTTTTCACAACTTCAACGGTATTCATTATTTTGGATAGCAAACCGATCTTTTATGGCATCTGATGATGGCAGCTTAGATCCTTAGGTTGAATAACATTAAGCAAACATATAACTAGACTCCATGAATCTTATATTATTCTAAAGCTTTGTTATGTTCAAATATATCAGCCAATCAAAGTCTAGGTCGATAACAAGCCCATACAGATGTTGTGGTAACCATGTCATAATAACCATGTCATAGTCGTGATCCAGCCCTGTTTAGCCGATTGAATGGCGTGTTAAGGGTATTTTATCATTGACTGACTTGTGGTTGATTGACTGTGGTTTGAATCAATTATCTTGGGATCTTATCGTAAATAGAATCCTCATGACTGATTTGGGTTCATATATTTGAGCATACCTGGGCCTTTTTTTTTTTTTTTTAGTCGGACGATTCTTTATTATTCCAAACTTTATTACACCAGACTTTATTACAAGTAGTTGGACGATTTAGAGAGAGTGTGAAAATATTACAAGTGGTAGTAAAAGAGTGATGCCTCTTTTCTTCCTATGAGCCTTCTTTATATAGAAGGGGAAACTACTATTACAAATGTCATTGCTTACATCATTATTAAAATGGCCGACAAAGGGCTATTATTGACTCCTGGATTTATTCTCCCATCTTTTGCTTTTCTGAGGAAGATTCTCCTTTTGAAATACGTTTAACAACCGTATTTTTAATTTCTTCAAAAATATCTTCCAAAGGTATTTCTTCGGTATCATCTGGCTGGGATTCTCCTGCTAAGCAATTATATTGGTTTTCATCTTCTGATAAGGTCTTCATTGAAGAGTCTGATTGTTGATAATCAAAATTTTTTATCAAGTCTTCTTTAATCTCTTTAAGATATACTTCCAAAATTTCTTCTTTAGAAATATTTCCTCTTCCTTGGATCTTTAATTTGTCAACAATTTGCTGGTACGGGGTTGGATTATCCCTTTTCTTTTTGAACTCATATTGAGCTTTGTATTCAGCAGTTGTTCTTTTTATCAAATCAATTGTTTCTTTGGAGTATATTTCTCCTCCATTTTCAGGATCTTTCAAAAGCATTTTTTTCCAAAATTTTGTGAAAAATATTCTTTTCAATTGAGGAATTTGATCAGGAGCATAATCTACTTCTGGAGCCCATTTCCATATCCATGGAATAGAAAATTCTATGAAAAATAATAATGAAGGAATAATTTCCTTGGCACCATTATTTTTTGTTATCATGTCTATGAACTTTGGAGAAACATCAATCCATTCCACATATAAACCCTTATATAGTTCTGGAAGGATTTAAATTGATGGACCATATGAAATCCACCAGTTTATGAACCAATTTGGTAAAGACTTATTAAAAATCTTGGGGCAAACTTTGAAAAACCAAGAATGTTTCTTTTTGGGATTGATATACAAAAAGGCTTTATTAAAACTTTCGACATAATCCCAGTAATTATATTTCAAAGCAATTTTTTGAATAGGATGTATAAATTCCTTTTCTTTTAGAGTACTTAGACCCCATTCTTCTGCAGATATAACCTGCTTTATTAAAACTTTACTAAAATTATAAATATTACTGTTTTGGTCAGTAAAATGTCTGACTTCAATTGATCCTGTTGATATGAGTATATTCTCATAATATGATCTTGATTTGTACGCATATGCAGCACAAGGAGCATTATCAAGATATCTGGACATCAAAATCCATGGATCATTACCTGATTCAAAATATCTCATCACATCTTGATATTCAAGAAATATAATTCTTTCCTTATTTGGAGACTGGCAATATTCATGAGGATCTTCATTATCCTCTTCAATAAGAGCATTAGCATAGGAAGGAATATTTCCT